>OX456985.1:158665723-159070723 GCA_949752695.1 Melanostoma scalare | reverse complement strand
AATTACAACATCAACATCTTCAAGAGCAACTACATCACAATCAGCTCAATCAACAACACAATCAATGCCTGTAACTAGGGTACTACGTTCTGGAGCGACTGGAAGCTCCTTAATTATATTGCGCCTAGAAGCTCTCTTGATTATTATGACATTTTTTTCGAAAATTGTAAAAACGTTTTAGAAAATCTAAGCAATTCTCAACATGTTGTTTGTATTGGGGACTTTAATCTGGGTGATATTCAATGGATATTGGACTTAGACGATAAATGTTTAATTCCTTACCCAATGTCCTAATTGGCAGCCATCGCGCGACCGAACAACGAGCAACGGGCGCTGCATCGGACGATTAAAATATCAAACAACATATAACCCTATTGTGTGTCCTTATTAACACAGGAAAGCGATAGCGCGATGGGGTAGCACGGTCACAAATGTTTGTTTCATGATCGTTCAAGCCTTATCATTAAAGCTTTTCATATTCAAAGTGTATACTCATGCGACCGCCGCTACGAAAAGTAGTCTGGTTGCTTCAAATCAACCAATTTGATTTTCGTCGCGTTGCTCTTAGCAAAAAGCAAGGGAAAATGGAATTAGAAGACAATTTAACTAATGAAATTTATTTGAATCCCATTTTACGTATGTAATGTGTATATTGGTAAAAATATCTTGTTGGCTTCGCAGCTCTGGGTACAAGTGGTGGAACTTGCCAAATCTCAACCGGTTTTTATGCATACATATTTTATTTGACGTTTTTGTATTTTTTTTATAATTGAGAATTATGCAGCCTGGTCGCGCGATCTTATGAGCATCTTGCGACTGGTATAAGGACACTCATTGTGGTAGCACTACCAACAAGCAACGCGACCGACCGAAGTTCATCGTTCAATCGCGCGATGCAACTCCAATCAGGAAACTCAGAAATTAAAGAAAACTTGGTTGACTTTTTTAGCCAATTTGACTTAATTCAATTAAATTCCATTCCAAATGGTCTTAACCGTATTCTTGATCTTGTTTTTGTTGACAAGGAATTCAATGTTTATGTTGAAAAGTCTGATATCCCTTTTGTCGATAATAAACTACATCACATTGCACTTGAAGGGCTTATTAGTTTTTATACATATTCAAAGATCGAGAATTGTGATAATACTCTAATACCAAACTTCAATAATACTAACTTTGATGCAATGAATGAATATTTTTTGTCTTTTCCGTGGGATACACTTATTAGTAAAGTCAGTTTGTGTAAGGCTAGTGAATCTTTTATGGCTATTGTCAATGAAGCTGTACGTAGATTTGTTCCTCATAAAAGGTCTTCATCAAATTCCAACCCAGCATGGTTTAATAAGAGACTATCAAACTTAAAAAAAACAAAAAAAATAAATCATTTAAATTATACAAAAAAAATCTTGAGAATTTTCAACTTCGTTTAAATTACTTAAAACTTGAGTATGAGTTTGACACTCTCAACAAGTTTTTGTACAAATCTTATATGTTCTCCTTACAGCATAATATTAAGAGTATAATAGTAAATGTTTTTGGAGCTTTATCAATTCCAAATGGCTATCCTAGTTGTATGAAATACTTAAGTACGGTAACTAATGATGTTGCAGAGATCTGTAATCTTTTCGCAAATTTTTTTCAATCCGTCTATTCTACTAACTCTTGTACTAACCTAGAACCACCTTATATTTCAGTGTCAACTAGCGTTGGATCCATGAAGCTTCAGATATTTGAAATTAAAACTGCCTTGCTTGGCTTGGACCCAACCAATAAAGAGGAGCCTGATGGCATTCCACCAATTTTGCTTTCTAAATGTGCTGATTCCTTAGCTAAGCCTTTGACGGATCTTTTTAACTTGTCTTTATCCAGTGGTGTCTTCCTGGATTCTTGGAAACTGTCTTTTATAATTCCCGTGCATAAGTCTGGTTCAAAACAAGAAGTTTCTAACTATAGACCTATTTGTAAAATCTCCGCGTTACCTAAGCTGTTCGAAAAAATTGTGTGTGATAAACTATCCTTTACATTAAAGGAGGAGATTTCAGAACATCAACATGATTTTATGTCTGGTAGATCTACTACGACCAATCTCTCCTTGATGACTAATTACATAGTAAAAAATTTTGAAAATAATTCCCAGACTGACATAATATTTACGGATTTTGCTAAAGCCTTTGACCGTGTTAATCATCAGGTTCTAGTTAATAAACTGAAGCAATTTGGGTTTCATTCAAGATTTCTTGATTGGATGCAATCCTATTTAAGCTCCAGAGTTCAGAGAGTTAAAATCAATAACCATTTCTCACACCAAGTCCTAGTTCACTCCGGTGTCCCTCAAGGAAGCCACCTGGGTCCATTACTTTTTCTAATTTTCATTAATGATATCCCCAAAATATTCAGCAATTCACTTTGTCTCCCTTTTGCTGACGACCTTAAGCTGTACCGCACTATTAGGAGTGTTGAAGATTGTGTTTTGCTTAACGATGACTTAGGAAAACTGGCTGATTGGTGCTGTAAAAATGATCTCCATTTGAATGTTTCAAAATGCCAAGCTATGTCCTGTTTTCGTAAAACTCTACCTGTTCAGTTTAAATACCAAATTAATAATTCTGATCTGGAATGTGTTACTCAAAAAAAAAGATTTGGGGGTAATCTTAGATACTAAGCTTTCATTTTTACCTCATATTAATTATATAATAAGCAAATCCAACCAAATGCTAGGTTTTATTATTAGAAATACTAAAGAATTCACCGATTCATACACTCTCAAATCTCTCTTCAACTCCTTGGTTCGATCTGGACTGGAGTATTGCTGTACGGTTTGGAACCCTTGCTATAAAAACTCCTGTATGAGAATCGAAAAAATCCAAAGAAAATTTACTAGGTATACCTTCTATAAGCTAAATTGGAGAATCGATACTCCTTCATACAAAACCAGGTGTTTGTTATTTGGCATGCAAAGTCTAGAAAATCGACGTACATACTTTGGGATAATGCTTGTCAGAGATTTACTAGCAAACCACATAAAATGCTCTCCCTTACTTTTATTAATTAACTTACGGGTTCCGAGTAGAACTTCTCGTAATAACTTTGTGTTTCATGAGCAAATTCATCGCACGAATTATGCCCGCAATGAAACCATTAATCGTTGCATCAGAGTAGCCAACTCAGTTTGCAGTAGATTAGATTTCTTCGACAACTGCAGTAGAGATTCTTTTAAACAGTATGTTTTTAATGTATTAAACATGCCACCTTTTAATTAGTTTGTATTTCAATTAAAATTCAAGTTCCTATCTTATCAATACCATTGTTAGTCTAATTCTTAAGTAGTTTTTAAGTGAATATGTTCTCTGATTGACGAAATAAATAAATAAATAAATAAATTAAGGCATCCATTAAATATATTGAGAAGAAACTTAATGCCCATTTTGGGTAGTTTCTTCAGATATAAGTTTAATAACCTGTCGGGTCCGGGTGACTTTGATATTTTTAGTCCTGATAATATGCACTCAAGATCAACCAGAGTTAGCACGCTTTCTGGTATGTCTACGATATGAGACCTAATAGATTCACATGACTGTTCAACGGCAACTTCAAGTTCATTGCTTCCCCCCATGCTACTGCTAACTAAATGGATTGAAGAGAATTCCCTAGCCAATGCATCAGCTTTTTCAGAGTTTGATAGTAATACTGAACTTCCTATTTTAAAGGCAGGAAGAACACTCTTTTTCTTTTTAATAACTCCCGTAATATTCCAAAACGGTTTGCTTGCTTTATCCAACCTACTGAGTTTGTTGTTCCAAATTTTATTTCTATGTTCCGTTAGTAAAGCTTTGATTCTACTATTAAGGAACTTTGTTTCTAGGAGATATGGCTCGTTTCTAGTTCTCGTCCACAAGGATCTGTATTTGTTTCTTATTTTGATGACGTTTATGATGTTAGGAGGAAGTGTGTTGAGTGTTGCATTAGATCGACCTTTTTTTGGAACAGATTGATCAACGCTTTGGAGCATAATATTTTTAAGCTTTGTACTGCTACATCTATTTCCACGCAAGTCGTTGCGGTGGGGACAAGTTCAGGTAATTGTTCTAATTCGGTGCGAATGCTTCTCTTATATTTTTTCCAATTAGCGTTTTTGTAATCTTATATAAATGAAAAGATTAGTAAAGTTTTTAACAGTTAAAACACTTATTTTATTTCCTCAGATGTACATTTCAGAAGCAATGCTTCCAAAATGTACATCTGAGGAAATAAAATAAGTGTTTTAACTGTTAAAAACTTTACTAATCTTTTCATTTATTAGATTAAAAAACACGTGGAATATCTCAACTAAAAAACTCATTAATCTTATATATAAAAATTAATCGCAAAATGTGTTGGTAAGCGCATAACTTAACAACGCCTGGACCTATTTGGTCAATTCTTTTTTTGTTGTGTTTGTTATTGTCAGGAGAAGGTTCTTATGAAATAAAAAATTTTAAAATTGATATTCCCACAGGAATGGGTTTGGGAACGGAAACTTAGAAACTACTAGAGAGGTTTCTAAAACGATTTCAGCACTAGGGGTGCTACATTATCCCCCTCCATCAGTAATTTAGATTATATTTCATCCCTATAATTCCACGGGAACAGAAACGGGAACGAGAACCGAGACCTCAAAGTTACCGACTTCAAAAATTCTTTCAATTCTAGGATGTTACATTATCCCTCAGTGACATGGACTTATAAATGGTTCCTGTCAAGGTTTGTTCCCCATTTTCCCACAGGAACAGAATTTAAAAAATTGGGTGGATATTCCGACAGGAACGGGTTTGGGAATGGAAACTTAGAAACTTTTCGACAGATTTCTATGATTGGTGCTGTAAAAATGATCTCCATTTGAATGTTTCAAAATGCCAAGCTATGTCCTGTTTTCGTAAAACTCTACCTGTTCAGTTTAAATACCAAATTAATAATTCTGATCTGGAATGTGTTACTCAAAAAAAAAGATTTGGGGGTAATCTTAGATACTAAGCTTTCATTTTTACCTCATATTAATTATATAATAAGCAAATCCAACCAAATGCTAGGTTTTATTATTAGAAATACTAAAGAATTCACCGATTCATACACTCTCAAATCTCTCTTCAACTCCTTGGTTCGATCTGGACTGGAGTATTGCTGTACGGTTTGGAACCCTTGCTATAAAAACTCCTGTATGAGAATCGAAAAAATCCAAAGAAAATTTACTAGGTATACCTTCTATAAGCTAAATTGGAGAATCGATACTCCTTCATACAAAACCAGGTGTTTGTTATTTGGCATGCAAAGTCTAGAAAATCGACGTACATACTTTGGGATAATGCTTGTCAGAGATTTACTAGCAAACCACATAAAATGCTCTCCCTTACTTTTATTAATTAACTTACGGGTTCCGAGTAGAACTTCTCGTAATAACTTTGTGTTTCATGAGCAAATTCATCGCACGAATTATGCCCGCAATGAAACCATTAATCGTTGCATCAGAGTAGCCAACTCAGTTTGCAGTAGATTAGATTTCTTCGACAACTGCAGTAGAGATTCTTTTAAACAGTATGTTTTTAATGTATTAAACATGCCACCTTTTAATTAGTTTGTATTTCAATTAAAATTCAAGTTCCTATCTTATCAATACCATTGTTAGTCTAATTCTTAAGTAGTTTTTAAGTGAATATGTTCTCTGATTGACGAAATAAATAAATAAATAAATAAATTAAGGCATCCATTAAATATATTGAGAAGAAACTTAATGCCCATTTTGGGTAGTTTCTTCAGATATAAGTTTAATAACCTGTCGGGTCCGGGTGACTTTGATATTTTTAGTCCTGATAATATGCACTCAAGATCAACCAGAGTTAGCACGCTTTCTGGTATGTCTACGATATGAGACCTAATAGATTCACATGACTGTTCAACGGCAACTTCAAGTTCATTGCTTCCCCCCATGCTACTGCTAACTAAATGGATTGAAGAGAATTCCCTAGCCAATGCATCAGCTTTTTCAGAGTTTGATAGTAATACTGAACTTCCTATTTTAAAGGCAGGAAGAACACTCTTTTTCTTTTTAATAACTTCCGTAATATTCCAAAACGGTTTGCTTGCTTTATCCAACCTACTGAGTTTGTTGTTCCAAATTTTATTTCTATGTTCCGTTAGTAAAGCTTTGATTCTACTATTAAGGAACTTTGTTTCTAGGAGATATGGCTCGTTTCTAGTTCTCGTCCACAAGGATCTGTATTTGTTTCTTATTTTGATGACGTTTATGATGTTAGGAGGAAGTGTGTTGAGTGTTGCATTAGATCGACCTTTTTTTGGAACAGATTGATCAACGCTTTGGAGCATAATATTTTTAAGCTTTGTACTGCTACATCTATTTCCACGCAAGTCGTTGCGGTGGGGACAAGTTCAGGTAATTGTTCTAATTCGGTGCGAATGCTTCTCTTATATTTTTTCCAATTAGCGTTTTTGTAATCTTATATAAATGAAAAGATTAGTAAAGTTTTTAACAGTTAAAACACTTATTTTATTTCCTCAGATGTACATTTCAGAAGCAATGCTTCCAAAATATACATCTGAGGAAATAAAATAAGTGTTTTAACTGTTAAAAACTTTACTAATCTTTTCATTTATTAGATTAAAAAACACGTGGAATATCTCAACTAAAAAACTCATTAATCTTATATATAAAAATTAATCGCAAAATGTGTTGGTAAGCGCATAACTTAACAACGCCTGGACCTATTTGGTCAATTCTTTTTTTGTTGTGTTTGTTATTGTCAGGAGAAGGTTCTTATGAAATAAAAAATTTTAAAATTGATATTCCCACAGGAATGGGTTTGGGAACGGAAACTTAGAAACTACTAGAGAGGTTTCTAAAACGATTTCAGCACTAGGGGTGCTACATTATCCCCCTCCATCAGTAATTTAGATTATATTTCATCCCTATAATTCCACGGGAACAGAAACGGGAACGAGAACCGAGACCTCAAAGTTACCGACTTCAAAAATTCTTTCAATTCTAGGATGTTACATTATCCCTCAGTGACATGGACTTATAAATGGTTCCTGTCAAGGTTTGTTCCCCATTTTCCCACAGGAACAGAATTTAAAAAATTGGGTGGATATTCCGACAGGAACGGGTTTGGGAATGGAAACTTAGAAACTTTTCGACAGATTTCTATAACCCTTTCTGCATTAGGATTGCTACATTATCCCCCTCCATCAGTAATTTAGATTATATTTCATCCCTATATAATTCCACGGGAACGAGAACTGAAACCTTAAAGTTACCGAGTTCAAAAATTCTTTCAACTCTAGGATGTTACAATATCCCTCAGTGACATAGACTTATAAATGGTTCCTGTTAAGGTTTAATCATCACATTCCCACAGGAATGGGGTCGGGAACAGAAACTTAGAAACTACTGGACAGATTTCTAAAAATCTTTCGGCATTAGGAGTGCTACATTATACCCGTCCATCCGTAAACTAGACTTTATTTTATCTCTTTAATCCCACGGGAACAGAAACGGGAACGAGAACCTAAAGCTTAACGTTACTTGACCGATTTCAAAAATTCTTTCAACTCTAGGAAGTTACATTATCCCTCAGTGACATAGATCTATATTTCACATATTTCCACGGTAACGGAAGATTCCCACAGGAACGGGGCTGGGAACGGAAACCTAGAAACTACTGGACAGATTTCAAAAATTCTTTTGTCATTGGGATGCCACATAATCCCAAAGTAAAAACGATTACTTTTCATCCCCAAGTTCCCACTTAAGCGGAAAAACGAGAACGGGAACCTTAAAACTACAGACCCGAGCAACGCCGGGTGGCTCAGCTAGTCATAAATATAATTATTATTTTGAACAACTGATCTATGGACACTACATACGACTGGAAGATGATTGGAGCTAAGTTCATTTATAACCATAGGTTGGCTTACAAGCTCAGGCATATTTGTTAGAAAAAGATCTATTGTGGACGGATTTGATCTATTATTAGGAGGAATACATGTAGGATGAGGTGGGTATAAGATACTAAAAGGATGCCTAGTGTTCAAATCAGATAGAATATTACCCCGAGCATTCGCTCTAATGCAACCCTTCTATGTCTGCTTTAAAATCTCCCCCAATCAGAAAAAAATCGTTAGATCTAACCAACTTCAACAAATCATTTTTCAATTCGCATCTTTTACTTGGTGAAGAATTACCACCTGGAAAATAGATTGAAATTATTTTTATTGATCGGCCATTTTCAAATGGTATTTCAATGCCAATATTTTCAATCAGTATCGTATTTACAATTGGAAGTACTTTGTGCTTAATTGATCGTTTAACAACCACGGCTACACCTCCTCCTCTTCTCTCTTCTCTATCTAAACGATAACATTTATAATCTTTATTTGATATCTTAATGTTTTTATTTAGCCATGTTTCGTTTACAAGGCTTACATCGGTATTGTGCTTTGATAGAAAAGCGAAAAATTCTAAACATTTAAATCGAATGCCTCTAGCATTCCAACAGTTAATTTTCAAGCTACCATTCATATTTATTAACCTGAGTATAGATACTTAATTGCTAATTGTGCAATACAATTGAATTGATCTGCTTTAGAATGACAATGACTCAGAAGTGTGATCATTTCTGCTGTTAGAGAATTAATTTCTTCCATTGAAAAGAGAACGCCAGTTGTGTTGGTGTTCGTTTGTTGACGATCTGAACCGGTTTTAGTGGGAGTTCTGCTACACCATGCGTTTGGAAGGGCATCAGAGCTATTGGTTGTCTTTGCTGCTGCAGTTGCGGCCGAAGTTTTGTGTGGTTTAAGTGCAGGGAAATCATTATTGCTTGCTTTAAATGAGTAAGGTTGTTGTTGTTGAATGATTTGCCTAGTCATCACTTGATTAGAACGACTTTTGTTTCGTGAAGAAAGTCTTTCTCGCATATCCAAAAAACTTTTTCTGCTTATGCATGCGGGGTCGTTGGCCTTATGCGTTTCTTTGCAATTTGCACATTTAATGTTCACAGACTTGCAATCGTTCGTTCCATGATTTTCTGAACAGTTAGCACAGTGAGTTTTAATGTGGCAATTTTTTTCGCCGTTCCCATACATTTGGCAATTATAACATTGGGTTACTTTGTTTCTTGGTCGTCTAGCAAAGTCCCATTTCACTTGGGTTTTAAATATTGAGCGTATATTACGCTTTAGTTCATTTAGTTTGACTGAACCGAACCGATTTCAAGACAAATCAAATAAAATATGTCAATGAACTGATCATACTGTTTTTTAATGATTTTACCGCAGGGAAAATTAAACACGTCTTGCGCATGCGAATCACCGATTGGTACTGCCGTCTCTGTAAATACTGTCATACGCGGTCTTGAAATTGATAAAAAGATTGTGTATATCGATATTATATTCTCGGGTTTTTTCCAATATCTGCCGAAGTGTGAAAATTTGGCCTATTGTGGACTTTTCTGGTCTGAAACCACATTTTAAGGACCTATCAAGATGTTGTTTCAGGCGTTCACATATTACAGCAGACAAGATCTTATACGCGACGTTAAGCAGGCTTTTTCCTCTATAATTGGCGCAATTGTGAGGGTCTCCCTTCTTTATGATCGGGCATACGATATACTGAGGTTCCATTCATAGGGCATGTTTCCCTCCGACCATATCATGCAGATCAGCTGGTGCATGCTCCTTTCCAACTGATCTCCAGCTGCCTTAACCCGTTAACCACACACTGGGTCCATCGGACCCGCTCCGACTTTGAATGGATGTACCGTACACCCATCACATTCAAATGCTAATCTCAGCGCCGCCTGTTGTAGTCTAATAGGGCCCCTACACTACGCAAACACGTTTGCACAAACGTGTGTTTGTGCAAACATAGTTTCGCCACACACTACTCAAACATGTTTGAGAGATATTAGTTGCTTGACGTTTTTCATATCAATAATACCTACGGAGCAATGAGCGATTTCGCATGTGCTGCTTAATTAATTACCCGATTACAATAATCTTTGCTTTTAACGCACCACAACACCGGTAAACTTTTATATAATTCGATAAATTCCGTCCAAAAAATTAGTTCCACTTGTTTATTCATCTTTACTCCTTGAAAATTGACACGTGTTTGAGCAAAATTCGCTACACACTACTCAAACATGTTTGTGCAAACACGGAAAATTCAAAATTTTTAGAATTTGTTCAAACGGTTTGCGCAAACACTCAACATCGCTACACACTACTCAAACAGTTTGCACAAACATTTTTACAAAAACAAAATACATATGTTTGCGCAAACGGTTTGAGTAGTGTAGGGGCCCTATAAGGGTACTAGAATAGGCTTGTATAGCTAACGCATCCCGCCAAAACGTTTAGTATCAGCCAGGCGTCCATCTGTCCATCGGGTCCGCTTTTTTCAGCGAACCTTTATAAATGCATTTTAATCGTAGAATATAGCATTAAATACGCTTTCTGTTAAAATTTTAAGTTGAAATATTAAAAACTCAAAAAGTTACAAGACTTTGAAAAAAAAATTAAATTTTCATCATTTTTCCTTCCGTTAGTCGCGCCCTTTTTCAACCATCGATAGTCGCGCTGCACCTGTCAGGTGCTTTCTGTATTCTTACACAATAAAACGTTTTCTAAGTGTCTCAGCGCATTATAAGTGCATAAATTAAGAAATAATAAACACAATTTAAGTATATATATATATTTTATTGCAGTTAAAATAAATAAGTAAGTAAGAAGTATCCAAAAACAAGAAGTAAAATAATTGTAATAGAAACAAACAAAAAACTAGAAATTTACTAAAGCAGAACAAATTAACACAAAAACTTATGGAAATTAACAAAAACTAAACAATTATTGTACACTAATGCATTTGAAAAGAAGTAATAATAAGTAACAAGTAACAAGGAGCAATTAACAAGTAAACAGTAATAAGTAACAAGTAAAAAAAAAACTTACCTTAATAGTCGCACTGCACCACTGAGGTGTTAGTATGTCTATTATACCACTGAACTGATCAGGACGAAGGTCGAGGTAGTCCTGATCTTTAGAACGACAGAAGTTAGGAGGGTTAACGAAAGAACGGGGCGCTAAAGTAATGTGTATTACTTTGGCGTGTAAAAGAAAAAATGTATGCACCTGTGAGGTGCACGCGACTAACGGAAGGTTAAGAAAAATCCTCTCAAAAAGTCCAACCATGCCTAGCAGTTTGAAAACAGCTGACGGCTGGACAGAATAATTCGAAGAAACGCTCAATTTGCAGCTGGACACTCATTTTCCAGGCAGCTCTAAGAAATTATGTAACTATGATTCAATAGAATTAAGTAACATAATTACAAACAACCCCGATCTGATTACAAGGGAAAATCTATTTTGGGCCATTAACAGCTTTGACCCATACAAATCCCCTGGTACGTACTATAGAATATTCCCTCCATCACCAAGAATACACTCTGGCCGCTTTCCTCGACATAGAGGGTGTTTTCAGTAACTCTGCAATTACAAATGCACTGAGAAAGCTCAAAGTAAATAGTTCCATAGTGAAATTGATAAATCTAATGCTCAAAAGCGGGAGAATTAACTCAACTCTAGGAAACTTCTCTGTAAAGAGATCTGACAGTAGAGGAACACCGCAAGGCGGAGTCGGTTCAATAGTTTGGGCGGTAAATATAAACAAAGACAGACAGAGATAATTTTGGATTTATAATGTCACTAAAGCCTTCCATTCCCTTGGGAATATGAGGGAATATCCGGAGGATGACTTAAAGTTTATATTACTCGGGAATAGTGTAGTACTCTAACGGTGGAAATTTTTTGAAATGGGTGCTTTATTTTCCAAGTTCCCGTTCCCATGTAAATACTGGGATAAAATATATAGCATATGTCCATTCTCAGATTCTAGACTGTCTGTGTACCAAAATTCATATAATATATGGGTTCAATAGTTTTGGCAGCTAATGGTAACAAAGAGAAATAGACAGACAGATTTAATTTCGGATTTATAATATTAGTAAAGACTCCCGTTCCCGTAGGAATATAGGGATGAGTTAAAGTTTATGCTACTCGGGAATAGTGTAGCATTCTAACGATGGAAGAATATTTGAAATCGGTGCTGTAGTTTCTAAGTTCCCGTCTGCGTTCCTGTTCCCGTGGGAATATTGGGATAAAATATATAGCCTATGTCCTTTCCCGGGTTCTTGACTATCTCTGTATTAAATTTCATTTAAATCGCGTTGTTCGGGTCTGTAGTTTTAAGGTTCCCGTTCTCGTTCTTCGCTTCCGTGGGTATATGGGGACAAAATGTAGTCTTTTTTACTGTGGGACTATGAGGCATATCCCAACGCCGAAAGAATTTTTGAAATCTAAGTACCTTGTGATACACGACATTTTGTGTTTTATTATAAGGCGCAAAAACAAACAACGCAGATGGTCTTCCGACCCGTGAACATGCCACATATAATTGACCATTGGAAAAACATGGATGTTCTAGATTCTTCTTCTTTTAAGGATTGGCCTTGTGATTTGTTGATGATCATGACAAATTCAAGACGGATCGGAAATTGAAGTCTTTTAAATTCAAAGGGCATATCGTTTGTGATCAATGGGATCCTCGGAATGAGAATGCCTCACCTTTGAATTTTCCTTTCAGTATCGTCGCGTAAATTACATTGTTCATCAATTTTCTAACCACCAAACGCTTACCGTTGCACAGTTGTTGGAGCGGTGGTAAGCCGGGCACTTCCAAGGAGTTTGAAAACCCAAATGGGTAGTTGGTGGCTTCATCTTCTTTTGTGACGCAGTCAATAGATTTGAATGAATGCATTGTTCCAATGATCTTATTTGAATTATGTAGTTCAGGTCATCTACATCTTTATTCTTAGCCGCTAAAACTGCTCGCTCACTCAACCATATATTATTTTTGTAGTTTGAAATAATGTTTGGAAATACATTGTTGATAAGTTCGTCTTTTGATGAGACAAAACTAAAGAAATTATTTGGAAATGATATCAATCCGCTCGATCAATCGACAGGTACTTGACCATTACCGATAGTCAGTAATTGCTCAGAGAAATCTTCAGCAGATTTGTCATTAAGTAATGCAACTCTCTTGTTTGTTGTCAGCTGAAGTTTCTTCACATAGCGCCATACATTCGACGATTTGAGGCAAGCGTTTATTACGACGGATGCCGCATATCTTGGAATTACTGGCAGTGTTTGGCGGAAATCGCCGGACAGTAATATCGTTGCTTCTCCCAAACATCTCGAGTCATTGCGTAAACCTTTCAATATTCGGTTAAGTGCTTCTAATGCACGTTTATGCGCTATTGTGCATTTGTCCCCGATGATGATTTTTGATGCCGATAAAACTATGGCCATTGCTGAGTGTTTTGCAATATTACACGTTGGTTCTTCAATAGTTTGAAGATTTGACAGTAATTTTAATGCTGAATTAGCCGTACGGCATCCTTCTAAGAGTGAAGAAGCAACAGCAACCGCTATGTTGGATCTCGCACGAACAGTGGCTACAACTACTGACATGAGGAATGTCTTACCAGTTCCACCAGGGACATTTAGGAAATATAAACCACCATTTTCATCATCGATTGCCTTCATTAATGTATCATATACTTTCTTTTGTTGGAAATTTAACACGGGTACATTCGTTTGAACTATGTACTAAATCTAATCCTGGTGATCATATTCACGTTCCCGTTCCAATTCTCGATTAAATGCATCATTCATTTCACGATTTGGCGCTGGCATTTCTAACCTAATTAATAAACTACCGCACATGAGGTAACACATATCTTCGATCAAGAGTAAAGCACGATTAAGTAAGTAAGTAAGATATTCATTTATTAACAATTAAATACAATATATTATTACAAAATTTGAATCTTAAGGCTATGGCTTAGCCGTCAGCCTGATTGACAAATTTATTATTTTAATTGAATAAATGTAAATAAAAATAAATTCTCAATAAATTTAAAAGACAAAATATTCAAACGTATTCAGATATTAATAACTTTCTGTAATTGCAAACATAAGTGATGCCGTCCTCACCTGGTGCTTTTCCATTCTTCGCTTTCAACAACACAGATTGTATTTCGTCAGTAGAGATGTCGGTGTCTAACGATTCATCAATGTATAAAGGTTCTGCGTATGAAAAAAGTAGATTTGAATTATTTGAGAGGAGAAGTAAAAAGTGGTTTGCTAGTGATTCGGCCGATACACCTGCTCCGATTTTATAATTCATTCCATTGATTTCCCTCGCGATCTTCCAGAAATCCTTATAGTTTCGAGTTTGTCCTAATAGAAGTGCTTGTTGGTTTTCAAATTCAGTTTTCTTTCGACGACATAAATTTTTGTAATTTGTGTTCGCTTCAATGTACCAAATCGTAGGGTGTTGGTGGTTTGATGAACGGATTGCGCGTAAGATGGAGAACGACTTTATTCTTGCTTTCCAGCATTCCTTGTCAAACCATTCCTGTCGAAATGATGACTTCAGGCTTACTGTTTTGTTTGAAGTAGAATTTCGAATACATTCAACAAGTTGATTTGAGAGAACTTCCGTGGATTCTGTTGACAAGTCATTGATTAAAATATTTTCTAAAATTCGCTGAAACGAATTTGTTTCTTCATTTTTCCAACAAAGACGAGGAAGAAGATTAAGATTTTTTCCGGTGGATGGCACTTGGTTTGAGAATTCGACAACTATGGGCATGTGATCCGAAAAGATCTTACACTCAACTTCAAATCTGCTGACTCGATCAATCCATTCATCATTTACAACGCAAAGATCGATCACACATTTACCTTGTGCGCTAATAAAGGTAAAGTGACCTTCTTTATCTCCTACTGTACAACCATTAATAATTGTAAGACCATGCATTTGAAGTAACTCAAGTAACTCGATTCCGTTTTTATTGCATGCCATGTCAGCTGAGTTTCTTTTTTCGGTAGATATCGAAGGATTCAATATGTTATTAGCTATTTTTATTTGATTATTGCCAATTCTTGCATTAGAGTCACCAATGAGAAGTATGTTGCTTTTATCTAGAATTTGAATTGTGTTGTACAGTTTTTCGAAATCATTTTTCCAATGGTTGCAATTAATGTAACAATGTACGATACACATATTCCTCTCCTTTACACATTTAACAATTGTTGTTCCTTCACATTCGTCAAACATGAATGTATTAAGTAGCGAAGATCTTATCCCATACAGAGTGCCCCCACTTGCACGACCCTTAGCTGAAGATTTAGTTGCTTCTACCCACATAAGCTTATACCCACTAAAATATTTTTCAAATTTAATAAAGTTTTCTTTTATAACATGCGTTTCAAATAATAAAAAAATTTCAAAATTTTTAATGTAATTAAAGAAATTTACAAATAAAAGTTTATTGTTTAACCCTGATATATTATATGAAATAATTTTATAGTTAATCTTATTATTATTTTGGCTGACGGCTTTTAAATTTCAGTTTGTATTAAATCTATTACAATTATGGTTCTGATTTTCATGAACCATCCCTGGTGAAATTTGTTGTTCTACTAGGTACACTTACTTTTTGATGACTTCTGTTTGACAGCATATTTTCTCTGATAGATGTGACAGCTGTGAAACTTATAGAGTTGAACATATTTTGCAATTCTGCTTCTCCGTTTTTGTTTTGGTATTTTAGGATGTTATTTGTGTTTAAATAAAATGTTTTACCACTAATTATAAGTGTATTATTTTTATTCAATATTTTTTCTGTTGGATGACATGTTTTGATTGCTTTTCTATAGCCAAGTAGAATGCGGTTTTTAAGTTGTGACTGCTTACTCCGATCAAGTTGTATATAAACACCCGTGCCTTTTAGTTTTCGCGTATTTTTAAACATTTTCATTGCAGTTTCATTCGATCCCGTGTTAAGTTTAAGTTTGATTATGTTATTGTTTTCACTGAGTTTAACAGCTCTTGACATTTGGGGTGCTTCGTTATCCAGCAAAAGTTGGGTTATGCCTTCAATTCTTTCTTGTGGATTATTGGTGTCAATAGGCAACGAAAAAATAAGATTTTTTCCACGAATTTCCCGGCTTTCTATTTCAAGCTCTTCTTCTAAAGCATAGCAGCGCTTTTCGAACATTTGAATTTTATTGGATAACTCTCGGTTTTCTTGACGCAAATGATCGAGTTCCAAGTTTATCTTACTTATATCATCCTTCGTTGCCAGATTGGATATGGCCATTTGCAGAAAATTATCAATGATACCATTGATTTGATTAAAATCTGATTGTGTCATAGCCATTTTTCGGTTATATTTGAAAACTTTGTTTAATCTGCTTTTATTTGATTCAGAAATTCGTAGTTCTTCTGGTGAAGTTTCGTGAATTTTTCTTTTATTGTCATTCATGTGACATTTGTTTGTTTTACAATTTATTTATTTTTACAGCTTAATGACTATTGTTACCTTGCAATTTTGATTTGTATCGGTGTAATTGAATGTGATCTTACAGATAGTTTACTTTTTATATTTATTTTAATGAGAAATGAAATAAATATTGAAAATTTTAATGAGCGATAACAAACTTCAACTATTCACTTCAACAGCAGTGTTGATTTTTTCAAAGCACGATTATGTATCTCCTCATTCATCTCAATATCGTAATTTCTGGAACTGACTCGAATTTGATATAAAATATCTTCTGACATATTATCCTTGTATTTGTGACACAGGTTACTTGGGTTTGATGGAAAGCATGTCAAAATTATGATAGCGAATAATGTGCGTATCTGACTTGGAGATGCAGAGATAATG
This sequence comes from Melanostoma scalare, assembly GCA_949752695.1. Lineage (NCBI taxonomy): Eukaryota > Metazoa > Arthropoda > Insecta > Diptera > Syrphidae > Melanostoma > Melanostoma scalare. The sequence goes on along the minus strand of OX456985.1, from coordinate 159,053,876 downwards.
GCTTCAGCGATTGTCGTATCCCAATGGGTATCGTTTTCTAATAAGTTCAGTTCTTCACATGCAGCACGATGTGATGGAAATATTACACAATTAACAGTCCGTAGTGTCTTAGATGACGTTGGCCCACACACATTTACCAGCAACAACAGCAAATAGAAACATTCATCATTCTTTGGATGAACTGTATACAAACGACCAAGATCATCAGTATAAAGCACATTCGGATACTCAGGGACCGCATCGCCTTGCTACCGTCTGTGAAAATTCTTCGATGAAGCATTCCAAGTGTAATAACGTGGCATCTCCGCGTAAAGCAAAGCTCGTGCTTTGGCACATCCCAAAGAAATTGGTCAATGTAGTTGCTGCAGGTGTTTCAGCATAGCATTCGAAGTCGTCAAATATACTTGTTGACCATTCTCCAGATGCACCGCCAAATGCACTTCATTTTATTAAATAGGCAATGGCTTTATTTAAAAGATTATATTATATTTATTTAATATTGATTTCATACAAAAATAAAATTTATTTCTCACGATAAGTCAATTTTCAGTGTTTTGTATACGAACGCTAACGCATTGCATTGATGTCGTTCCCATAGAAATATAGGGATAAAAAGTATCCTTTGTCCGTCTCCTGGTCCTAAGCTCCCTCTCCACCAATTTTCAGACAAATCGGTTCAGCCGTTCTTGAGTTATGAATAGTGTAACCAACACGACTTTCTTTTATATATATAGACTAGCGACCCGCCCCGGCTTCGCACGGGTACAATGCTGATACTAAATACACAACAGAAAAACTGTGAACGTTGTATATAATAACACAGCGGCCCGCAATGGCTTCGCACGGGTATAAAATATATAGCCTATGTCACTCACTGAAAAAATGATTAAGATCGGTCCAGTATAGTTTTGATTTATTCAATACTGCCCGTGGCCTGCACGCGTTAAATTTGGAGTAAAAGAAAAGTGCTAAAGGGAGAACCGCGGCCTCCAACACGCTATTTATAGGCTCGCCCCCTCCCACCGCGGCCGGCTGGTACCGCCGCAAACGCTATGACCCGCAATTTTTAAATCTGTAATCTTATGAAATATTCATTTAAATCACATGCTGTAAAAGGCAATTTTGATAAAAATGGTTACTGTTGGTTATCCTTAGGAGATAAACATATGTTGTCTCCGACTTTTATATTCATCTTTTTAAGACATACAATTTCGTTGTACACAAATTTGATCTATCTCGTAAGGTTTAGCTATTGTTTGCAATGTAAGCGCAGGAAAATATGTTACGACATCTCATTGCAAATCTTTAAATTTCTCGGCTTTCCTCTACTATAATATGCACGTATTATACATATAAACCTTCCTCTTGAATCACTCTACTCATAAAGAAAATGCATCAAAATCCGTTGCGTAATTTTAAAAATCTAAGCATACATAGGGACATAGGGACAGAGAAAGCCACTTTGTTTTATACTATGTAGGTAGTGATAAACAAATCTGTATATGTTATGTTGTATATATGTATGTATATATATATATATATCTTTATATATATAAAATTTCCCTATCACAATGTTAGTTACCGTACTCCTCCGAAACGGCTTTACCTATTTTTACCAAACTTTATATGCGTATTCAGTAGGTCTGAGAATCGGCTACTAATTATTTTCCATACCCCTAAGTAATAAGGACCTTCTACCCATAACATTGTTTCTTTAATTTACACTGTGACTCGAGAATTTTGTGAATTAGATTTTACAGTCTCAGTGTAAATGTCATATTTATCAATTTAATTTCTTTCAAAATAAATTCTGAGATCACATTTTTTGCGCAGAGAATTCATGTACATACATATAGTGTAAGTTATTCGCCTCTGCTCAGCAAGACATACAATGCTCATATTAATGTTGAGTCTTGCAGTTCTGTGAAGAGCATCAAATATATTTGCAAGTATGTCCATAAAGGCAGTGATATGGCTGTGTTTAGAGTAGAAAATACTAATGTAAATGCTCCTCCAATGAATAAAAACGATGAGATTACGCTCTACCAAATTGGTCGGTTCGTCAGCTCCAATGAAGCTGCTTGGCGTATCTTCGTTTTTCCAATCCATGAACGGGATCCATCAGTTGTTTAGTTAGCCGTCCATCTTGAAAACGGTGGGCGTGTATTTTTTACGAACGAGACAGTGATTGATCGTGCTATACAAACTAAGACTACACTCACTGCATTTTTTGAATAGTACGGATGATTTTGGTGCCTTTGCAAAAACATTACTCTATTCACAAGTACCACGCTATTTCAAATGGGCTCAAACAAAAAAATGGATGCCCCGCAAGGCTCACCAGTTGATGCATGTCTCAATATATTTAAATCGAACGCTTTGGGGCGATTATTTACAGTCAATCCAAGACACACTGGGTGCTTTTATCTTCGACTGTTGTTGGTTAATGTTACTGGCCCATTATCATTTCAAGATATACGTAAAGTGAATGGGCAACAGTATCCAATATTTAAAGACGCATGCCTTGCACTCGACTTGCTGGAAGACGATGGCCAGTGGGAGTGTATGCTTGCTGAAGCTGCATTAGTAGAAATGGCAGCGATTGTTACTCACAATGTCCCACTAATGAATGACGAACAAACAACAGTTTATGACCTCATTTTACTCGCAGTTTCAGCAGGACAAGGTGGTTTCTTCTTTTTTGATGCACCGGGTGCGGGTGGAACTGGCAAAACATTCCTTATTTCACTAATTCTGAAATACGATCAATTAATGGCATCGCATTGGCCGTTGCATCATCTGGCAGCGGCAACTTTATTGGATGGAGGCAGAACAGCTCATTCAGAATTTAAACTGCCACTAAATATTCAAAATAACCCCGACGCCAGTGTGTAACATTAAAAAACAATCGTCAATGGCCACCGTGCTGAAACAGTGTAAAATTATCATCTGGGATGAATGTACTATGGCACACAAAATTCAATTGAGGGGTTCAACATGAAATTGAAAGATATTAAAAACAACGACAAACTATTTGGCGCCACTCTGTCGGTGCTATCAGGTGATTTCAGACAAACACTTCCTGTCATTCCACTTTCAACATACGCTGATGAGATCAACGCTTGCTTAAAATCATCTTAAACATGCGTATATGTATTTCCAAAGATGTCCTCCTTCCCTAGTTTGCGTTAAAATCGCCAAGAACGATTTTTACGTCGTGTCTAGGGCACTGCTCATATGTTTCTTCGAGAGTGTTTCTCTTCTGTGGGGGCGTAGGCACATATAAGGCTAATGTTGGCGAATTTAGCCATGATGCGGATAGCTTTCCAGCAGTCCAGGGCGTCCGCTAATTCTCCAACTGCACGTAGTCCGTTAAGAGATCTTACGTTCCACGTGCAGATCCGGATGACATTGTCCTTTTTTCTTTTGCTTGGGTCGTCAACTTTGAAATCATTATCGTTATCCGAGGCTGTTTGTTGTTTCGGAACAAGGTGTTTTACGTGGTTGGGTAGTTAACCCTACTCACAACCCCCAACCTGGAGGGCCAGGTCCTTTTTATTTATTTATTTAACATCTTTACCATATGAATGGCAAAAGGAAATAGCAGCAAGAAAGAAACTTGAAACCTTAGTTCAAAGTCTTCAGGAGCAAGTGAAAAGACTCGAAGAAAAGGGTTCCCTATTTGACAAGGAACACAAGTCTACAGTTCAGACAAGTCAACAAGATACTGTTACTGTCTATCAAACTGACGAAGTAGAACTTTTATTTGAAACTGAAAAAAGAAGAAATAAGCGCACTGCTAAAAAACGAAAAGCGGAATGTAGCCCCGAATTGCATACAAAGAACCAGCAAACCTCGAAAACTGAAAATAGAAAAGACTTGGGTACTACAAAGAATAATGCAAATAATGTGCTAGCCAATGCTAAACCGAAGTCTTTGTCTAAAGGCAACAGAAACACTGTACCACCACCAATTATGATCACAGGATTCCCAAATTTTGGAGATCTTAAGAAAATTATTGAGAAATGTACTAAAAAAGCATGCAAATATACATCGTATAACAAAGACAATGGGAAAGTCAATGTCGAGGAAGATGATGACTATAGACTGGTCACTGAGGAACAAAGCAAACATAAAATTCAGTGGCACTCGTATGAAAACAAATCCACAAGACCAATAAAAGCAGTAGCCAAAGGTCTACATTCCTCATGTTCTCCAAAAGAATTAGTAGAAGACCTTGTTCAAGCAGGCTTCCAAGCCCTTGATGCAGTCAATCTTATTAAGAATGAGACTACTAAGAACTCTGCTGGGTAACCAATAATAATAAAGAGATCCCTGCCTTTATTCACGATATTTTTCGACAGCAAACAAAGTCTTGAAAATGTATATAATATTCGATCAATCTTGGGCATAAAAGTCAAAATTGAACCACTGCAAAAATCAAAAATTGTTCCGCAATGTAAACGATGCCACGCATTTGGCCGCACCCAAAAATATTGCAACCACGAGTTTGCTTGTGTTCAGTGTGAAGGAAAACACGCAACTAAAAACTGTCCATCAAGCAAAGAACAGAAAGCAAAATGTGTAAACTGTCAAGGTAATCACCCTGCAAGCTATAGAGGCTGTCCAGTTGCTAAAAGATTTCAAAAATCCAAAAGCAAAATGATATCCGGTGAAATAAAGCCTAGCAATTCAGCAAACACAAAAAGAACTCCTGAAGCTGGAGGTAAAGGTAAGAACGAACTTCCGAAAGAAGCTGTTAAAAGTGAAGTGTAGCTGAAGAAGTGAAGTGAAGAAGTCGCTCTTAAAAAACAATTATGGACAGAACACTAAAAATTGGAGCATGGAATGCAAACGGTCTTTTTCACCATTTATCAGAATTAAAAATCTTCTTAGACATCGAACACATAGATATTTGTCTGGAGTCTGAAACTCATTTCTCAAGTGGACTGGTTCTTGATAATTTAATATCAAACTATATTTGCTACCACGCTCCTCATCCAGCTGATAAGGCTAGAGGTGGATCGGCAATCCTGATAAAAAAGAGCTTAAAACACCATGAAGAAGCTATGTTTACAAACGAGAATATAAAAAAAAAATAAAAAAAAATAGGTAGGCGCAACAGAGCGAGAAGCCCCTGGGCCTAGCGCATTTCTCACAACCATCCCTTGTGAGGGAATGGAGGGGACCTACAATTTTCTGCCGGTTCCGAACGGCTAATTGAGAAAGCGCTTTTCATGGCAATGAATACTAACGGAGGACTTGCCAATTCCTCGCGAAAGGCGATACCCGTAGAAAAACATTTTTGCCTCTGGTGGGATTCGAACTCGAACCTCTGGATTAACAGGCGTACATGCTATCCATCACACCACGGGTACCTCAAACGAGAATATGCAAGTAACAATAATTAGTATTGGTATGAAAAAGAAAGACTTCAAGTTGGCATCAGTATACTGCCCTCCAAAGCGTTCCCCGACTGAAGATGATTATACAGAACTGCTAAATCTACTAGGACATAACTTCCTTGTTGGCGGTGACTTCAACGCTAAGCACACCCATTGGGGATCCAGACTTATAACAACAAAATGCAGAAGGCTTTACAAAGCATGCCTCAAATACAATTGCTAGTTTTATTCTTCCAGATCACCAACTTACTGGCCATCGGATACTAGTAAAATACCAGACCTTGTTGACTTTTTCATAGTTAAAAGCATCAAACGAAACCACATAAGAGTCGAAGGTAATTATGACTTATCATCAGATCATACACCGGTGATTTTATCATTTAATGAATCAGAGATAATGGAAAAAAGTAATCCTAAGCTTGTAAATAATAAAACAAACTGGAGTGAATTCAGAGAAAAGCTTGAAAGCTATATAAATCTCAGATCCCCTATGGAAACAAAAGAGCAAATCGACCTTGAAGTAGAACAATTCATTGCCGATGTTCAACAAGCAGCAGAAGAAAGTACACCAACTTACTCGAGTAGGAAGCAAACTGAAACAAAATACCCTGCAGAGATAAGAGAGTTGATATTGGAGAAGAGAAGAGCTCGAAGAAAATGGCAAAATACTAGATTTCCAGACGACAACACAGCGTTTAACCGGCTAAACAACGAACTGAAAAACAAATCTATGAATTCAAAAATGATTCATTAAGTAGATTCCTGAAAAATTTAACGACTGATGATTCAACCGATTATTCGCTCTGGAAAGCAGCTAAGCGCCTGAAAAGACCGCAGTTACAAAACCCGGATCGGAAATCCGAAAGAAAAAGCTAATCTGTTTGCAGAACATCTTGCGAATGTTTTTAAGCCATTCATTCCCAGCAAATACATCTGAAAACTGCTTACAGTTTATTGATAAAGTCGATGAAGTTGACATACCAACTGCTCAGGTTATGAAAGAAATGCCATCAAAAGCCTTCATAAAACTCCAATTCATAATAAATGCATGCCTAAAGACCCAATATGTCCCACAGCATTGGAAAATTGCTGAAGTAATTGTTATGCCAAAGCAAGGTAAGCCACCAACAGAAGTGACGTCTTACAGACCAATATCGCTTATACCAATAATGGCAAAAGTCTTTGAAAAATTGCTACTGAAAAGACTAAGCAAAGTCATAGAAGAAAGAAATATAATCCCATATCATCAGTTTGGATTTAGAAATAAACATTCCACGATAGACCAAGTTCATAGAATAACGGATGCAGTTGAAAAAGCATTAGAAGAAAAACAAGTATGTTCGGCTATATTTTTAGATGTTGCTCAAGCATTCGACAAGGTATGGCATGAGGGGCTAGAGTATAAACTGCAAAGGGACCTACCCAGGCAGTACTACGAAATACTAAAATCTTATATCTCAAACCGGATCTTCAGAGTAAGGTATGATCAAGAATATTCAAAGCTAAGTAAAATACAAGCCGGTGTTCCACAAGGAAGCGTCCTAGGACCTACCCTGTATTTGCTATATACAAAGGATATTACAGTGGATAACAACACCATTATGGCTACTTTTGCAGATGATGCTGCAATTTTGGCATCCAGCTAGTGCGTCGTCAAGGCTGCTGAGAAATTGAAAAATGACGTCGACACCGTTAGTGATTTGACCAAAAAATGGCGTATCAAGTTCAATGAAGCTAAATATGCATATATAAACTTTACAAATAAAAAGTTAAGCTACGTACAAATATTCATCAACAATCAAGCTGTACCTTACGCCAATACGGCCAAATACCTTGGGATGAATTTGAATGCAAAGCTAAAATGGAAAGAGCATATCAAAAAGAAAAGGGAAGAGCTCAACTTGAAATATAGAAAAATGTACTGGTTACTCGGTAGAAATTCTGACTTATCTGTCGAAAATAAAATAATGCTTTTTAAACAAGTACTTAGACCTGTTTGGACCTATGGAATCCAATTATGGGGCTGTGTACAAAAAAAACAAATACTGAAATCATCCAAAAATTCCAAAACAAAGTCGTGGAATAGTAAATGCACCATGGTATATAAGAAATAGCGATTTACATCGTGACCTACAAATAGAAACGGTTACAGAAGTTGTAAGAAAACATGCTGTATCACACAATCAGCGACTGCATAGTCATATCAACTCTCAAATGGAGTCCGTATTAAATACGAGAGGCAATGTTTGGACATTAAGAAGAACCAAGCCACACGAGCTGATGGTCTAAGAGTCATGGGAAGCATTAAAAGCTTAAGCTTCCCTTAAAGCGATCATATTATTGAGAAAGAAAAATCTGTTGTCGATCATTCATAGAATGGTTCTGATTACGAGGAGTTTTTAGTGAGGTAAGAGTCCCACACTACTTGGTGTCGAATACTGCCATGTGTCTTTTAAAGATTTCCTCCTGACAAAAAAAAAATTTTACATCAATTAGAGATCATTATCATCTTCAATTAGACTAGCGAAATAAAAATTATAATTATGATTATAATACAATTTAATATAATAGATACATATGGATACTTACATATATTAAATATAAATATATTTAAAAAGTACAATAGTAAGTTATTTCTTAATGTTATTCTTCTTGTATGAAAATTGAAATCAATGTTTACAGAAATAAGGTTGGTTTCTCTTACACAGCGAGTTATAGGTTCATTTAGTTTTTAGTGCATAATTAACTCTACCTATGCTCATTTTCTCGGAGCAGATGCGTTCTCTTAGCTGACTAGATGGTGCGTAAATGTCAATCAAAGACAGCAGAAATGGGCATTTAATATGATAATTTAAGATATCACTCATGAACATAATTGAAAAGACTTTTCGTCTATTTGCAAGCGACTGAAGGCCAAGAAGTTTGCATCTAGTAGGGTAGGTGGGAGTTTCGATGTTCCAACCTAATTTCCATATTACAAATCGAGTAAACTTTTTTTGAATATTTTCAATTCTATTGGAATGAATGTTATAGTAAAGATTCCATATTACACAACAGTATTCTAAAATGGACCTAATATAAGCAGTATGAAGGGATTTTAGAGTATATGGATCTTTAAAGTCTTTAGAATTCCGTTTTATAAAACCTAACATGGAGTTAGCTTTGGCTACAATCCATTCCACATGTTTATTAAAGTTTAGTTTCGATTCAAAGACTACGCCAATTTTTTTTTTCCGATACTCTATCAAGAACATGGTCGTCAATTTTATATTCGAAGAAGACTGTTGACAAGTTGCGACGAAAAGAAAAACAGTGGCATTTTGAGACATTTAAAAATAATTGGTTAGCCTTACACCATTCTGTCAGCCTAAGATGGTCATCTAGTAAAAGAAGACAATCGTCGACAGATTTTATGTATCGAAAAAACTTCAAATCATCAGCAAATAGAAGTCGAACGGAATTTTTATAGATATCAGGCATGTCATTAATACAGATAAGAAAGAGAAGTGGACCCAAAAGGCTTCCTTGGGGTACACCTGATGATACATTTATAGGTTTCGAAAGTATTTGGTCAATAATACAAATTGTATACGACCTTTTAAGTATGAAATCAGCCACTTTAACATACTTGAGTGCAAACCCAATCTTTCTATCTTATCAATCAAAATAAAGTGACTGACTTTATCGAAGGCTTTGGCAAAATGTAAATCACATCGATTCGATATCCTTCTTTTGGAAAAGATTGAAAGATTGGTAGATGTTGATCTTCCTGCAACAAAGCCATGTTGAAATGGTGAAATATATTCTTTCAGAAAGAAAACCAACTTAACGTAAACAATTTTTTCAAAAAGTTTTGGTATAGATGACAGTTTACAAATTGGACGATAATTAGATATTTCTTGCTTAGGGCCACTTTTGTGAATCGGAATTATAAAACATTTTTTCCACTCCGAAAGAAATTTACGCTTGCAAGAGAGCTATTAAAGATATAATAAAAGGGGACCGAAAGAGCAGCTGCACATTTTTCCAGAACGATTTGAGGGACTCCACCAGGACCTGGATTGTTATCACAATCCAAATTCAGGAGACCATCTTCGATTTCGGAAATATTTAATTCTAACTTACCAATGTCAACCATATTCTGGAAATTTGAAGTTGTGTAGTTTGATTTAAAATTTCGATTCAAAAATTCGCCTGATTAAATTACATACAGTCGGGAGATCAGAATAAGTTGAACCCATATGTTCTGAATTCATATCCAACTAATAAATTAAAAACTAATAACAATAAATAATTTTGTAAATTTGCTAAGCAATGTCCAATAGTACCCAATTATTCTATTCAGTTATCTAAATGTTATATTTGCTCTCAATGATGTTGTTAATCCTAACGTTACTTATTCTTGCATTCTCTTTTGCCCTTTCCTTCGCTTAAGCTAAATCAATTGCCTTCATTCATTTTTTGGTTCATTTGTTAATTGATGGGTGGATGGGCGATGTACTATTCGGGTAGGCTCTGACTGGTGCCAACTTGGCGGCGCGGCGCCCAGATGCTGCAACTTATAGTACTCGTCAATTGTGCTTACTATACCTCAAAGCGGTATCCACTGGGACCTGGGATGCTCCGTCCAGAGCTGACCTGCTAAACTAGTAAGTGCGAGTGTTGACAAAGGAATCCGGAACAAAAGAATTGTGATCGATCAACACTATAATTGCTCTGCGAACAATGACTGACTGCACGAATCTCAGTAGTCTACGAGAGCTCTCGCGTAAAAGTCCCAGCGAATGAATTCAAATGACAGAATCAACGGTGAACTTCAGCAGTCAAAAAAGCAGAAACCCCTGAAGGAGCTACTCCAACATATTTGGTTTAAAGGTCTTTCAAGGTTTTTCAATACTAGGACAGGGTATTCAAGTAGAGATGGTGGTGGATGAGCTCCTGGTGAGCCAACGGCAGCACTCACACCCTTGCAGCAGGGTATTGACACTGGATATTCCAGCCCTTTATGTCCAAAGGGATGCAAAAGGACGAGGATATCTTGTTCACGACCTGCACGAACTAACGATGTGAAGAGATATGACATCGGAAAGCTACAATCGCAAGAGATTGCCAATGCCTTTTCCAATCGAGTGTCTCTTCAATTATCCTTTAATCCCATGCCGCCAGCATTAAGCATTGAAGACCAGTGGCAGGAATGTCAAGAAGCCATCAGAGCCGCTGCCTCTGAGGTTCTGGGTTTCACTCGGCCACCAAAACGAAACCCATGGTTCGATGAAGAATGCAGGCAGGGAAATGCAGCCGAACAAAAAGCACGACAAATGCTGATGCAAAAACAGACAAGGGCTGCTTACGATCAGTATAACGAGATCTACAAGGAGAAAAGGAGGGAAGAACACCGACTTCTCAAAAAGAAAAAAAAGCTGCATGAGAAGCGATCGTTTGAGGAAATAGAGAGGTGCCAAGACAGGAACGAGATTCGGAAGTTTTACCAAAAGGTAAAAAGATCCTGCCAGGGTGGCAAGCCTTGAACTCAAGCCTGTAAAGACCAGCAGGGAAACATAGTTACAGTCAGGACACAAATTCCGCTGTCTGGCAGATTGCCCCATTCAGCTTGGACGATGATCAAGAATGCCGTCCTCCCGACCTAGAGGAAGTTAAGCTTGCCATATGCAAACTTAAATCAAATAAGACTGCAGGTGCAGACGGCCTTGATGCCGAACTCTTCAAGGCAGCTGGAGACCAATTGGAAAGGAGCATGCACCAGCTGATCTGCATGATATGATCGGAAGAAAGCATGCCCGATGAATGGAACCTCAGTATCGTATGCACGATCCTAAAGAAGGGAGACCCTCACAATTGCGCCAATTACAGAGGGATAAGCCTCCTTAACGCCGAATTAAAACTGAATTGAATGCTTAAGCTTTTTAAAAAAGAATAAAACTTTATTAAATTCAAGAATAAAAATATTACCGAGATCTCTTACGAGATCTTACCCACTCGGTGTCAGACTTAAGATTAATTTTACAATCTTCTTAATACTATGTCATCTCCAATTGAGTATGGTATTTATCTTATATCTATGAACAGACAATGATCGTGAGACAATATCGATCTTGTCCGTCGGATGTTTATGTTTATTTTAATAACTTTAAGAAGGTGTCGTATGACAAAGAAATGTGATGACTGATGAGTCCGCATATCGTCAACTCCCCTCTTACCCTGGAAGTGATCGTCCCGATCGCTCTTCTATTGCTTTCCTGGTTTCTTGTAAACATTTCAATGATGTCATTTCAAATATTTTTCGGTTTTCTTTTTCCTGTCTCAACTTGTAAATTTTCAATAATTTAATAACAATATAAATGCTAAGTACTAGAACAATATTCAAAGTTATACCATACAATATTGGATGTTCTTTAATATCTTTAATATAAGGTCTTATGAGGTCAATGTTGGTAAATTTAAGCTTTTCGTCACTTGATTCTAAATATTTCAAAATGTTTAATTCAATTGGTGAATTTAATTTCATATGTTTCAAAATTTCTGTTCTTTTATTTTCATATCTCTTAGAATTAATAGTTACATTGTTCTTAAAATGAATAAGATATATACCTATGTATATTTTTTCATTTATTGTGGTTTTTCCACTTACAAAAATAATACCGTCTTTAATTATTTTGACCTCTGGATTTTTTTCTTTTATTTTGTGACAATCGGCTTTCTTATTATTTAACAAATTTGTTAAGCAATTACTTTCATTATTTACTTTACAATATATGTCATTTAATTCTTTAATGCAATTTGCCATTTTATATTTTTCTTTATATAACACAACTTGATTGGGTAATGATAGTTTTCCATCACCAACATTTATACTTTCAACAATATATTTTTTATTTATTTCCTTAACTAGTGGGTATTCAATATAAATTAAAATTAAATCTTTATTCTGAATTATCTTAAAGTCGGATGCATCTAACACATCAGCTATCGAAACTAGTAAAGTTTCAGTATTGATTATTTTATTCAAATCATTCATATTTAAAATTACAGTATTCAAAATTTCATTCTTACTCAGATTAATGGCATTTATTATTTCACGTAAGTCCTCTATTATCAGTCGTAATACTAAAACGTCCTCTTTGTCTATTTCGTTATCTTCTGCTGCTAGTTTCTCTATAGCCTTAAATATCTGTGAGTTGGTCTGGTATTGTTTATTATTAGATTCTATTAACTCTTGCAACTTTGTTTCAATTCTAACTTTGTCGTCGTGATCTGGACTTCCGGATATCCATTTCCATAATGTGCCAATTTCATTAATACCTCTTTTGGATCTATTTCTTATCGTTAATTGCTCTAGCAATCTGTCTGCTGTTTCTAGATTTCTAAGTTCCAACTTGGTCAGTCGAGTATTTTTTTCTTTTATGTTATTCAAAATGTCCCTGTAATATGTCAAGTTAATTACATGATACAATTCTCCTGTATCTTCGTATAATGCAGCAGGTCCGTCCTCTATTAGAATGTATTCCTCTGAACTATAATTAGTTATCTGCACTTGTGCAGATGTTGTGGGTAGTAATGCCAAAAATCTCAAAACTGTACTTACATACATCTGAAATTTAATACAAATAAAATTTTTATTTCTTTATGTTGTCTTTATGTATAATCCTGTCTTTACTGTCAACTACAACCCTTCCTCTGTCCTCTTTAACAATTCGCTTTTTAAATAAAGGTTTAACTTTACCTTTCCTACGTGTTGATTTTTCGTGTATCTTTTGTCCTGGCCTAAACTCAATTTCAGTTCTATTTTTATTGAAATAAGAAAGATCTTTATCTTGTTTTGTTTTCAATACATCTGTAAGAGATTTAAACTTTTCAAAGTTATGGAAAACCTCTAATGGTTGTTGATTCGTTACTGAGTGAATAGACTCATTATATTTCTTTACTACAAATGGCATAATAAATTTTGTGTCTGCATGAGTTTCTGTTTTCGTAATGCGTATTAGTTCTGTTAGTGTGCTATGTACTCTTTCAATCATTCCGTTGGTTTTGCTATGATTCGGAGCTACCTTTTCGTGTTTAACCCCAAATTTTTCTAATTCTAATTCTGCCGTCGGAGTACAGAATGTTCTCTCATTGTCTGTTACCAAAACTTCTACTTTCCCAAACACTGGTAGTGTTTCAATCAGTTTTTCCTTAGCGTCTATTTTACTGTCGATATGTCTAACTATTAAAAATTTCGAAAAAGAGTCTATCATAGTCAAAAATTGATCGTTGTCAATGTAGTATATGTCTGCATGTATGCGTTCCCCCCCTTTCTTTGGAATTGGAGCCTCTCCAATCTTATATCTCACAGGATGTCTGTCATATTTGTTTTCCTTACAAACAGAACAGTCTTTCGCATAATCAAGTAATTGTTTAAAACATTCGGGCCAGTAACATTTAGCTGAAATTTGTTTAAAATTTTCTCTAGAGTCTCTATGTGCTCTATTATGTTCCTCTTTCATAATGGTTATTTGCATGTCTTTGTCTGTTATGTCTTCTACAAGATTTGAAACGTACGCAAACTGTGTTGTTGGGTATTCGTTTAGTAATTTGTCTTTAATCTTAAATAGAGTCTCTTCTGTTGAATATATTGCGTTTATTCCCTTCCTAATTATTTCTTTCAATTTAGTGAAAATGTCATCATCTTTGTATTTAATAGTATGCCTCCAATATCCTTTATGAATTTGTTCACTATTTATATTATTGGAATCTCCTTCTTCTATAATTAATTGATTTCTAAATCGATTGATTATTCCACCTAACCTTCTAATTTCTTCTCTTGGGCTGCTGTGAGTACTATGTACTGTAGCTAAATCTTCACTATTTTCCATTATATTTATTTCTTGACGACTTAATGCATCTGCTACAACATTTTCTTTACCTGGTTTACAATTTATTATTGGTGCATATTCTTCTATAAATGCTTTCCATCTCTTCAATTTTATATTAGGGTTTTTATCAGATACAGCAAAGCTCAATGGTTGATGGTCCGTGTATATGCGAATTCCAGTTTGACCATATAGATAATTTCTCAAGTTTTTTAGACTCCATACTATTGCTAACAATTCCTTTTCATTGGTAGCATAATTTTGTTCAGTTTCAGATAACGTCCTACTTACAAAGGTTATTGGCTTATTGTCTTGGCTTAGTACTGCACCTATGGCTGAGTTACTTGCATCAGTTGTTAAATCAAATGGTTTATCGAAATCCGGATGATTTAACGCAACTTCTTCTGTAAGCTTATCCTTTAATACCTGAAACGCTTTTTTGCCTTCTGAATCTAATTCAATATTTATCCTCTTACTGTTTATTTTTTCGTTTCCCCGTAAATACTTTGTTAACCCTTTGCTTATCATTGCATAATTTCGGATAAATTTCCTATAATAACCTGATAGTCCAAGAAAACTTCTCAATTGACGTAAAGTCTGTGGTTCGGGATATTCCTTAATTGTTTTTACTTTATCTGGATGGGTTTTTATATGGTTGTAGGATACAACATATCCTAAGAAGTCCACCTGTTCCATGAAGTACTTACTCTTCTCACTGCTAATTCTCATGTTAGCTTCTGAAAGTGCTTTAATTATTATTTCAATGTGATGTAAGTGTTCATCATGTGTTCCTGAAAATATTATAACGTCATCTAGATAAAGATGACAGAATTTCCCGATGTATTCTCGGAGAATGTCATCCATAGCTCTTTGAAATATGGCTGGAGCGTTTTTAAGTCCGAATGGCATACGATTGAATTCGTATTTCCCGTTGTTGACTGAAAATGCAGTCTTTGGTCTATCTTATTCATTAACAAGGATTTGATGAAATCCTGATTGTAAATCTAAAGTAGAGAAATATTTTGACTTCCCTAAATTAGATAAAATTACTGAGGTTTCTGCCATGGGATATTTATCAGATTTCGTAAAAGAATTTAATTTTTTGTAATCAATGACCATTCGTAGTTTCTTTGTGCCATCTTCATTGAAACCTTTTTTATCTACCACCCAAACTGGACTGTTATACGCGCTTCGGCTTGGTTTTATAATATTGTAACGTGCGCTTAGTTCGCAAAATAAAACTTCACTTTTATTTATTTCTACTTTATTCAGTATCTATACTTTATTCGAACTCAACTCGACTATTGGACTATCACTGGTTAACAACATTTCACTCTTAACTTTATCACTCTATAATCAAAACTGACTGCTCGTTGCGTCAGCGGCCTATTTATATAGAACAATACTTATCTAGAGCGTTCCAGTTTCTTCTCCATGGTTTCCACATTTGCTGTCAAGCATCTCTACACTCACACACACTGGCTTACAAACAATGCCTGTCATTTTATACCATTCCATTATAGTGTTGCCAGTTGTGTTTTCGGTTGAACCTTTTCGATTAGGAAATTGGTATAAATGTTGGGTGTTCATTACACTGCCCCCTCCTTAAGATTGTTCGTCCCGAATAATTCCATCTGCAGCCTCGCCACTATATCGATGCAGCCGGTCACAATGAACTACTTTTAACTTGCCTCTTAATCCTCTTTGGATGCGGTAAACCACGTCGTTAATCCTCGTGACAACAGTATAAGGACCTTCCCAGTTTCGCTGAAGTTTCGGTGACAATCCCTTTTGACGATGAGGATTATAAAGCCACACACGATCTCTTGCTTGGAATCCTGCCTTTGTCGCTTTTGTGTCATACCGGGTCTTCATCCGGTCGCCATACACTGTGACCCATGTCCCTGTTCTATTAGGTCTATCTGTAAGCCTACCCACCTCTATGTTTGAATCACAGACATAACAATTTCGGAACCACTTCTCCACGTCACCTCTAACATGCAGCCAGTAAAAGCGTTTTCGCACGTTCTCCAGCGTCTTGTTGACTCCCAGGTGGCTTCCTGTAGGGCTTCTATGCATCTTTTGTAAAACCTCCTTGATTTTCGATTGAGGAACAATAAGCTGCATTACAAAAGATTTACCGTCAGGAGATTCCCATTTGCGCTGGAGTACTCCTTCTTGCACGCGAAGCGAATCCCACTTTGACAACAGGGCTTTGGTCAGAAATGTCGTCCCAGTCAGGTTTCGTGTTGTTCTCTTTCCATTTGAGAATCGGTCCGATGTCTGGATCCTTCGTTTGAGCAGACCTCAATTCTTCCTTGTTCCATCCGAATATGGGTTTCATTCTCTTCCGCTGAGTCTTGGTCTCTACTTTCCCCCAGCAATTCCATTGGGGGTTTTCTACCTGATGTCCAATTCGGTATTGATAAGTCTGCGGTCTTACTCTACAGCTCACGGATTGATTTTCTTGGACTTCACAACGTCGACAAGAAGTTTCAGTTTTAATTGGTGGAAACCGGCATTGTCGCTGTAAGTGCCCCGTCTTATTACAATTCCAACATCTGGCAAGTCCGTTCCGCTGGTTCCTTTGTAGCTTAACTCCTGGGCATGATTCAGCCTCGAATATGGCTTCTCTTTGACAATGTACCATTTGAGAAGCTTGCTCAGATGCTTCCATCATTAATGCAAACTCTAGAGTTTCAGAAAGAGTTCGTGTTCTAGCAGTTCGCACAGATCTCTGAAGATGTTTGTCAGAAATGGCACGAACGAAGGACTCAACAGCCAGATGGTTGATGATTTCTTCTCCAGCATCCGGGTATGCCAGGTGAACCAGTCTTTCGACGTCTGCTTGGAGCTGCTGTAGACTTTCACCCCTTTTCTGAACTCTGTTATTGAGTTGGACTCGGAAGACTTCTTTCAAGTGGCTATCACCAAAGCGTTTATCTATAGCTGCCACGAGAGAACTGAAATCGTTGCTCTTACCAGCTGGAACAGTTTGAAGTAATTCAGCTGCTGGTCCTCTAAGAGCAAGAGTCAGTGCTGTGTATTTGTCTTCGTCAACCCAGCCATTTGCTGTCGCAGCTGCCTCGAATTGTCTCTTGTAAACTGACCAAGACGACTGTCCATCGAATGTTGGTGGTTGTACTTCTCTTTGCTTTAGACAATCTCCACAAGTTTTCCGTAGCTCCATTTTCCGCATCTGGTCTAGTTCCTTAGCCATGTTTTCGATTCGTTTCTCCAAAGTGGCAAGCTGACTTTCGCATTGACTCTCAAGCTTGGAAAATCGTTTCTCAACACATTCAATGCGTTTTTCTAGGCCACAAACATTTTTCTCAATGTTACCCAATTTGCTTTCTAGAATGTTTTTCTGACCTTCCAAAACATTCTGTTGCGCCTCAAGTCTTTCGAGAATATTCTGTTGTTCCTTCTTTTGCTCGTTTCGTTGCTCTTCAATCAGCTTCTTTTGTTCGTTTCGTTGTGCTTCCAGTTGTTCGAGAACATTCTGCTGTTCCTTCTTTTGATCGTTTCTCTGCTCTTCCAGACGTCCGAGAATTTTCTGCTGTTGCTCTTCAATCAGCTTCTTTTGTTGTACTTCGAGTCGTTCGAGAACATTCTGCTG
Organism: Melanostoma scalare; assembly: GCA_949752695.1. NCBI lineage: Eukaryota > Metazoa > Arthropoda > Insecta > Diptera > Syrphidae > Melanostoma > Melanostoma scalare. Next base: position 159,035,982 of record OX456985.1, on the reverse strand, counting down.
TTCCTTCTTTTGCTCGTTTCGCTGTTCTAACAAAAGTTTCATCATACTAGAAAAATCTACACTTTCACTTACTTCCTCTTCTTCCACTTCTATTTCAAAAACAAAAGTGTTTACGTCTTCCCCTTGCTGTTCCAAATAGTTACGCAAGCGCAGGACGAGCTCATTTTTCGATCCCGCTCTAGAAAGATTTCGCTTACCTAACTCACTTTTAAGCTCAATGCAGTTGAGCTCTTCTAACAACTTACCCATTTTCACTGTATATAATTATTATTTTTCTTTTTACTTTTTTTTTTTTTTTTACACTTTATTAGTCAAATAAGTTTTATTTACACTTCTGACACCAATGTAACGTGCGCTTAGTTCGCAAAATAAAACTTCACTTTTATTTATTTCTACTTTATTCAGTATCTATACTTTATTCGAAGTCAACTCGACTATTGGACTATCACTGGTTAACAACATTTCACTCTTAACTTTATCACTCTATAATCAAAACTGACTGCTCGTTGCGTCAGCGGCCTATTTATATAGAACAATACTTATCTAGAGCGTTCCAGTTTCTTCTCCATGGTTTCCACATTTGCTGTCAAGCATCTCTACACTCACACACACTGGCTTACAAACAATGCCTGTCATTTTATACCATTCCATTATAGTGTTGCCAGTTGTGTTTTCGGTTGAACCTTTTCGATTAGGAAATTGGTATAAATGTTGGGTGTTCATTACAATATCATTTTCTAATAAATTTTGTATTTCCTTATTAATAAACGCGGAAGCAGATTGCGGATATGGGTATGCTCTTTGCCAAACTGGTTCTTCATTTACAGTTTTTATACTACATTTAACGTTTGTATTATACGGTAAGTAGTTTGGTCTTTCCGTAAAAATTCCCTGATATTTCCATAAAATTTCCTTCAGTCTTTCCTGGTATTCCACCTGCATATGGGTGTTTATTTGAAGACTGTTAACTAATTCATCATTATATATTAGAGGTACTTTGCCTCCGTTGAATTCCAAAAAACTGTCTGCTATATTTATTTTACAATTAGATTGTCTTAACGTATTTATGCCTATTATAGCATCATAGTCTTTTAGTTCTTCTAGCTCATAAAAAATTTCCCAATTTCCAAATATGTTTATATCCTGGTACGTATCTATGATACTACTACCATGAACACTTTTTACTTTATTACTTGTCTTCAATTTCTTACACTTATTTTTATCTGGTCTAACATAATTATGTGTCGCACCTGTATCTATTAATATTTTATATACTTGACCTGTCGTTTTATTTGTTCGTATAATTGTAGGCAGGTCGTACCTCATTCTAAAAAAGAATCCCTTTCATTAAGATGATTTATTCTTGGTGTTTTTGCTAAAGGCTGCTGATTGCTATTAGGCCTATCTCGTTTAAACGGATTGTTGTTGTTGCGAATTTCATTATTAAATCTCTGGTCCCTATATTGATTTAAAGGTACGTTTCTCTGGAAATTATTATTTCTCTCCGGTCTGAAAATACCGCTTCCCTGATCTATCCTCTGTTGCTGTTCGTTATTCCAAATTCTTAGTTGTGGAGCTACATGGTGTCTCTGTGAATTCGCAAATGGTCTTTGAAAATTTTGGAAATTCGTTGGCCTTGGTGGTAAAATACCAAAAGATCTGTTTTGTACCTGTTGATTCTGATTCATAAATCTCGTATTTTGATTCATTTGAATCTCTTGTGCTCTAGCTAGAGCATTTGGGATATCCCCTGGGTTTAGTGCGAACACCAAGTTGCTCATTGGCTGGTTGAGCCCAGTAATAAAAACCCTTAGTGCATTCTGTCTTGCCACTTCCAGTAGAACTCTTGTTTCTGCCGTTTTTGGCCCATAACTCATCATAGTTTTGTTTGTTATTAAAGTCAATAATCTGTTAACTTGGTCACAAAATTCCTCTAAAGTCTGTCTTCCCTGTCTGGCGTTAGTAAGTTCTGTCTGTAACATGTGAATCGGTCTCTTGTCCTCGTATGTTACATCTAATCTCGCTATTATTGCACTGGGATGAAGTGGAGTCCCGTGTGATGTTAATACATCGTTTGCTTTTCCTACAATTTTGTTTCTTAGAATATTCACCGCTGTGAAATAACTTGTACTACCTATGCAGTGTTCGTATGCCTGCATGCAATGCACTGCTGATGTGCGCCAACTAATGTAACTGTCACCATCGAATTTCTGTAGGCTTTTAACTAGATCTAATCCTTCCTTTGTATCATTTGACGGATCTATTTCTATATCCTTATATGGAATTATGTTGTCTGTGGGTAACAATCTACCTAAAGCTGCTGTTAACTCTGTTATTTTAATCTGTAAATCCCTTGTCTGTTCGGTAACTGCCATCGCAATCATTCCCCCTACCTGTTCTACCGATAATGCCATTTTTATCTTGTTATTGTTAAAATTTATTTTTAAAATATTAAATTTTCTTAATTTAGGTATGCACGTATATACAGGGTGATTCGCATAAGGTGTGACAAAAAGATAGGGTGTGTAGGTTGGACCTAGACAAGCAAAAAATCGTATGGGAGGGGGGGGTCCATTTTCCCCCGTTTAGGCGGGAGGGGCCATTTAAGAAAAAAATCACTAAAAATGGAAAAAATATTATTTAAAAATAACGGTAATACCTACAGAGTCGTGTTATAGTATTTTGAAAAGCCAAAAACCTATACATTAAATAAAATTTTAAAATAAGTTGTTCATTTGAATAGTTTTCGAAATATTAATTTTCAAAGTCAAAATTTTGAAAAAAAACATAATTTTTTTTCTTCAAACCATTTTTTTTCAAAACTTTACGTAATTAAGTAGTATTTTTCTGGCTTATTTTCAATGCTCTTACTTATTTTTGATCAAACACAAAAAACCGGATGCCAAAATAACCTGTAGTTTTTGAGAAAACCAAAAATTACAAAAACGACTTTTCAAAAAAAATTTTTTTTTTAAGTTTTTTTTTCGTTATTGGATTCTTAAGTGATTCTTAATTAAAAAAAAGTAAAGAGAAAATTCATCCTTTATTTCTTAAATTCACTTAAGAATCCAATAACGAAAAAAAAACTTTAAAAAAAATTTTTTTTTGAAAAGTCGTTTTTGTAATTTCTGGTTTTCTCAAAAACTACAGGTTATTTTGGCATCCGATTTTTTGTGTTTGATCAAAAATAAGTAAGAGCATTGAAAATAAGCCAGAAAAATACTACTTAATTACGTAGTTTTGAAAAAAAATGGTTTGAAGAAAAAAAATTATGTTTTTTTTTTCAAAATTTTGACTTTGAAAATTAATATTTCAAAAACTATTCAAATGAACAACTTATTTTTAGATTTTATTTAATGTATAGGTTTTTAGCTTTTCAAAATACTATAGCACGACTCTGTAGGTATTACCGTTATTTTTAAATAATTTTTTTTCCATTTTTAGTGATGTTTTTCTTAAATGGCCCCTCCCGCCTAAACGGGGGAAAATGGACCCCCCCCTCCCATACGATTTTTTGCTTGTCTAGGTCCAACCTACACACCCTATCTTTTTGTCACACCTTATGCGAATCACCCTGTATATTTCCTGATATAAAAATACACTAATGAGAAAAAAAACAAAGTTACTTGTGTTACTTTTGTTGCTCTCTGTCCCTCGTTCTAGTTGTTGTTTGAAACTATCCTCTGCACGGCTTCTAGTAGTTTTTTTTTTCAGCTTAGTTTTTTTTTTTGTTTTTCAACACTTTTTATCTAGTTTCGGCTAGATAGCAACCTTTCGCAATGTTTGTTAATAATTTTTATTTTCAGTTTATTTTTTTTTTATTTTTCAACACTTTTTATCTAGTTTCGGCTAGATAGCAACCTTTCGCAATATTTGTTAATAATAATTTTTTTTTCTCAGTTTAATTTCAATCTTTCTTTTTTTTTGCAATTAATTATTTAATCCACTTCAACACATTTTTTCTTTCTTCCTTCTATTTTGTTTTGTATTTTCCGCTAATAACTTTTTTTTTTTTAATTTCACTCCTTCTTTTGTTTTGCAATTAATTATTTAATTCACATTCAATAATTTTTTTCTTCAGTTTAATTTCACTCTTTCTTTTGTTTTGCACTTAATTATTTAATTCACGCAAACACATTTTTTTTCTTTCTTCTTTCTTTTTTTGTTTTGGATTTTCCGCTAATAATAATTTTTTTTTTTTTTTTTTCTTTCTTTGTTTTGCAATTAATTTATTTAATTCACTTCAACACATTTTCTTCTCTTTTTGTTTTGAATTTTCCGCTCTATGAGCGTATGTCTTCTGATCTTTTTTCACTTCACTTGCCTCCCAGTGTTTTATGTTGGGTAGGTCTTTTTTTGTTTACCGGTTCACGATATAACTATCTTTTCCTCTTTTACGGAATTTCCACTTTACGCGAAACAAGTGTTCCTGCTCTTCGGGCGCCAATTAAAACTGAATTGAATGCTTAAGCTTTTTAAAAAAGAATAAAACTTTATTAAATTCAAGAATAAAAATATTACCGAGATCTCTTATGAGATCTTACCCGCTCGGTGTCAGACTTAAGATTAATTTTACAATCTTCTTAATACTATGTCATCTCCAATTGAGTATGGTATTTATCTTATATCTATGAACAGACAATGATCGTGAGACAATATCGATCTTGTCCGTCGGATGTTTATGTTTATTTTAATAACTTTAAGAAGGTGTCGTATGACAAAGAAATGTGATGACTGATGAGTCCGCATATCGTTAACTCGCCGCTTATAAGATCTTGTCTGCTGTAATATGTGAACGTCTGAAACCCCACGTCAACAACTTGATAGGTCCTTATCAATGTGGTTTTAGACCAGAGAAGTCCACAATAGACCAAATTTTCACATTACGGCAGATCTTGGAAAAAACCCGAGAACATAATATCGATATTCACCACCTCTTTATCGATTTCAAGGCCGCGTATGACAGTATTTACAGAGACGAGCTGTACAGAGCCATGTCTAGTTTCGGCATCCCCGCAAAACTCGTATGACTATGCAAGATGACTTTGGAGAATTCATGCTGCTCCGTCAAGGTCGGTAAAGAACTCACCAAGACCTTTGATGTCGAAAAAGGTTTTAGGCAAGGGGACAAACTGTCATGCGATTTCTTCAACATCATACTTGAACAGATAGTAAGAAACTCAAACGTCAACACCAGAGGAACAATCTTTCAAAAGTCTGTACAATTACTCGCCTATGCAGACGATATTGACGTAATGGGAAGAAAAAAGCGTGATGTCATAGGTGCTTTTGCGAGTATTGAAACAGAAGCGGCAAAAATGGGTTTGATGGTTAATGAGGGCAAAACAAAGTATATGCTGTCATCAAACAGGGACACAGAACATCGACGAATTGGACAAATCGTCACAATAGACAGACATAACTTCGAGGTAGTACAGGACTTCGTCTACCTAGGATCCGCTGCAGACACGGACAACAACATCAGTGCGGAGATCAAACGGAGAATAACTCTTGCCAACCGTTGCTTTTTGGGTTAAGAAGGCAATTGAGAAACAAAACCCTCTCTAGAAAAACCAAGGAGACCTTGTATAAGACCTTGATCATCCCAGTCCTGCTTTACGGCGCGGAAGCATGGACTTTATCGAAAGCGGATGAGGAAACCCTTGGTCGTTTCGAAAGAAAAATTCTCCGACTGATCTTTATCTCCCGTATGCGAAAACAATGTGTGGAGAAGAAGATACAACAACGAGCTGTATGAGCTGTACCGCGACATGGGCATAGCCAGAAGAGTACGCATCGCGAGGCTACGATGGTTGGGCCATGTTGAGCGGATGGACCCAAACGCTCCGGCTCGTCGGGTGTTCGAAAGCACATTGCAGGGAAATCGCGGAAGGGGAAGACCTCGTCTTAGGTTAGTTTACATAACATTAACATTAGTTAGTTTGCTATTCGTGCGAGTTTCAAACCGATTTTGAAAATTATAAAATTGAAGTAAAAGTAAAAGTAAATAATTTTTTTTAGTAAAATAATATGTTTGTTATGACATCGCATTATAAAACTTTAAATTTCTTGGCTTTTCTCTGCTATAATATGCATGTATTATACATATAAACCTTCCTCTTGAATCACTCTATTCATTAAAAAAAAACCGCATCAAAATCAGTTGCGTTGTTTTAAAAATCTAAGCATACATAGGGACATAGGGACAGAGAAAGCGACTTTATTTTATACTATGTTAAGAAGAATAGGTATCTTTTGTTTCTGTTTCTGAATGGTAAGTATTCAGATATTTTTTACTGCGTCACAGAACAGGGTGGGCAAAATGCTACTGTCCGAAACTATGATATTGATAACCGATGGATCGTTCCCTATAATCCGCTCCTTTTGAAAATTTTTGATGCCCACATAAACGAGTTGTGCAATTCAATAAAGTCGATCCAATAAGTTACTAAGTACATTAATAAAGGCAGTGATCATGCAACTTTCAGCATACAATTGTAATGTAATTTATTTGATCGTCACAAACAACGTAAATGTAACATGAGCTTCAGTCGTTCAGCAACTGCTATATCGCGTAGACGTGTTGGCGACTTTGGCAGTAACAATTTAATTCGGAGAGTGTTTAAGAAGTTATTAGAAGCAGTGTTTTTTCATTAAGGGCATAGCCTAGTAGCTAGAGCATTTCAGTCAGTCGTTCAGCAACAGCTATCGAGTGTAGACGTGTTGACGACTTTAGCTGTGTATATTTTCAAGTGGAGTGCGACTTAAGAGTTTAAATTCAGTGAAATTTCAATAAGGCAGTAGCCGAGCGAGTAGCGCAGCAGGTACCCAGTGTGGAGCAACGTGGGTTCAATTCCCAGCCGTGGCATCCAATTTTTATTCTTGGTTAAAAGCAAATAGCGTTGATTAAGGAGAAAATCCGCAAAGAAACCAAAAACAAAGCGACAGAGTCGTTTGTGATGGACCGTTCCGGTCCATCAACAGCAACAAAAGTGTTGGATGAGAATTCAACACCTACAACAACAACAAGCAAAGTAGCGGCAACAACCGCAATGGAAATTGCGGTGCCAGCAACAGCAACAACAGCAGCAATAACAACTGCAAAAAAGAGGCGGCGCATAAAAGCCAAGCCGAATTTGGTTGCCCGTAAACAAAAAACAAAGGGAACAGATAAGGAGGTCGGCGACGACGAGATGTCGACCAGCAGCAGCGAGAGCATAGAAAGTTTAAATTCGACATACGAATATGAATCCAACGGTGGTGAGGGCCGTTACACCGGCAGTGGCAATTCTTTCGCTGCTCTAGCAGACGAAGGGGACGGTGTGGTCGAGGAAGTAAACGAAGATGATAAAAAACTCCAATTATTAACAAGTACCGTGGAGAAGCTATACAAGCAAATAGAGGAGATTAAATCCAGGCAAGTGGCTCGCAGACTAAAGGAAAGCGAGGCAAGAAAACAACAACTGTTGTCAAAGGGTGATGCTACAATTGCCAAACAGCAACAGCCAACAACAACAACAACAAATGCTAACGCAAAAACAGCTCCCGTGCAGCAAAAAGGCACAACAGCTAATAAAATAGCTGGGGAGCAAATCGAAAGAAAGAAAACTGCTACCCAAGAGCAGCAACGGGGGACCGCGGCTAAAAAAGCCGCGCCATCGAAGCCAAAGCAGCAGCAGGAGCAGAGACAACAACAACAACAACAACAACAGCCAACACAACAACAGCAGCAGCCAAAGAAGTCAGCAGCTAAAAGCAGGGTGCCCCCTATCAACACCCACAAAATGGAAATAAAAGCGACAAAAAGCCTGTGTAAGTCCGCGATCCAATGTGAAAACATTGGTGACCATAAGATCGTTCGGGAGTTGCTTGCTAAGACAACCACCGAATTTTATAGTTACACTCCCAAAGAGGAGAAACCAAAAAGTATGTTATTGAAAGGGGTAGAGCCTACCTCTGACCCAGAGGAGCTCTTAGCGGAACTCCGCATGTTGGCGAGCGACGATCTCGAGTTTATCGGGGTCAAGTCGTTCACCACGGCTAAGGCTAGACGGGAGAGACGGCTATTGCCGATGTTCCTCGTCACCCTATCACCCAGTAGCCGTCTGGAGAGTCTGAGGAAAATCTCCGTCCTAGACTACCAGATGGTAAGATGGGAAAAAATAAACAGGCGCGGGGACATTTTACAATGTCTTCGTTGCCAAAGGTTCGGGCACGCCGCATTCAACTGCCAAATGCAGTCGAGATGCGTAAAGTGTGGTGAGAACCACAAAGAAAAAGAGTGTAAGCTCGGTGAGGAAAGGGTCGAAGATAAGACCCAACTGAAATGTGTACTCTGTGGTGGAGATGGACACCCTGCTAACTATCGGGGATGTCCTCGATACCAAGTAATAAAAAAATCATTAAAAGCTGCTCCAACAGTAACCAAGGATGAGGGAAGGCTAACAGCCAGACCAATTCCAAGGGCCGTCGTTCCCCAAGTTTCCTACGCCCAAATGGCGGGTGGAGCTGGGAAAACGGTACAACCTCCCCAGAAAGCGGCCGCACAGCCATCTGTGTCAAAGGCTGCTGCTGGGGAGTCAGAGGTGATGGTCGCTCTGCGTGTCATTCAGGCACAAATGAGTGAACTATCACGGCAAATAAGTGAGCAGGCGCGTAGGGTGGACTTGATCTACCGTGCAGTGCCGTCGCTTGCGCACTTTTTAGGTTAACGGGCGCGCTGCCGGAGAGGCCTTTTAAGATCCTAGCCGTGAATGTGAATTCGCTAGTTAGGGTAGAACGACGAGCCAACTTCTTTGAGTTGTTAAAAGACCAACGTCCTGATGTATGTATGGTTAGCGAAACTAGGCTAAACCAGCATCACAATTTGACGAATAATAATTACATTATCGTAAGGAGGGACCGACCCAACTCGACTTTCGCGGGTGGGGTTGCGATCTTCATACGTAAGGGCATTGTTCATAAAGTAATATATAGTGGTGAAGTACGCCGATTCCAGTTGCTTGAAGCGTGTATCGTATGCATCACTCTCCAACAGGGGAGGCGGTTGTATGTGGTCGCGATCTATGCGCCGGAGGCTTCTCAAAATTCATGTTTTATAACAGAGCTCGAATCACTTTTTCGATGTCTGAAACTGAATTCGGATGAAAACTATTTCCTTTTGGCCGGTGATTACAATGCTAAACACCAAGATTGGGGAAATCATTTAGCCAATCCAAGGGGGACCCAGCTATTCAATTGGCTGGGGCTCCACAGCATTGAGTCTAAAGTCGATCTGCTGGCTACTGACAGGCCTTCATATCCTCGAAGTGGCTCTTATTTGGATCTATTGCTTTTAGACTCAAGACTTAAACTGACCGACGACATTCTTCGACGGACGAAAAATTGTTTGACGACGGTTGAGTACGACAGTGACCACTGTGGACTTGCCGCCGTCATACTGCTTCCGAACGACCTTGTGGAACTGGAGGAGTACGTGCCGACGCACTCTTACAACTACGGTAAGACACGTTGGCCGCGCTTTTCCGGTGCCGTCTCAAGGGAACTTCGTTCGAACGGTATTGCGCCACCATGCAACAGGAATCTGTCGAACGTTGAGATCGATGGATACCTGCAAAGTATGGAGGATGCAATCCGTACTACAATGGACAGGACAATTCCTAAATATAGGCAACATGACTCAACGAACATGTACAGAAACGCGACAATCGACGCACTCTACAAACAAAAAAGTAGACTCCTGTCGAGACTCAAACTCTTGCACAGGAGGTTTACTGACCGACACGATTTGGAGATTAGAACTCTGAAGTCACAGATCAAAAATCTCCAACAGTTAATTAAAGAAAATTACAGATTATCTATATCTCTTTTCTGGAACAACAAAATTCGGGCTGTACAGTCCAACAACCCGAGTATGTTTCCGGAAATAAATAAAATCTTTAGGAGAAAAGATCGAAATGACCTTCAGAGTATTAAACTCCAAAGGACGACAGAGAACAAAGACTTACTTCTGACATTAGGAATAGATCCAGATGACGCCATTTTGGATGATGACCACTTTATAGTGGAAGATGCTCAAGAGAAGGTAGAGACTGTGGGTGCTGTTTTCGAGCGAGTATATAAGGTGAATGAGTGCGTTCGCCCGAATTACGACCTTGAGAACAGAGCCTTCGTTGGACACTTCTATCTTAGAGACGAGATCTCGCATTGGCGATCCGAGAATCCTGGTTTCACTAGGTTCAATGACGACCGACTTGCAAATGCAGTCATCGCCCAGCGAAACGGGGATAACACCCTGTTCGTTTCTAAGATGGACCTCGAGAGCATCTTTCACAAAATAAAGAAAAAGAAGTCAGCAGGAGTCGACGGCATACCCAATGTTGTGCTGCGAAACCTCCCTGCGGAAGCGGTGGACATATACACCACGTTGTTCAACAATGCGCTGAATAATGCATATTATCCAGTGCGTTGGAAGACGGCAGTGGTCCATCCTCTCCTTAAAAAAGGTAAGGATGGTTCCAATCCAGCAAATCTCCGGTCAATTAGTCTTCTTCCGAGTATCAGCAAAGTATTCGAGAAAGTTCTCAATAGAGCACTGTCCACATGGGCTGAGGACAAAAATATTATTCCCGAAAATCAGTTCGGTTTTAAGGCGGGTCATGATACCATACATGCCGCGTCTAAACTAGTATCTGATATTCAATGGAACAAAGCTAAAAAGCAGTGTACGGGTGCATGTCTGGTTGACTTGGAGAAGGCTTTCGACACCGTTTGGTTAGACGGTCTTTTCTATAAGTTGATCAGGTATGGCATGAGTAAACCACTGCTATATATTCTGAATGACATGCTTCATGGTAGAACGTTTGTTGTGAAAAGTTGCAATATAACCTCTACCAGAACTTTTAAAATACAGAACGGTCTACAACAGGGGGCGGTGAATTCGCCTATTTTGTTTAGCATTTTCACCGGCGATCTAATTGGTTCCCTTCACCATGCTATAGCGTACGCCGACGACCTAATCGCGTACAGAACAGGTCCAAAGATCGAGGTCATCAGAACACTCTTGCAGCGTGACTTCGAAGATTCAGCAATATTGCGATGACTGGAAGTTGAAAATCAACTTTCAGAAATCGGAAACAATTGTGTTTAGAACCCCGTTGGCTCGGGCCTCATGGGATACGAGAAAGAACTGGCGAAAGCTGGTGATCGTTGATCTATATGGCCACCCACTGCCAAGCAAAGTAGTAGTCAAATACCTGGGCATCTGGCTAGATCAGTATCTATATTTTAACAAACATATGGATGCAGCTCTGGCCAGGGCTAGAGGAGCTTTTGGTCTGACAAGGCGACTGTTTCACAGCAGTCAACTTGATAGCAGAGTGAAGGTGATTTGCTACATGGCCCTCATAAGGCCAATGATTGTCTATGGGTGCCCTGTATGGTTCAATGTTACAGCGTCTCAAATGGAAAAGATTCGGGTGTTTGAGAGACAGTGTCTGCGTACCTGTCTTGGATTGCACAGAACACCAGAGTCGGAGTACAGAAAATATTATCCTAATGAGGTCCTTTACAACGGGGCTCAAATAAACAGAATCGACAACTTCATGATAAAACTGACTCGGGGTCACACTGCAAGGTCGATGTCTTCGAACAATGGCCTGATATTTGGGGCTTACTACCCCAACTTAGAATATATGGAGAGAACACGTTTCAGTGGATTTGTCCCACCGGAGGCTTTCCTCTATTTTGACATGATAGGTTTGATACAGGACAGATCGGCGGTTCCGTTGATATACCACGTCTGCCGTAAGTCCGTGGAGCGACGGCTCCTTTATGGCCGGGACGTTGCCGCAGTAGGCGGAGAAGCTGAAGAGCTCCTCCGGTTCAGTAGGGCGGTATCAGATCGCGATCGACGGGACGTTGTGAAAACGTCAGAACAGTTCTGGTGGTTGTCTGAGCAACAGACAGAAAATGATATTGGTAGCGAGTCGCCAATGGCTGGCTTGCACAGGCTTAGTGTGTAAAACTTAGGGTATAGGGGGTAGACATAGTGGCAACCAAAAAAATTATAAAAACCAAAAAAAAAAAAAAAAATTATAAAATACCGAAAATCAAAAAAAAATTGTAAAAAATTAAAATCAAAAAAAATGTAAAAACACTGTGCGTCCCAAAATCCAAAAAAAATAGAAAAAATAAAAATCCCAAAAAAAAATTATAAAACACAAAAAACAAAAAAAAAAAAAAAAAAAAAATACATATAAAAAGCTACTATGGCTGCTCTAGTTTTAAGTAGTTTTAATTAGTTTTAAGTAGTTTTAATTAGTTGTAAGTAATTTTAAGAAAAACATAATAAATGATCAATGAAACTAAGTTTTTTAAATTTTCTTAGTTATTAATTAGTTCTAGTTTGAAATAGATATATGGTATCTTTAGGCCGAAAGGCATTAGAAATAAGTTATTGTATAATTTAGAGTACCCGCCTAGGGTCAGTAAGTTAATTTAGTTATTAAATAAGCTAGTTTAAACATTTTTGTTAGCAAATAAGTAGTTTTAAGAAAGAATTAATAAAAATGAATTTAAAACTGAGAGCATTTCAGTGGGTGCGGAGGATCCTAGGATCGACCCCCAGCAGTGGCATAAACAAAAGTTTACTTTTTTTCAAATATCGTCGGCGTGGAGGAACACGATCTCGATCCCGACGCGAATTTAAAAGTTCATATATTCTGGTTGAAGAAAATAGCCCAACAAAAAGAGAGGGAGCGGCTCCTCAAAGAATTTGAGGAGTCAACTCGTACTTTGATGGACCTATCCGGTCCATCATCATCAAGAACGTTGGAGTTGGAATCAACAGCAACGACAACAACAAATACAGCAGCGGCAACAACCGCAAACGAAGTAGCGGCAACAACCGCAACAACATATGAGGCAGTAACAACTGCAGTTAAAAGAAGGCGGCGCTTGAAAGCGAAGCCGAATATGGTCCCGCGAAAGCAAAAGCCAAGGGGAGCAGCAGACAAAGAGGTCGACAACGATGCGATGTCGACCAGCACTGAAAGTCTAAATTCCACTTACGACTACGAGTCTAACGGTGGAGAGGGCCGTTACACCGGCAGTGGGAACTCGTTCGCTGCATTAGGTGACGATAATGAAGAAGTTGTAGATGATGACGATGATAAGCGTCTCCAATTGCTTACACAAACAATTGAGAAGCTTACAAAGGAGATCGAGGAGATCAAATATAAACAAATGGCTCGCAGGCAAGCAGAATGCGAGGCCACACAAAATTCGCAGCCAAAGCCACAGCGCAAAACTGCAGCAGTAAAACAACAACAGCAGCCCACGACATCAAAGGCAGCTGATAACGAAACTGCGCCCGTGCAGCAACGCGGGACTGCAGCTAAAGCTGTAAATAATAAAAAAAACTGCTACAAAGGAGCAGCCACGAGGGACCGCGGCTAAAAAAGCCGCGGCACCGATCCCCAGCCAGCAGCAGAAGAAGCAGCCAGCAGCAGACCAACAGCAGCAGCCACAACAACAACAGCTGGCGCATCAACAGCAGAAGCCACAGAAGACCACAAAGAAGAACAGGGTGCCCCCAATTAATACTCTCAAGATGAAACTTAAAGAAACGAAAAATCTATGTAAGTCCGCCATTGGCGAAAATTTCATTATAAAGCGATTAGGTCAAGATCGACATGCGATCCAATGTGAAAACATTGGTGACCACAAGATCGTCCGGGAGTTGTTGAAAAAGACAACCACCGAACATTTTACGTATACTCCCAAAGAGGAGAAACCAAAATGCATGTTATTGAAAGGGATAGAGCCTACCTCTGACCCAGAGGAGCTCTTAACTGAACTTCGCAGGTTGGCGGGCGACGATCTCGAATTTATCGGGGTCAAGTCGTTCACCACGGCCAAGGCAAGACGGGAGAAGCGGCTATTGCCGATGTTCCTCGTCACCCTATCACCCAGCAGCCGTCTGGAGAGTCTAAGGAAAATCTCCGTCCTAGACTACCAGATGGTAAGATGGGAAAAAATAAACAGACACGGGGACATTTTACAATGTCTTCGTTGCCAATGGTTTGGTCACGCCGCATTCAACTGCCAAATGCAGTCGAGGTGCGTTAAGTGTGGAGAGAACCACAATGACAAAGAGTGCAAGCTCGGGGATGCAAGGGTCGAAGACAAGACCCTGCTGAAGTGTGTTCTTTGTGGTGGAGATGGACACCCTGCTAATTATCGGGGCTGTCCTCGATACCAGATAATCAAAAAGTCAAAAAAAGCTGCTCCAACAGCAACTAAAGATGAGGGAAGGCAAACAGCCAGACCGACTCCAAGGACCGTCGTTCCCGGAATCTCCTACGCCCAAATGGCGTTGGGGGCTGGGAAAACGGTACAGCCTCTCCAGAAAGCGGCCGCACAGCCATCTGTGTCAAAGGAAGCTTCTGGGGAGTCAGAGGTGATGGTCGCTCTGCGTGTCATTCAGGCACAAATGAGCGATCTATCACGTCAAATAAGTGAGCAGGCGCGTAGGGTAGATGTGATCTACCGTGCAATGCCTACGCTTGCGCAATTTTTAGGTTAACGGGCGCGCTGCCGGAGAGGCCTTTTAAGATCCTAGCCGTGAATGTGAATTCGCTAGTTAGGGTAGAACGACGAACCAACCTCTTTGAGTTGTTAAAAGACCAACGTCCAGATGTGTGTATGGTTAGCGAAACTAGGCTAAACCAGCATCACAAATTGACGAATAACAATTACATTATCGTAAGGAGAGACCGACCCAACTCGACTTTCGCGGGTGGGGTTGCGATCTTCTTACGTAAGGGCATTGCTCATAAGGTAATATATAATGGTGAAGTACGCCGATTCCGGTTGCTGGAGGCGTGTATCGTATGCATCCCTCTTCAGCAGGGGAGGCGGTTGTATGTGGTCGCGATCTATGCGCCGGAGGCTTCTCAACCCTCATGTTTTATAACAGAGCTCGAATCACTTTTTCGAACTCTGAAACTGAACTCAGAAGAAAACTATTTCCTTTTGGCCGGTGATTACAATGCTAAACACCAAGATTGGGGAAATCAATTAGCCAATCCAAGGGGGACCCAGCTATTCAATTGGCTGGGGCTCCACAGCATTGAGTGTAAAGTCGATCTGCTAGCTACTGACAGGCCTTCATATCCTCGAAGTGGCTCTTATTTGGATCTATTGCTTTTAGACTCAAGACTGAAACTGACCGACGACATTCTTCAACGGACGAAAAATTGTTTGACGACGGTTGAGTACGACAGTGACCACTGTGGACTTGCCGCCGTCATACTGCTTCCGAACGACCTTGTGGAACTGGAGGAGTACGTGCCGACGCACTCTTACAACTACGGTAAGACACGTTGGCCGCGCTTTTCCGGTGCGGTCTCAAGGGAACTTCGTTCGAAAGCCATGCAACAGGAATCTGTCGAACGTTGAGATCGATGGGTACCTGCAACGTATGGAGGATGCAATCCGTAGTACAATGGACAGGACAATTCCTAAATATAGGCAACATGACTCTACGAACTTGTATAGAAACGCGACAATAGACGCACTTTACAAACAAAAGTAGACTCCTATCAAGACTCAAACTCTTGCACAGGAGGCTTACTGACCGACACGATTTGGAGATCAGAACCCTGAAGTCACAGATTAAAAATCTCCAACAATTAATTAAAGAAAACTACAGAATATCTATATCTCTTTTCTGGAACAACAAAATTCGGGCTGTACATTCCAACAACCCGAGTATGTTTCCGGAAATAAATAAAATTTTTAGGAGAAAAGATCAAAATGACCTTCAGGGTATTAAACTCCAAAGGACGACAGAGAACAAAAACTTACTTTTGACAATAGGGATAGATCCGGATGAGGCCATCTTGGATGATGACCACTTTATAGTGGAAGAAGCTCAAGAGAAGGTAGAGACGGTGGGTGCTGTTTTCGAGCGAGTATATAAGGTGAATGAGTGCATTCGCCCGAATTACGATCTTGAGAACAGTGCCTTCGTTGGACACTTCTATCTTAGAGACGAGATCTCGCATTGGCGATCCGAGAATCCTGGTTTCACTAGGTTCAATGACGACCGACTTGCAAATGCAGTCATCGCCCAGCGAAACAGGGATAACACCCTGTTCGTTTCTAAGATGGACCTCGTGGACATCTTTCACAAAATAAAGAAAAAGAAGTCAGCAGGAGTCGACGGCATACCCAATGTTGGGCTGCGAAACCTACCTTCGGAAGCGGTGGACATATACACCACGTTGTTTAACAATGCGCTGAATAATGCATATTATCCAGTGCGTTGGAAGACGGCAGTGGTCCATCCTCTCCTTAAAAAAGGGAAAGATGGTTCCAATCCAGCAAATCTCCGGTCAATTAGTCTTCTTCCGAGTATCAGCAAGGTATTCGAGAAGGTTCTCAATAGAGCTCTGTCCACATGGGCTGAGGACAAACATATTATTCCTGAAAATCAGTTCGGTTTTAAGGCGGGCCATGATACCATACATGCCGCGTCTAAACTAGTATCAGATATTCAATGGAACAAAGCTAAAAAACAATGTACAGGTGCATGTCTGGTTGACTTGGAGAAGGCTTTCGATACCGTTTGGTTAGACGGTCTTTTCTATAAGTTGATCTGGTACGGCATGAGTAAACCACTGCTATATATTCTGAATGACATGCTTCATGGTAGAACGTTTGTTGTGAAAAGTTGCAATATAACTTCTACCAGAACTTTTAAAATACAGAACGGTCTACAACAGTGGGCGGTGAATTCGCCTATTTTATTTAGCATTTTCACTGGCGATCTAATTGGTTCTCTTCACCATGCTATAGCGTACGCTGACGACCTCATTGCGTACAGAACAGGTCCGAAGATCGAAGTCATCAGAACACTTTTGCAGCGTGACTTCGATAAGATCCAGCAATATTGCGATGACTGGAAGTTGAAAATCAACTTTCAGAAATCGGAAACAATTGTGTTTAGAACCCCATTGGCTCGGGCCTCATGGGATACGAGAAAGAACTGGCGCAAGCTGGTGATCGTTGATCTACATGGCCACCCACTGCCAAGCAAAGTAGTAGTCAAATACCTCGGCCTCTGGCTAGATCAGTATCTATATTTTAACAAACATATGGATGCGGCTCTGGCCAGGGCTAGAGGAGCTTTTGCTCTGACAAGGCGACTGTTTCACAGCAGACAACTAGATAGCAGAGTGAAAGTGATTTGCTACATGGCCCTCATAAGGCCAATGATTGTCTATGGGTGCCCTGTGTGGTTCAATGTTACAGCGTCTCAAATGGAAAAGATTCGGGTGTTTGAGAGACAGTGTCTGCGTACCTGTCTTGGATTGCACAGAACACCAGAGTCGGAGTACAAAAAATATTATCCTAATGAGGTCCTTTACAACGGGGCTCAAATAAACAGGATCGACAACTTCATGATAAAACTGACTCGTGGTCACACTGCAAGAGCGATGGCCTCGACCAATGGCCTGATATTTGGGGCTTATTACCCCAACAGAGAGTATATGGAAAGAACACGCTTCAGTGGATTTGTCCCTCCGGAGGCTTTCCTCTATTTTGATATGGAAGGGCTGATTCAGGATAGATTGGCGGTTCCGCTAATCTACCACGTCTGCCGTAAGTCCGTGGAACGACGGCTCCTTTATAACCGAGACGCCACAGCAGTAGGCGGAGACGTTGAAGAGCTCCTTCGGTTCAGTAGGGCGGTCTCAGATCGCGATCGTCGTGACGTTTTTAAAACGTTCTGGTGGTTGTCCGAGCAACAAATTGATGTTGATGATGATAGTCAGTCGCCAATGGCTGGCTTACACAGGTTTAGCATGTAAGTTTTAGGGTAGGGGGTGGGCACAGTGGCAAACAAAAAAATCACAAAAATCCAAAAAAAAAAAAAAAAAAAAAAAAAAAAAAAAAAAAAAAAAAAAAAAAAAAAAAAAAAAAAAAAAAAAAAAAAAAAAAAAAATTACTAATTTCCAAAAAAAAAAAAAAGGGCCAAAAGTTACTGTGGCTGCTCTAGTTTTAAATAGTTTTAATTAGTTTTAGTTAGTTTTAATTAGTTTTAAGACAACACAAAAAAAATGATCCTTGAAACTAAGTTTTTTTTTAAATTTTCTTAGTTTTAACTAGTTCTAGCTTTTAATTCATAAGATATCTTAAGGCCGAAAGGCATTAGTAGTAAGATATTGAATAATTTAGAGTACCCGTCTAGGGTCAGTAAGTAAATTAAGTTATTATATAAGCTAGTTTTACACATTTTTGTTAGCATGTAAGTAGATATAAGAAAAAGTAAATAAAAATGAATTAAAAATGAAATGTAACATGAGCTTAACAAAGAAGCTACTACCAACGCCATCTCGAACTCATTATCCTGAACAACAACCAACTCGAACGACAACCAACTTCAAGAGAGAAAAGCTTAAAAGGGGGAGAGCAGATGTTCTGGATGAACAAAACCGCCATTATTGAAGAAGACGCCGTTCATAGAAGATTAGATTTAAGAAAGTATTTATAGATTATCAAATAAAATTGGACATTAAATCTCAGATGTGGGGTTCAACCGAAAAAACAAAAGGATTCAACATGTCGACTCAAATCAGTGACCAGGAAATGATAACTGCACTCAATGCAGCCGAAGTGGAGTTTCCCCCAGGAGCCTCGTCAGAGGAATTGAAGACCTTGTACGACAAGATGATTGGTTTGAACACAGAACCAACGTCCGCAGTCACCGATGAAGCCAAGGTAACCAACAGAAGTGGTGGGGTATCCCAAGAGGTCCAGCTCGAAGCCCAATTAAATGTGCTTAAACTGCAGTACGAAGTTGCATTGCTGCAGCAACAGATACGCATTGTACAACAGGGGGCAGGTGAAGGTAGTCAGCGCCAGGCTGTGAACTTCGACCATCTGGAGAACACACTCAACACATTCACTGGAAAGAACCATTATGATATAAGGAAATGGTTTAGGGAATATGAACTGTACACTTCAACACGTTCATTCACTCCGGACGATATGTGCTTGGGTGTGCGCCGTCTAATGAAGGAAACAGCAAAAAATTTTCTTAACACCCAGGGCGTTGTTGACTACCAGCAGCTCAAAATGTCCCTCATCGAAACTTTTGGGCGACAAGTTACCCACCGCGACATCTATCGGGAACTAGAGCAACGAAAGATACGCCCAAGTGAATCGTGCTTGGAATTCGTCATCTCCATGAAATCAATAGCGGCAAAAATTGATGTTCCTGAGGCCGAGTTGTTAACTTTTATCATCGATGGGTTCAACGACGAAAGTCCCAACATCACTCTACTAAACGACAGTAAAACGTTTAGCGAACTACTATCAAGACTTGATCGCTACGAGCAAAAGCGATCATCGTCCCGTCAACTGAAGACGAATGCTGTCACAACAACCAGCAGTGTCAGCAAACCGAAGTCAACCACTGTTGCGAGGCAACAAAACCTCTCCGAAGTCAGATGTTACAACGGTAGCCGATTTGGACATTACAAGAGCAACTGTCCCAGACCACCTAGACCAATTGATGCGTGCTTCATCTGTAGCGAGATCGGACACAAGCATTCTAGTTGCCCGAAAGCACAACGAAAACATCAGAAGATCGTCGCCGCAGTCACACGCCTATTATCAAATTCAGACGATGAGGACGAGATGGCAGGAACTATAGATGCCATGCAAACGGTAAGTGTAGCCTTTTGTAATGATCAAACTCGGTGTACTGAATTTACGAATGTTTTTTCTTTATTTGATACTGGCAGTGCGGTTAGTATTATCCGACGTTCATTAGTGCTTAGTGGTGTCAAGTTGTCGAGCGAGCTAGAATCAACGAGTTACTCAGGGATTGGGAGTGGAAAAATCCAGTCGTATGGTATTATCCAAACTTACAACATATTTGGAAACAGGATTTACAAAATATCCCTCTACGTTCTTCCAGATGACTCGATGCCTTTACCGTTGATCCTGGGACGTGATTTCTTACGAGAATTTGACATCCACTTGAGGCAAATTAAATGTAGTATTAAAAACAAAAATGTTAATTTGTATAAAAATAAAGATTCACATCTCAAACGTTCATGTGTTCGTGCACCTGATTTTGTTGATTCAAATAAAATAGTTAGTTGTTGTGGCGCATCGAAGACCCCATCGGATGTTAAGTGTAGGTCTTCAGTCAGTAGTAGAGTTGTGTCAGCTGGTAGTGTTGAGAGTCCGCTGTTTGACGTCAATAAAGATACAGAGTGTCAATGTGTCTCAGTGCATTTTAGTGATGTCGCCCCGCAGGTACATTGTGTTGAAAACTACGATCTTTGTTTCTTACAAATGTGTGCTATAGATACAGGTATGTCAGAATTAGAGATAGATATTTGTCCGCGGTTAGGGAAAAGCCGGTTTAACGAATTAAAAGCAGTTATTGATAGGGCATATTTACATCCCATAAATGTAGAACGCAGCCCTCACAATTATAAGATGAAGATTCGTCTTACCAATGATACTCCATTTTATTGTCCACCAAGGCGACTATCAGCGCCATCAGCGTACCATACGCTTCAGCGGTTGTCTTGACAAAAAAGAAGAGTGGCGAGTTGCGTATGTGCATAGATTATCGCGCGTTAAATAAAAAAACCATTCGCGATAATATTCCCCTCCCACTGATAGAAAACTGCCTGGAGTTTATGGAAGGCAAGCGATGGTTTACGTTGCTCGACTTGAAGGACGGCTTCAACCAGGTTGGTGTTGAAGATGACTCCGTACAATATACGTCTTTCGTAACTCCAGACGGACAGTACGAGTATCTGCAAATGCCATTTGGGTTAAAGAATGATCTGATAGAGACAGGGAAGATAATTATTTACCTTGATGATATTGCTATAGCAACCGCTGATTTTGAGTCACACTTAGTAATATTACACGAGGTTTTGTAAAGACTCTATGAAAAGGGACTTGAGCTTAGAATGAGTAAGTGTAAATTTGGGTATGACGAAATCGATTACTTAGGATATATAGTTAATGCTTCTGGTATTCGCCCTACGAATGCACACATTCAATCCATAGAACACTATCCGATACCTAAGAACCAGAAGGAGCTTCATTCTTGTATAGGGTTATTTTCATATTTTCGACGTTTTGTTCCATCATTCTCAAAAATAGCCAAGCCATTATTGGACCTACTAGGCAAAGAAGTTAGGTATGATTTTAATAGTGAGTGCTTACAAGCGTTTGAGGAATTACGGAGTAGATTGGCACCCGCCCCAGTCCTAGCCATTTTTAATCCGCAAAAGGAAACTGAGTTACATTGCGATGCAAGTAGCCACGGATTTGGTTCTGCGCTCATGCAACGCCAGGATGACGGGAAGTTCCACCCAGTGGCCTATTTCTCGAAGACAACGACCCCGTCAGAGTCCAAATATCACAGCTTTGAGCTTGAAACGCTAGCGATTATATACTCGCTTAAACGGTTTCGGGTGTACTTAGAAGGTATACCCTTCAAGATTATTACAGACTGTAATTCATTGACGCTCACCTTGAATAAAAAGCATGTTAACTCAAGAATAGCAAGATGGGCGTTAGAACTTGAAAATTATAATTATTCTATCCAGCATAGAAGTGGCACATCTATGGGCCATGTAGACGCACTCAGAAGACACCACACTATCGCCGCGATTAATGGAGACGAAGTGGACTTTTTTTTTTTTTTTTTTGCATCTCAGAGTCTTAAGCGGTACTGAGCTTAGAGCAAGCTCATATGTACGCACTTATCTACGCTCTTCATCATTAATGCAAGTGTTAGTGGTTAGTAAAAAACGCCAACACAAGCACAAAAGAACGTATTCGAACAAGGACATAACATTTAACATAATTAACTTTTACTACATCGATAAAACAAAATCAAACTATAAACATTATTAAAAGTATATAAAAAAAAGAAGAAAAATACAATTAAAATAATCTACCGTTAACTAATATTTAAATACAAATTAAATACAAATTAAATACAAAACAAAAATCATGCTTGTGGAGCACTGGTTTTGAGTTTTAATTTTAAACTACTTTTACTAAGATAGAAATCTAAAGTAAAAGGGTTAGAGTTGTATAACCTACTCATGCGAGCTATCGGCTCATGCATGCCATAGTTAGTTCTGTGGTGGTAGCAATGCAAAAACTCCAAATTACGTAGTTGGTGAGATCCTCCACGATAGTTGAATCCTATGTGGGAGAGCAAGTCGGGAGCATCAATCGAACCTGTTATAAGTTGATGGAAAAATACTAAATCATTGTTAGTCCGTCTTTGTGAGAGTGGTTGAAGATTCAAAAGACGAATACGATTTTCATAAGGGGGGAGATTAAAAGGATCTTCCCAGGGAAGACCTTTTAGGGCAAAACGTATAAATCTGTGTTGTACTGCCTCAATACGAGATTTATGAACCTCATATAGAGGTGACCAAACCTGAGAAGCATACTCGAGATAGGGACGAACATGACAGTTGTATAAGGAAAGCGTAACATAGGGGTCGTTAAATTCTTTTGCCCATCTCTTTATGAACCCAAGCATAGAATTTGCTTTACTTGTTATGGAATTGATGTGTTCATTGAATTCAAGGTTAGTACTAAAAATTACTCCAAGGTCGCGGAAATTCGAGACTTGAGATAATGATTGCTGAGATATTGAATAATTTGCGATAGTGAGAATCCTTTTGCGTGAGAACGTCATACTTTGACACTTGGAAGGGTTCAAACTAAGACCGTTTTTAGAACACCACGTAACAAAACTGTCGATATCTTTTTGTAATAAATTGCGATCTGACGAATATTCTATCGATTTGAAAATCTTCATATCGTCAGCAAAAATTAGAATGTTGCTGTATGATATACAAGAAATGACGTCATTTATTGCAATAATGAAAAGCAAAGGACCAAGGTGACTCCCTTGTGGCACACCAGACAGACCATTGAAAGAATTTGACAAGACGTTACGAAATTTGACTTTATAAGATCTATTTTTTAAGTATGAACTTATCCAAACAATAAATACTAAGTCAGAAGAAATTATGTTGTCTTAACAGGAAAGCTCCTGTTGTGGTGAAGACAGGGAAGCTTTTTGAAAGGAACCATCATCAGAGGGTAGCCACTGAATGTATGGTAAATTAAAGTCACCCAGTAATAGAATCTGGCTTTCAAGATCGGATATTTCGAAGACATAATCCGAAATAAGAGATAGCTCAGCATAAACTGGTGCTAAGCTTTCAGGGACAATATAAACATTTATGATGAAAATATTTTTGGACAAGGTACAAACTTTCACACAAACAACATCAATAGACAAATCAAACGGAAAGTGTATACGAGATGACATAAACGCGTTCCTGACCGCAATAAGAACACCACCTCCAACAGCTTCTGGTTTGTCTATATGCCGATCTTTACGGTAGACAGAAAATTCTTGGCTGAGGATTTCGGTATTCAAATGGCATGGGCTAAGCCACGTTTCCGTCAAAGCAAACACATCATGTGAGAAAACGAGAGAATTCACATATAAATCTGCAGTTTTACTGCGAAGCCCTCTAACATTTTGGTAGAAGAGGGAAAATCTTTTTAGTTTTTTGGAATACTCTTTAATAAATTTTTATTCTTTTTGTTGTAGCCTGAGAATTCTTTGACAAGAGTACCAGTTGGCCAAATATTACTGTCACAAAGAGAGTCAAACAATAAGGGTGGGACAAGTAATTTAAAAGACGAAACAAAACTATCAGTTTTACTTATTTTAGAACATTTAATAAAGTTTTCACTAGGAATAAGTTTCTTTGTAACTAAATAATGCAAAACATCATTCGGTATGAGCTCAGGTCTCAGCCGAGAAACAAAAATGGATCTAGGTTTGGGGACTGCTTCCATTCGAGTAATAGATTCTAAGGGAACAGCATCCAAATCGTTACTTACTGATGGTGAACTAATTGCAACCATATCAACTACATCAGTTTGTTCCAATGGGACTGAAACGCTGTTCGCCTTTTTAGAATTGCTTCTCAGATTCTGTCGCTTTGAAGGAGGACTTTGCTTAGTGGAAGCAATGCCATCACTACTTCTTTTGGAGCCCTTATTTAGAACGGAGACAGGGTTCAAATTAACTGAAGATCTGGACTGTTCACTTAAATCCTTTAAAGCTTGGGGTTTATCCAAAGTCAGCAACTTTAAGTCATCTGTTGAAGTTGATATGTCAACAGAGCTAATAGGGGAAGAAAATGACGCTAAGTTTGAAACCGATTCATTAAAACCTTTATGAAGCGTTTCGAAGCATTTAGAGAGTTTCTCAATTTCTAACTTAAAATTGGACATTTTTACAGCTAAATGGGATAGGGAAATCTTCTTACAGTTTTCACAGTACCAACAAGCGATTTTCGATGCACTAATTTTATCCAATAAAGCATTGTTGGAGCCAATACATTTGGCATGGAAAACATTTCCACATGGCCCATAGCAAGCAAACAGAGGTGAGTTCGAATTGTCGAGGCATTTACCCGCTGCACAATCCATATTAAAAGATATTAAAAAAGAGAGAAAAAAAATTATTTATTTATAAGAAAGAAGAGAAAAAGAAAAAAAAAAAAATTTTTTTTTTTTTTTTAGGCACGGGTAGGAGTTGAACCTAAGTGACGAAATTAAACTCTCAAAATGGTATAGACTCCTACCAATTCAACCAAACTAACGATAATTTAGAGGTTACAAAATTGTTAAGTTAAAAAGGTATGTTCTAAAAGAAAGGAATTAGTAGTTGAAAGAGATGTATGACGTATGAGGGATAATTAGTGGTAAAACGGAGAAAAAAATAATAAAAAATCACTCAAAACACACTCAATATAAGAACGGAAAATAATGTCTTACCAATACAACTAAAGATAACACAAAACGTAATCAGAATCTAATTTAATTCAACTTTGCTATTTTTATTATTCACAACACTTTGAACCAAAATAAACTCATAAGTAGATAGTTAAACTAAAAAGATTACTGAACAGATCACAGTTTAAATTTTAAAGTATGAAATACACAGAATTTAATTAGTTTAAAAACAGAGCTATGAAAACACACAACTATGCACAGAGATAACCAGTGCTGCCACGATTCAGGTAGCTCAGAATAGGGATCCGAAAATCAAGAAACTTAGAAGACAACTTGAGACTGAGATACTACTAAAGTACGAATTGAGGGACGGTCTTGTCTTTCGTAAGCAGGACACAGACAATTTACTACTTTACGTACCAGAAGAAATGGAAGACAATGTGATCAGGATGATCCATGAAAAGATTGGTCACCTAGGTATAGAGAAGTGTTATAATCAGATAAGAAAAAATTATTGGTTCCCAGGTATGAAAGATAAGATCGAGGTGTTCATAAAAAACTGCGTGAAGTGTATTATGTTCTCAGCGCCAGCTAGAACAAATGATCACAATATGTATAGTATCCCAAAGAACCCTATTCCATTCGACACATTGCATATGGACCATTTCGGCCCTTTGCCAGCCCTAACGTCAAAACGAAAACACATCTTAGTTATCATTGATGCCTTCACAAAGTTCGTACGGTTATATCCCGTCAATTCGACTAGCACCAAAGAGGTTTGCGCCTCAATGGAAAAATACTTCAGCTATTATAGTCGACCTAGGCGCATCATAACAGATCGTGGTACTTGCTTCACCTCCCTAGAATTTTCAAGCTATCTTTTGAAACATAACATTGATCACGTTAAGGTAGCAGTTGCTTCACCACAAGCCAATGGTCAAGTAGAGCGGGTGAACCGAGTTATAAAAGATATGTTAAGTAAACTAAGCGAGCCTATTGACCACTCAGATTGGTTGGCTATTAATAACACAACGCATAGTTCCACAAAGGAGTCCCCTAATAAATTACTTTTTGGTGTTGACCAGCGTGGGAAAATAGTAGATGAACTACTGAATACTTAGATGACAAACTTAATGGTAAAGAGGGGCGTGATTTTAGCGAAATTAGGCTACAGGCATCTAACGCCATAAAAAAGTCGCAGGAGTATAATGAACAATACTTTTTGAAACACAGTGTACCAGCGAAGCTGTATTTAGTTGGTGATTTTGTAGTAGTGAGACATATCGACACCACAGTAGGGACTAACAAAAAGTTCATACCAAAATACCGAGGACCTTATGTCGTGCACAAAGTTTTGCCAAATGATAGATACGTTATCAGGGACGTCGACAACTGCCAGCTGACGCAGCTGCCATACGATGGCGTCGTTGAAGCAGTGCGATTGCGGAGATGGGTAACACCGGTGCGGGATTCGTGGCCCGCGACAACTGACTGTTAGGAGCTACAGTGATTGAGGTCAATCAAGGTCAGATTGGCCGAGATGTAATGTAATTTATTTGATCGTCACAAACAACGTAAATGTAACATGAGCTTAACAAAGAAGCTACTACCAACGCCATCTCGAACTCATTATCCTGAACAACAACCAACTCGAGCGACAACCAACTTCAAGAGAGAAAAGCTTAAAAGGGGGAGAGCAGATGTTCTGGATGAACAAAACCGCCATTATTGAAGAAGACGCCGTTCATAGAAGATTAGATTTAAGAAAGTATTTATAGATTATCAAATAAAATTCGACATTAAACAATCATCAAATGAAGTGGAAAAATATCAGTCTGGACGTTACATCTGCAGCTCTGAAGCTATATGGAGGATTTTATCATTCGAAGTGCACTACCGGGCTCCCACAATTGTCCACCATGCAGTTCGTTTAAAAAATGGACAAAGAGTATATTTCACTGAGAACAATATTTTTTTTTTTTTTTTTTTTGTCAGGAGTAAATCTTCAAAAGACACTTAGCCCGCGAGATACAACATTGACAGCATTCTTCAAGTTATGTACTTAAGATGATTTCGCGAAAACACTGACATATGACAGAGTTCCAAGTTACTATACATGGAACCAGAGTTCTAAAACTTTTCAAAGACGAAAACAAGGTACTGCGGTTGATGGTTTCTTCGGAGTAAAAAAAAACGGATGCTCTTGGCAGAGTTTACGTGATTCGTCCCAACAACAGCGAATGCTTTTATCTGAGAATGTTACTACATATTATAAAAGGCCCGACTTCCTTTGAACACCTAAGAACTGTACAAGGTGTTGTTTACAAAACTTATGAAGCAGCATGCAAAGCTATGGGGCTCTTGGAAGACGATTCTCATTGGGAAAATACATTATCAGAAGCAACTGTTTGTAGTTCTGCTACATCATTAAGATATTTATTTGACGTCATAGTAACGTTTTGTCAAGTAACTGATTCTGTTAATCTATGGATTAAATTTCAAGAAAATATGGCCAGTGATCTGATTCGGCGACGACGGCGAGAGTTAAACTCAGATGATGTACAACATGATCAAAACATATTTGACGAAGCATTATTTGAATTGAACAAAGTAGTGCAATTACTTTCGGGTAAATCGATCAAGGATTTTGGGCTGCCGATGCCAACGCAGATTTAACTAACAGTGCCGAATACACAAGAGAAACATCATACGATCAAACGAGACTATTACAAAATATAGCTCAAATTGAGCCTCGATTAAACGTCGATCAGAAAAAAATATTCACTGTATTACTGTCTGCAATTGATAACAATGAAGGGAAATTGTTTTTCCTTGATGCCCCAGGAGGTACAGGAAAAACATTTTTAATCAATCTGCTTTTAAAAAAAAGTTAGATCTACCGGAAAAATTGCGTTAGCTGTTGCGTCATCGGGCATTGCCGCTACGCTTTTGGAAGGAGGCCGAACCGCACACTTTACATTCAAGCTCCCGCTAAAAATCGCCACCGATGATAATAACAGCATCTGTAATGTTTCTAAACAGAGCAATACAGGATAATTGATGCGTGACTGCTCATTAATAGTCTAGGACGAAGCTACCATGTCAAACAAAACGTCTGTGGAAGCACTGGATAGGACAATGCGCGATTTGCGCAACTAAAATTCACCAATGGGTGGATGTACAATTCTGTTCTCAGGAGATTTCCGTCAAATCCTACCAGTTGTGACTCGAGGAACATGTGCTGACGAAATAAATGCTTCCCTAAAAAGATCAAATCTTTGGCCACATGTCAGTAAATTAGATTAGATTCTTCACGTGAGAACAGCCTATTTCCAGAGATGCTGCTAAAAGTTGGCAATGGTGAGTTAACACAAAGTGAGGGAATCTATATTAACCTAGAAAACCTTTGTGTTTTGATAGACAACATCCAAGAGTTGGTCAACAATGTCTATCCTGACATTGATAACATAAGTTCTAAGACAATATCTTGGTTTAAAGAAAGAGCGATTCTGCCACCAACTAACGAACAAGTAGATAAGGTAAATAACTTGATTCTTTCAAAGATTGATGCGCCGACGAAAATATACTACTCGGTCGATACTGTTCTCGATTTGGAAGAAGCTGTTCATTTTCCTACAGAATTTCTAAACTCTTTGAACCCGTCAGGACTCCCTCCTCACAAAATGGTGTTGAAAGTAGGTTGTCCTGTTATTTTATTAAGAAACCTGAATTCACCTCAACTTTGCAATGGCACGCGTTTGCTGGTAAAATCACTGAAAACTTTCATAATAGAGTGCACAATACTCACAGGATGTGGTACCGGAGAAGATGTATTGATTCCCTGAATCCCTCTCACCCTCTACGAGTTGATCTTGTCGTGGTGGGGGTGCTTAAGGACATCTTCTCCAGCAATTCAGCTGCAGAACCTGACCAACCAACATTACATAACTCAAACAAAACCTGAAAAAACATGGATAAAGTTAATAAAAGAAGTAAAAAACGAACGGGGATATACGTTCACAAGTCGGCAGGTGTCGCGACTGCCGGCGATGGCTTGGCCTCGAAAGAACATAAGTCGCCAGTGACAAATTTATTAACTGTAACGACAGAAAAAGCCGGAAGGACTGGGGAGCCCACTGCAGTTCAAGGAAGGCCTCACAAGCCAACTAAGAAATGTGGAGAGCCCTCTGGTTCTAACGCCCCTCCTAAGGAGGATGCCCAAAACAGTGGAAGAGTTGCAGTGACTCTTTGTAGCACTTCCACCAATACTGCCCGTATTATAGGGACCCCGGAGGAGACTATTACAGCAAGTAGTGGGGCCGAGACTTTCGGTTCTAACGCGAACTGTGATATGTTGACGAAAGGGCTACCCTCATCTAAAACACTGCTCCAACCTCCAACCTCATCCCGTCCATTGTCGAAGGACTCAAGGTCGACCAACTAACCCCCTAACCCCAAAGTTGTAGGTGAAACTGTGACTTACAGTGGAACTGAAAACGAAGGGGTCGCCAATCTCCTTATCCCCCAAGTTGGAAGTGAAGCTGTGACTTACAGTGGAACTGAAAACGAAAGGGCTCCCAATCCCCCTACCCCCCTAGTTGAAAGGGAAACTGTGTCTAACAGTGGAACGGACAAAAAAGGGGATCCCAATCTCCCTACCCTCCCAAACCACAAATAGAGGCGGAACGCGGAGAAAATTGCGAAGGTGTTAGGTGCGGTACCTAAATCTAAGCTTGATTCAACGCAATCTGCCAAGCTTGAATGGGCAATGAAAATTATTGCCATAAATAAGAAAAACGGCTCAGACTCAACGTCTTAGCGCCAACGCTCGTTCGTGGAGTCAACCCCGAACGCCAAAAGACCTAAGGTGCAAAAATCAAGCACCCTCAGCTCCAAAAAAGACTTGTCGTACAGTGACGTACTGAAGGACAAACCAATTTTCGCTGTCATTGACAGGAGTAACTGCTAAATTAAACGCAGTCGGTGACAGTTCAAAAAGGAATGAATATTTATTCTGTTATAAACTGGATAAGATATAGAATAATCTTATATACTTTTATGAAGTACAATTGTAGTAGATTATTATTTGTAAAATAAAAGGGTACATTCAGCGTCTTTAGGATATAGTTAATTAAAGGTAGTTGAATAGGTTTTAATACTAAAGTAGTATAAGTTAAGTTATAGTTTAAGTAGTAATTCATTAATTCATAAATATGCATATTTTCAATTGACTTTTCAACACTTCCCCTCAATTGATAATTGATAAGCCAAGCGCCTCTATGTGTTTGTAATGCTTCAATGATGTGAGACCCTTTGTGAGTACATCGGCAGTCATGTCATCCGTATTGACATATTGTAAAATGATTTCGCCTTTCTGCACTGCATCCCGAACAAAATGATGACGTATGTCAATGTGTTTGGTGCGTGAATGTTGAACTGGATTCTTTGCGATTGCCTGAGCACTTTTGTTGTCATTATAAATAACAACACTTTTCTGTTCTGTAAAGAGAGCTTCATTGAGAAATTTTTGAAGATACATTGCCTCTTTGACTGAATCAGCTAAAGCCATGTATTCAGCCTCTGCACTGGACAAAGCGACCGTCCTTTGCTTTCTCGATTCCCATGATACAGCTGCTCCTCCAAGCTTGAAAACGAACCCAGTATATGATCGTCTGTCATCTGCATTTCCACCCCAGTCAGAGTCCGTGAAGCCTTCAACATTCTGACCAGTCCTTCGAAAAACAAGTCCGTAGTTCATCGTTCCTTTAAGGTAACGCAGCACTCTTTTTGCTGCCGTCCAGTGTGGGTTGCCATACTCTTGGTTAAACTGGCTAAGGAAACTAACTGCGTAAGAGATATCTGGTCTAGTTGTAACTGCTAAGTAAAATAAAGAACCAATTAATTTCTGGTAAGGTAATTTAATTAATTTTTCTTTGTCTGTGTTATTGTTATCAATATCAGAAAGTATTTTCTTCGAAAGTTTAGTATTCGTATCTAAAGGTGTGCTGACCGGATTCGAATCTTCCATGTTAAAACGTTTCAGTAACTCCATAATGTATGTCTTTTGACTCATTGTAATCTCTCCGTTTTCCTTTTGGTTAAACTCAATGCCTAGAAAATAGGTAAGTTTTCCCATATCCTTCATTTGAAATTCGGATTTCAATTTGTTTTTAAATAATTTGATTTCATCCATACTATTGGATCCTATTATTATGTCATCGACATAAATGGCAACAATAACAATGTTGGATCCCTTTTGCAACATATAAATACACGGATCAGATATAAGTGGTTTCATTTCCATTTTTAATAGCTGTTCATTTAGCTTTACATACCACTGCCTGCCTGATTGTTTTAAACCGTATATGGACTTATGGATACGACAAACCTTTTTCTTATCTATATATTCACCCGTTAATTCGGAAAACATTTCAGGAATTTCCATGTACAATGTCTCATCGATGCTTCCATTTAAATAAGCAGTAACAACATCTAGCTGGTGCAATATAAGTCCCCACTCAGCAGCAAGCGCTATCAGCAGACGAATCGAACATTGTCTGGCCACTGGAGCAAAGGTTTCATTAAAATCAATACCTGTTCGCTGACAACAACCTTTTGCAACTAACCGTGCCTTCCGTCTGCAAACTTCACCCTTCGAATCGGTTTTTGTTTGAAAAACCCATCTACAGCCTATTATATTTTCCCCCGTTGGTCGGTCTACTATGGTCCAGGTGCAATTTGACTTATGCGCCAAAAGTTCTTCGTTCATAGCCTGTTTCCATTCCATAACGTTGGAATCTTGTAAAATGTCACCTATATTTTGCGGATCTAAGGTTAACATGCAAACAGCGTCACTATAATTATCAGAATCTGACTCATCACTGGAAGTTGAAATTTCCTTATGCAATCTCTTCTTTGACCTTGTTCGCATAGAAACTGTCTCAACAGTTTTCTTTCTGTTTTCCTGCTCTTCTTCTTGGATACCTTTTTTCTTCTCAGTTTTATTCTCATTACTATTATCTTATTGTTGCTCAATATCTTGGTTTCCACTTTTATCTCTTTCATCTTCAAAATCACTAGTTTTCAATTCTAAATTTCTGTTATCATGTATATATATGAACTCCTTCCCATTTGTTTCCGATTCTAAATTTTTACGATCTTTGAATTCTTTTTCTGGTTTGTTAGGTTCGAAAAATATTTCTAACTCTCTATCCTTCGAGTCAAAATTGCATGCAAAGTTGTTATTTAAAAATACAACGTCTCTACTTTTTATAATCTTTCTACTTTTGTGACACCATAATCTATAAGCTTTTGCGTTTTCGCAGTAGCCAACAAATGTATATGGCTTCGATTTGGGGTCAAATTTACTTCAACTCTTATTTTTAATCAAAGAATATGCTTTGCTACCAAATACCTGGAAATGGTTAACGCTGGGGACTTTTCCTGTCCAAAGCTTGTGAGGAACTTCTCCATTTAGACTGCTTGACGAGCAACGATTCCTTATGTATTTTGCACAAGCGATGGCTTCGGCCCAAAATGATTTTGGTAAGTGTGACTGGAGCAGCATACATCGTCCCATTTCCACAAGTGTCCTGTTCATCCTTTCAGAGACACCATTCTGTTGAGGAGTATACTCGACGGTAAATTGATGTTTGATGCCTCCTTCCGAAAGATATTGGTTGAGCTCCTTACTGCAATACTCTCCGCCATTGTCTGATCGCAAAGCTTTGATTTTCCTTCCTGTAAAATTTTCTGCATAGTCTTTAAAAGCTGTAAAAACATCATTTTTATGTTTCAGGAAATATACCTCGCACCATCTAGTAGCATCATCTATGAAGGTGGCAAAATAACTACATCCACCATTGGACTTCGAGTTCATAGGCCCACAAATGTCACTGTGGATTAACTCTAATGGGTACTTACTCCTTAAAACTGTTCCCTTCGGAAAAGGCTTTCTACATAGTTTTGCCTCTATACAAATCTCGCACTGTACCTCCCCATGCACGGGATTACTAAACTTCATCCCAAAAACTGACTGGTTTCGTTGCATGTTACACATGGTTTTCACGTTCAGGTGGCCTAGCTTCTTGTGCCAATCCATCAAATGACTGATGTCAACTTGAGTATTGGAACTCACTTTCGCCATCTCCACGACTTCATTTACGTAATATAGTCCATTTTTTCTATGGGCTGTCAACACAACACTGTCATCAAATTTTTTATTTTGGCACTTTTCTTATCAATTGTCACGACAAATCCCTTTTCGGTAACTTTTGCAATTGAGATCAAATTTGTGCGCAAATCCGGCACGTATAAAGTGTTCACAAGTCTTACGTGTTTGTCTTGTGGAGTTGAAATTTTCACAGTACCTTGGCCTTGAATCTCGGTTATTGCATTATTCGCGAGTAACAATTGACGTGGTTCTGTGCAGTTGAGATAAGAAAACGTGTTTTTATCTCCACACATGTGTGACGTAGCGCCACTGTCTAAACACCAAGTATTGCTTTTTGAGCTCGTGTTCAAAGAGAAAACTTTATCTCTTACTTCTGATATAGAAAATGATTCCTCTGTCACCGCCGACTTATCTTGTGTGTTAATTCTCACCCTACAATTTGTCGCCTTGTGACCACTGCGGCCACATCGATAGCACTTGAAACGAAAAATGTTGTTGTTCTTACCTTCAGGCTTTTTGTTCTCTTCGAACGAATTTTTTGCTATGAACTTTGGTTTGAACTTTTGGTGCTGCTGACGGTGTTTAATGAATAATGCTCCACTCTGATCGCCATCCTTTCCTTTTCTTGCATCGTACTCTTCAGTAATTTTTATTTTTAGGGTTTCGGGAGTAGGCAGCTCATCTCGTGTTTCGATCGCGACTCTGAAATTGTCATATGACTCAGGTATGCTATATAGTAAAAGAATAGAGAGTAATTCGCCATTAATATGTAAATCCATGTCTTCTAATTTATCTACGGTCGTATAAAACTTAGATAGATGAACTCGAATGTCATCCCCTTCAATCATTTTATTTAAAATGAGTTGTTTTAGAAGTGAAGCTTTTTTAGCAGGTCCTCTTGATTCGTAGACATTATGAAGTTTGTTCCATACCTCATATGAAGTCACACAACCTCTTACCTCCTTTAGTTCAGATGAACTTATGGATAATATCAGATCCGATTTAGCTTTTCTGTCCTCCTTGTCCCACAATGCTTGTGCTGCATCTTCTTTCTCCGGCCTCCTTTTAGTTCCACACACGTAGTCCCATGCATCATTCTTTACCAGAAGTGCTTCCACATGGAGTTTCCAGGTATCGAAATTTTCACGAGTCAAAGGCTCGATCTTGACCAAATGATGATTTGACATGATGATTAAAGTTTTTAATAGTTCGTACAAAAGAAAAAATATTTATTAAACTTATTGATGGCAAAGGTTTTTTCAGATTTCTTCTGGGCCCATAACCCTGTTAAATTAAACGCAGTCGGTGACAGTTCAAAAAGGAATGAATATTTATTCTGTTATAAACTGGATAAGATATAGAATAATCTTATATACTTTTATGAAGTACAATTGTAGTAGATTATTATTTGTAAAATAAAAGGGTACATTCAGCGTCTTTAGGATATAGTTAATTAATGGTAGTTGAATAGGTTTTAATACTAAAGTAGTATAAGTCAAGTTATAGTTTAAGTAGTAATTCATTAATTCATAAATATGCATATTTTCAATTGACTATTCAACAGTAACGCGGATGGTGCGATCTCTTTCGATCAATGGGCGATCATCATGAACAAGCTCCAGGCCTCCTACTGGACTCTTATGATTTAGAACCCAGGGGAACCTGCCATCTTTGAGGACGCAGGATGGTATCAGGGGCGCGTCAGGTTAATCGCGTTTGATGGAGAGAGATCGCGCGATCTGTATAAACTCGCGATAAGCAGGTTAGAGGGACTCTGGCCTGGTGCTAAGCTTGAAGTCGTGTCGAGGGAGGATATCCCTTGCAGGCCTAGGGCTCGCGCTAGACTACCAGCGGAACTCTCCCGCAAGGAAACTATCATGAAAATGATACAATTTGGCAATCCAACTCTGCCTACTCACGACTGGAAAGTCGCGAAGCTGGAGGAACCAGAGGGTCACTATAGATTGGCTATAATAGTCATCAATAAGGACTCCCTGGCTCCACTGGCTGCGACAAAAGGTGTGATTCGGTTCGGCTGGTCAAATATTGCCTTGAAAATATATAAAAAAGATGAGGAGCATAACATCGCTCCATCTCCGGCAACCCAAAGTGCGTCTTCAGTACGATAATAAACCCTCCACATCCCACTTGGATGCCCTAAATGTCGTCAAATTGTCCGACTTGGAGACTGATGACTCCGCATCCCACTTGGATGCCCAAAACGTCGTCAAATTCTCCGACTTGGAGACTGATGACTCCGCAAACGAGGTTTCGTTCAGCGAGGATGACCTTCTTAGGTCAAACTCTGAGAGCGAAACAGATGACGACCTCAACCAGACCGTGGTGGGGGTTAGTCTACTTAGTTGTTCCCAAGATGGTGCAGCTAACTCAGACAACAACACTCTTAGCAGGCTTCGGCCTCCCTTCTTCTCCGTCTAAGCAAAAGGGGGGAAGATATTGTCCTTATCCAAGAGCCTTGGATCACCAAGTCCATCGTTCGAGGACTAAGGACTCCTGGATATACTCTACTGTATATGAAGGACAAAGGTGAACCCAGATCCTGCATATTGGTAAGAAGTAGCACTAATGTATTTTTACTCCCTCATTACAGCAATCGTGATGTAACCACAATAAGATACCAGACCAGTGACAACATCTACTGGCTGCTATCAGCTTACCTCGGCCATGACCATCCTGGCCCTCCTCCATGCGACTTATTTAAAAGGATTGTCGCTGCAGCAGAACGGCAGAAGATCTGCCTCATCGTTGGATGCGATGCTAATGCGCATCACACAGTATGGGGTAGTACTGACATAAATGAAAGGGGTGAGTCACTTTTTGATTTTATTTTAAGTACTAACCTTATAGTAAGTAATATTGGCAATGAACCAACATTCATTACCAAAAACAGACAAGAAGTTATAGATATCACTCTTGTCTCCGATTCGGTTCATCATAGGATTACTAATTGGAAAGTATCTACTGAACACTCCTTTGCTGATCACAGTTACATTCAATTTGATCTAAATGAGGAACCTCTCAAGCAACCAATCTTCCGAAACTATAGGAAAACTGACTGGCAAAAATATCGGGTAATTTTGAAAAAGTTTATTAAACCTGAACTTTTACAAAACCCTACAAATAAACATGATCTATCCAAAAAAGTCAATGATATTACCACTGCCCTTAACCATTCACTGCAGAAATCCTGTCCTCTTATAAAAATAAGAGGAAAACAGAAACCACTGTGGTGGAGCTCGGGGCTAGAACCGCTCAGGAAGGAATGTAGAAAACTTTTCAACCGAGCTAAACAATCTAAAACTTTAATAGACTTGGACTCCTACAAGGAATCCCTCAAAACTTATAAATATCAACTGAGGAAAAATAAAAGAACTTCCTGGAGAAACTTCTGTGGAAAAAAAGAAGATACTTCAGAATCTTCTAGATAAAGAAAAATCCTCTCAAAGAGTCCGACCATGCCTAGCAGTTTGAAAACAGCTGACGACTGGACAGAATCCTGCGAAGAAACGCTCAATTTGCTTCTGGACACTCACTTTCCAGGAAGCTCTAAGAACTTATGCAACTATGATTCCACAGAACCAGGTAGCATAATAACAAACAACCCCGATCTGATTACAAGGGAAAAATTAGTTTGGGCCATTAACAGCTTTGACCCATACAAATCCCCTGGACCTGATGGTATAATTCCAGCCGAACTTCAAAAGGCCGCGGACATTATTATCCCTGTCCTTGAAGTAACTCCCATCGGCTGTACCACCTTGAACTATATCCCCACTCAGTGGAGAGAAGTCAAGGTGGTGTTTATACCTAAGGCTGGGAAATCATCCCACGTAAACCCAAAAGATCTCCGACCAATAAGTCTATCATCTTTCCTTCTTAAAACTTTAGAACGACTGATTGATATCCACCTGCGTACAGCCATAGATCCAAAATTGTTATCTACAGCACAACACGCTTACTGCAAGGGAAAATCTGTAGAAACGGCCCTACACACCCTGGTACGTACTATAGAATATTCTCTCCACCACAAAGAATTCACTCTGGCCGCCTTCCTCGACATAGAGGGCGCCTTCAACAACGTCAGGAACTCTGCAATTACAAAGGCACTGACGAAGCTCAAAGTAGATGATTCCATAGTGGAATTGATAAATCTAATGCTAAAAAGCAGGAGAATCAACTCTACTCTAGGAAACTTCTCTGCAAAGAGATCTGTCAGTAGAGGAACACCGCAAGGCGGAGTCCTATCCCCTCTTCTATGGAATATAGTCGTCAATGAACTTCTAGTTGACTTAGAAGCTGAGGGATTCAAAGTGATTGCATATGCAGATGACGTCTCCATTGCGGTGTCCGGCAAACATGCTCACGTCCTTACGGACCTGATGCAGACCGCTCTAAATAAACTTGTAAAATGGGCGGGAAAATGTGATCTAGGGGTCAACCCTCAGAAAACTGAACTCGTTCTCTTCACCAGGAAATATAAAATTCCTCAACTAATAACTCCATCAATAAATGGAATCTCACTTGTACTTTCAAACGAAGCCAAATATCTAGGTATAATCCTAGACAAAAAGCTAAATTGGAAAGCCAATATACGGGAAAGAATCAGGAAATCCACCGTGGCCTTATTTTCCTGCAAAAAAGCCATTGGTAACAAATGGGGTTTCTCCCCCCAAATCACCCACTGGTTCTACACCGCGGTCATCAGACCAATACTCACATACGGAGTAGTGGTATGGTGGACCGCTCTTCATAAAAGGACCTACTGCGACAATTTAAGCAAAGTCCAACGAACAGCCTGTCTGTGTATAAGCGGAGCACTGAGATCAACACCCTCAGCTGCACTAAATACACTCCTTAACCTCACACCACTAGATATCTTCAGCAAACAAATGGCCGCCAGTGCAGCCACTCGTATGAGAGCTATCTCCCAATGGACCGATAACAACATCGGTCACGTTGCAATCCTGAATTTATTCGGATCAATCCACTGTCACTCCGACTACACCATCCCCCAATTGGTTTTTGATAAAAAGTTCCAAGTCTCAATCCCACCGAGAACGACCTGGGACGACGAAGAATTTTTGAGAGATGATTCAATCCATTTCTATACAGATGGTTCAAAAACCGAAGAAGGGGTAGGCTGTGGGGTGTACTCAAACCGACTTAACGTAAGTCTCTCGTTCCGCCTTCCAAACCATTGTAGCGTGTACCAAGCGGAAATTCTGGCGATCAGAGAGGTCCTATCATGGCTAAAAGAAAACGTGATATCCTCAACGAATATCCGGATTTTCTCAGATAGTCAAGCAGCCCTCAAATCACTCGGCGCTGTTTCTACGAACTCAGTAACCGCCCTTAACTGTCGCCTATCTCTTAGGGAGATAGCTGAACAGTTCAATATTCACCTTATTTGGGTGCCGGGGCACAGAGATATCGTGGGTAACTGCTAGGCCGATGAACTCGCCAGAGAAGGAACCGTTCTACCGATCTCAACCAGCAGGTTGAATATTGGTATACCAATCGCTACATGTAAACTTATGCTAAAGCAAGAGGCAATGGATAGGACAAATCACAGGTGGAACAATATCACCACGTGCGTGGCAACAAAACGTATATGGCCAGGAATAGATCCAAAACGCACAAGAAATTTGTTATCCATTACCAGATTGCAAGTTAGCTCCGTAATCAATGTCATTACCGGACATTGTCTGATAGGAAGACACGCCATAAGACTTGGCGTTCCCTCTAATGACTTCTGCAGATGTTGCTTAGATGAGGAGGAGGAGGAGACAATCCCACACCTCCTCTGCTCATGTCCTGCACTCTCTTCTAAAAGAAAGAGGCATCTGGGGAAATATTTTCTCGATGATCCAAGCGATCTGGCGCACACAGATCCCCTGCATCTCCTTCGATATATTGTAAGCTCCAAATGGTTTTGTTAAGCGAGGTACTCCCTCGCATAATTTCTATGGTA
Organism: Melanostoma scalare; assembly: GCA_949752695.1. NCBI lineage: Eukaryota > Metazoa > Arthropoda > Insecta > Diptera > Syrphidae > Melanostoma > Melanostoma scalare. The sequence goes on along the minus strand of OX456985.1, from coordinate 158,996,926 downwards.
TCACAATGGACCTAGTATTGGTCTAAGTGTGTCGGGTGTATTCCTGACAGCCATTGTAACCTAACCTAACCTAACCTGAATCCCTCTGATACCATCGGATTTACCCTTCCAATTTAAACGCTTACTACTAAACAATTTCCTGTGAAGACATCTTTCGGAATGACCATTAATAAATCGCAGGGTCTAACCTTTAACGTTGCAGGCTTAGATTTGAGCGTTGACTGTTTTTCACATGGCCAACTGTATGTCGCTCTATCAAGAGTAACTTCCAGAGAAAATATGTTTTTATTGTCTAATGACAAGAAAGCTGTGAACGTTGTATGTAAAGACATTCTGTAATATGTTAATTGTTGTAAAAACAAAATAAATAGTTAAAAATATAAAAAGTAAATAAGTAAGAATGTAGTGTATTTAGTACCAGCATTGTACCCGTGTGAAGCCGGGGCGGGTCGCTAGTTTTATAATAAATTAAAATTGAAACTATATTCGTTTTAAAACATTATTCTTTACACTACACTACACAATTAAACTAAAATTACAGTCCTCATATAAAAAACACATTTTACACAGATAGTGCAAAACATATTGGTCCTTTCGGTCGCCGGATTAAACTCGTGATCAGTGTGCGGATATTAATTATTTCGAAATCGATTAAACGCGTGATTATTATAAGATCATACTAATTTTGGCATGAACAACTTTTCTTGATTGCATGACTTTTCGCTAAGAAAATTATTAATCATAAGCACATTCAAACCACGTGATCTTAATGCAAATACATATATAATCCATCGTTGTGAACCCAAACTTTTTTGAACAATATAGCAATATAGAGCTTAAATCCTTCTAAAAACATTTTATTCTGAAATACATATATTATTCAGTTAACGTACACGTGTTGTACCAACCTTGAACAGTTTCATTTGGTTGTAGGTACATATATAATATATATATGTATATACAAAACCGTTAATAAAATCCTCGAATACCAAAACTGTATTTCGGTAAAATGCATGCCATAAAACTAAAACGAGGTCGGGCAAAGGGTACAATCACTAGGGCCAAAACATTTTCGGAAACCATCGATGATTTATGCTAGAAATACATCTAAAGAAACTGGGGGAGGCTTGGAAAGAATTCGTCTTGCAACAAGACAATTTATACGAATTCTGCGATGAAGACGATTTTGTAGATCTTGAGCCTGAATATGGTGAATACGAAACAAAATATTTCCAAGTGTTTGCTACTCTCTCCGGTGAAATTCACAAGCGCTCACTAAAAGCTAATAGTGAAATAGCAAAACAAAACGCCACTCTTTCGCAAAATTTAGATCAATCGAAGTCTCGTTTTTCAGTCGTACTACCGAAACTCGTGGTACCAGTGTTTACTGGAGACTATAAAGACTGGCCAGTGTTTAGAGATTTGTTCACGGGAACAATTTTTTGTAACGTCTCCTTAACTTCAAAACAAAAGTTTCATTACTCGAAATCATTTCTTGGTTTTGCTCTGCTAAAACATATTTCGTGCACAGAAGAAAATTATGTTGAAGCGTGGGAAAGGCTCGAATCACGTTACGATAAAAAAGTGCGTTCATTCGTTAAAAGTTTCATGTCATTGCCATCGTCTCCTAGCTCGAATCTTGACATTTTAAGAAAAATTACAAACGGTGCCGATGAAGTAATCCGTGGATTAAATGCGTTGGAAATAAAACTAGAGATCCGTGGTTGATTTGCATTCTGCTTGAAAAGTTAGATTACGATACAAAACAAGCGTGGTCAGAAAAGCTAGAATGTCGGGATGATTGCACAATCAATGAATTTCTCAATTTGCTACAAAATCGATGCAGTTGTCTCGAATCGTGCAGTTCATCTACTCGGCCTCAAAAACTAGTTAGCAAAGTAGAAAATAAAATTCGTTCGCATTTCGTCGAAACAAAACAAAGTTGCCCAAAGTATAAGAAAATCATATACTACCTTTTTGTAAGCTATTTATCTCTCTTGATATTAACAGTCGCCGCGAATTCATCAAAGAGAACTCGATTTGTTTCAACTGTCTTAGAGTTGGCCATGCATCTAACAAATGCAACTCAAAATTTCGGTGCTGATCATGCAATGCTCGTCATCATTCCTTGGTACATGATCCACAAAACACATCGCTTTCGTCTTATACAAACAATCAACACAGAACTGAACAATCTTCGTCATCGCTATCGCCACAAAAAACCTCAAAATCTCTCGTTTCTCATCATTCTCTCAACTCCAGTGTTCATTCATCGACTATTCTTCCAACCGCTGTTGTCAAGGTCTAAGACAAGCTCGGATCGTTTCGAAATTTACGCGTTCTTCTTGATTCAGGATCCCAAGTCTCGTTTATTACGGAGAGGTCTCTCCAACGCTTTGGTCTTCCTAAAAAACCATCACGTATTCCAATTATCGGAGTTGCATCGACGTCTGCTGGAACTACAAACGGTCTAATTTCATTAAAGTTACATTTGCGATTCAATTCAAGCAGCATAGATATCGACTTTCATGTAATATCAAAACTTACATCTATGCTGCCACCACTTTCGTCCACGAACATTTCAATACCAGAAAAAGATAAATCCCTTCAGCCGTTCTCTTTTTAGCCAGACTAACGAACAGCAATTCATTTTTATGTTTTTTTTTTTATGTTTTCTTATTTCAGTCGCACCACCCGAATGTGGAATGCTTTACCTGGCTCTGTATTTTCCCTTCATTACGATTCACAAATGTTCAAAAGCAACGTGCATCGGTGTCTCCTTTCAAATCCTCTCCTATTTTCCTAAATGCTTGCACTGTGTTCTATAACATTATAAGGGTAGTCATAACCCCTTGATGTGCGTGTTAATTATAAAAAAAAAAAAAATGTATATAGATTAAAATTGAAACTACATATATTCGTTTTAAAACATTATTCTTTACACTACATTACACAATTAAACTAAAATTACAGTCCACATATAAAAAACACACTTTACACAGATAGTGCAAAACACCATGTATTGCATAGAGCTGGGAATACCTGTTGATTTCTTTTTACTGTTTATAAAGGACCAAAGGCACTTACTATTCCTTTTTAAATTCGATTCAATTGACTCTATGTAAATTTTGTAAAGAAATTTGTTAAGAACATCGAATTCTCGCGCCAACTTGATATAATTACTCATAATTGCAGCATTGTTTGGATAATAGCGATTAAGTTTGTAAGCCTTATTCTTCTTATTACTTAACCCTCGTTTACAAACTGGGGTCCATTCGGACCCCAGAGCATGTTTGAACACTCATAACTTTTTTGTTTTTAATTTTTTTTCAATGGGATTTTTACTCAGTGAACAAAATTCAATTTTTTATTCATTTCTTAAGTTGAAACGATTATCAGATGTTTACAGATTTTTCTGTGATTTTTTTGAGAAAAGAACCCGTCCACCCGGACTGGGGTCCATTTGGACCCCAGTACTGAAATTCTATGAAAAATCATATTTTTTCTAATAAATAATTATTTTATTTTAAAAGCAGCCTAGTTTATGTTTAGAACGATTTAACTTGAAGTTGTGGGCAGTTTCGGGAGACATTTAACACATAAGGTTCTAGTGTGGCAAGGGCAACAATATCTGCCACATCCATCGCAGGTGGTTCTGCTTTTCTTGTCATCTGCTCTTGGGCAAAGGTGACATCTGCTTCTTTTACAAGAGAACCTTTCAGGGACGGTTGGTTGTTTTTCCTGAACTCTCCCCAAAATACAGAGAGCATCCAATGCAGATTTTTCAATGCCAGATTGTGTTGCAGGTTGGGAACGGTTATTCAATTCTGACTCAACCAGTTCCTCCGCTAGTTCGATGAGTTTATCACTTCTGTACAAAGTTTTGTTTCTTCTAGGTGGATTGAAGTGTCGAAAAATGATAACAGTTGCTAGGGCTGCTACGTCCAGTAAGTTGTAGAATACAACCATCGGCCAGCGATTTGTTTTGCGTGTACATGAATAAATTGAGACCATTTGGTCGAATACATCGACTCCACCTTTGGTGCGGTTATAATCCAGTATCATTGCAGGCTTACTTTGATGACCGGAAGTGGCTTTCTCACAGTTATGTTGTGTTGATAGCAATACCACTTGTTTGTTTGGCTTCGGAACATAACTCACCAACGCCATTTTTCCAGAAAATCCAAAAATGGATGAGTGGACTGGACGATACTGCTTTTTGTTATTGACCTTTACAGGCTCATTCTGGTCATCAAGAACCTCCTTCACTACAAAAGGTCTAGACAAATCTCTTCTGTTTTTCCGAATCGTGCCAAGATTAGTGATCTTCTTATCCAGCAACTTCAATGCCAAATCCACCGGCGTAAGGAAATTATCAATAGTGAGGTTGCGTCCAGAATTGAAATATGATGGCATCAACGACATCAGCACATCATATCCACGACCAAGTCCTGTACTTTGGTCAGAGCTACCAGTGTAGATAGAAAACTTCAGTGGATAGCCCTTTGAGCTTTCACTAAGCCGCCTAAACTTCAAGCCATATATGGCAGGCTTGATTGGCATGTATTGGGGAAATTCAATCCTTTTCAGGTCATAAAATTATTTGATGACCTGACCAAACTGAACTAATGACTATTTTTTTTGAGATAGGCATACCTGCCAGGAACAATTGATGTGGATGAATTTTACAATCAGTAATTACGTACAAAAGACATATCGAAAAGGATAAGCGGGAATCCCAGATTTGCGAAATTAGGCAATTTTCATCGTTTTTAAAATTGAAAAATTTTATTGCTGACCTCCTACATACCTGCATAATGACATCTCTGCTTAAATTTCTTTATCCCTGCTATATATAATACTTAGAAACAATTCATACAATAGCCAGAAGAACTATAACTGAACAATATAAGTCAGAAATCAAAAAAATTTCGAAGAAAAAATCGTGGGGTCCATTTGGACCCCAGTTCGGGTGGACACGACTTTTGGCGGTTCGTAAATGAGGGTTAAATTACAAAGTATTTTGTTAAACCACGGGGGTTTTGAATTATTGATCATTTTGACTTTTGGTACGTATATATTAATTGCCTCTTTCAGTTTATCCATAAACAAATTATATGATTGTGACAAGTTTATCGACTGAAAATTTAATTGCCATGGAAGTTCTAACATATAACTCGTTATGCCTTCAAAATTAGCCTTAGAGTAGTAAAATTTATAGTTATTATGGTTAATTGATTTAAAATAATCTTGAAACGAAAATTGCACAGATAATGCATTATGAAAACTAGTGTTGGGAGTAATTGGATACAATGATTTATCAACTGCCATAGTTAATTCTCTATCCACAAAAACAAGATCGAGTACGTGATTAAAATCTAGCGGACCCCATGTAGACTATGCCTCGAAAATCAAGAAACTTCTCTGCACATTATTACAGAATGTCCAGCACTTTTCCGCCTTAGAAACCAAATACTTGACTATGAGATCATCCCAATAGATAAACTCAAACTCATTCGCCCACAGAAGATTACTAACTTTTGGGTTCTATCAATTCAGGAGCAGGAGAACTGCACTGAAACCTCGCATGGGCTGGCACAATAGGTTTCATTCATACACCGCAGTGCCGAATGCTGAGCAAGCTATACCCGTCCTCTTAATCTATCTATCCTCTTCTCAGGGAGATTTAAGTGTGGGGTATGGATACGGATGTTCAATGGGAAATAAGTCGTATAAAAGAATAAGAAAACATATTTGTTCGTCAGTTTAACCATACTAACTAGTGCTCTTAATTTTACCCGGGTAGTACCCATTATAACAATTACCCGGGTACCCGGGTACCTGGGTAGCGCGGGTATTACCCAAGTTGACGGGTACCCGGGTAATGCGGGTAGCTCGTCGGGTACCCGGTTACCCGACAGAATAAGCTATACATGACAGTGTTATGTTATGGGTAGCGGAGAGTGAAAATTCTCTAATGCACTTTGAAATATCTATCGGGTATCGACATCAAATGATTTAAATATTAGCAGGTATGAGTTCTTTAAAAACATCAATCTAGGAAATTAATAAAGGGCGTTTTGATACATGAGCACCGCAGACTCAAATCTTAATTGATATTTTTATTTTTATATTAAGATTCAATTGTTAAATTTTATTTCAGTTTTTCGAGATAGTCACAACAACACAACATGCAACTCAAACACTTTAAGCTATTTCACTGTTGCCAATCCTATCATCAGATTCCCTTGTTTTTATGTGTTTTTACTCCTCAGGTCGATCCCACCGAGAACGACCTGGGAAGACGAAGAATTTTTGAGAGATGATTCAATTCATTTCTATACAGATGGTTCAAAAACCGAAGAAGGGGTAGGCTGCGGGGTATACTCAAACCGACTTAACGTAAGTCTCTCGTTCCGCCTTCCAAACCATTGTAGCGTGTTCCTAGCGGAAATTCTGGCGATCAAAGAGGTCCTGTCATGGCTAAAAGAAAACGTGATATCCTCAACGAATATCCGGATTTTCTCAGATAGTCAAGCAGCCCTCAAATCACTCGGCGCTGTTTCTACGAACTCAGTAACCGCCCTTAACTGTCGCCTATCTCTTAGGGAGATAGCTGAACAGTTCAATATTCACCTTATTTGGGTGCCGGGGCACAGAGATATCGTGGGTAACTGCTAGGCCGATGAACTCGCCAGAGAAGGAACCGTTCTACCGATCTGAACCAGCAGGTTGAATATTGGTATACCAATCGCTACATGTAAACTTATGCTAAAGCAAGAGGCAATGGATAGGACAAATCACAGGTGGAACAATATCACCACGTGCGTGGCAACAAAACGTATATGGCCAGGAATAGATCCAAAACGCACAAGAAATTTGTTATCCATTACCAGATTGCAAGTTAGCTCCGTAATCAATGTCATTACCGGACATTGTCTGATAGGAAGACACGCCATAAGACTTGGCGTTCCCTCTAATGACTTCTGCAGATGTTGCTTAGATGAGGAGGAGGAGGAGACAATCCCACACCTCCTCTGCTCATGTCCTGCACTCTCTTCTAAAAGAAAGAGGCATCTGGGGAAATATTTTCTCGATGATCCAAGCGATCTGGCGCACACAGATCCCCTGCATCTCCTTCGATATATTGTAAGCTCCAAATGGTTTTGTTAAGCGAGGTACTCCCTCGCATAATTTCTATGGTATCACAATGGACCTAGTATTGGTCTAAGTGTGTCGGGTGTATTCCTGACAGCCATTGTAACCTAACCTAACCTAACCTGAATCCCTCTGATACCATCGGATTTACCCTTCCAATTTAAACGCTTACTACTAAACAATTTCCGGTGAAGACATCTTTCGGAATGACCATTAATAAATCGCAGGGTCTAACCTTTAACGTTGCAGGCTTAGATTTGAGCGTTGACTGTTTTTCACATGGCCAACTGTATGTCGCTCTATCAAGAGTAACTTCCAGAGAAAATATGTTTTTATTAATGACAAGAAAGCTGTGAACGTTGTATGTAAAGGACATTCTGTAATATGTTAATTGTTGTAAAAACAAAATAAATAGTTAAAAATATAAAAAGTAAATAAGTAAGAATGTAGTGTATTAGTACCAGCATTGTACCCGTGTGAAGCCGGGGCGGGTCGCTAGTTTTATAATAAATTAAAATTGAAACTATATTCGTTTTAAAACATTATTCTTTACACTACACTACACAATTAAACTAAAATTACAGTCCTCATATAAAAAACACATTTTACACAGATAGTGCAAAACATATTGGTCCTTTCGGTCGCCGGATTAAACTCGTGATCAGTGTGCGGATATTAATTATTCGAAATCGATTAAACGCGTGATTATTATAAGATCATACTAATTTTGGCATGAACAACTTTTCTTGATTGCATGACTTTTCGCTAAGAAAATTATTAATCATAAGCACATTCAAACCACGTGATCTTAATGCAAATACATATATAATCCATCGTTGTGAACCCAAACTTTTTTTGAACAATATAGCAATATAGAGCTTAAATCCTTCTAAAAACATTTTATTCTGAAATACATATATTATTCAGTTAACGTACACGTGTTGTACCAACCTTGAACAGTTTCATTTGTTGTAGGTACATATATAATATATATATGTATATACAAAACCGTTAATAAAATCCTCGAATACCAAAACTGTATTTCGGTAAAAATGCATGCCATAAAACTAAAACGAGGTCGGGCAAAGGGTACAATCACTAGGGCCAAAACATTTTCGGAAACCATCGATTGATTTATGCTAAGAAATACATCTAAAGAAACTGCGGGGGAGGCTTGGAAAGAATTCGTCTTGCAACAAGACAATTTATACGAATTCTGCGATGAAGACGATTTTGTAGATCTTGAGCCTGAATATGGTGAATACGAAACAAAATATTTCCAAGTGTTTGCTACTCTCTCCGGTGAAATTCACAAGCGCTCACTAAAAGCTAATAGTGAAATAGCAAAACAAAACCGCACTCTTTTGCAAAATTTAGATCAATCGAAGTCTCGTTTTTCAGTCGTACTACCGAAACTCGTGGTACCAGTGTTTACTGGAGACTATAAAGACTGGCCAGTGTTTAGAGATTTGTTCACGGGAACAATTTTTTGTAACGTCTCCTTAACTTCAAAACAAAAGTTTCATTACTCGAAATCATTTCTTGGTTTTGCTCTGCCTAAAACATATTTCTGTGCACAGAAGAAAATTATGTTGAAGCGTGGGAAAGGCTCGAATCACGTTACGATAAAAAAGTGCGTTCATTCGTTAAAAGTTTCATGTCATTGCCATCGTCTCCTAGCTCGAATCTTGACATTTTAAGAAAAATTACAAACGGTGCCGATGAAGTAATCCGTGGATTAAATGCGTTGGAAATAAAACTAGAGATCCGTGGTTGATTTGCATTCTGCTTGAAAAGTTAGATTACGATACAAAACAAGCGTGGTCAGAAAAGCTAGAATGTCGGGATGATTGCACAATCAATGAATTTCTCAATTTGCTACAAAATCGATGCAGTTGTCCTCGAATCGTGCAGTTCATCTACTCGGCCTCAAAAACTAGTTAGCAAAGTAGAAAATAAAATTCGTTCGCATTTCGTCGAAACAAAACAAAGTTGCCCAAAGTATAAGAAAATCATATACTACCTTTTTGTAGCTATTTATCTCTCTTGATATTAACAGTCGCCGCGAATTCATCAAAGAGAACTCGATTTGTTTCAACTGTCTTAGAGTTGGCCATGCATCTAACAAATGCAACTCAAAATTTCGGTGCTGATCATGCAATGCTCGTCATCATTCCTTGGTACATGATCCACAAAACACATCGCTTTCGTCTTATACAAACAATCAACACAGAACTGAACAATCTTCGTCATCGCTATCGCCACAAAAAACCTCAAAATCTCTCGTTTCTCATCATTCTCTCAAACTCCAGTGTTCATTCATCGACTATTCTTCCAACCGCTGTTGTCAAGGTCTAAGACAAGCTCGGATCGTTTCGAAATTTACGCGTTCTTCTTGATTCAGGATCCCAAGTCTCGTTTATTACGGAGAGGTCTCTCCAACGCTTTGGTCTTCCTAAAAAACCATCACGTATTCCCAATTATCGGAGTTGCATCGACGTCTGCTGGAACTACAAACGGTCTAATTTCATTAAAGTTACATTTGCGATTCAATTCAAGCAGCATAGATATCGACTTTCATGTAATATCAAAACTTACATCTATGCTGCCACCACTTTCGTCCACGAACATTTCAATACCAGAAAAAGATAAATCCCTTCAGCCGTTCTCTTTTTAGCCAGACTAACGAACAGCAATTCATTTTTATGTTTTTTTTTTTATGTTTTCTTATTTCAGTCGCACCACCCGAATGTGGAATGCTTTACCTGGCTCTGTATTTTCCCTTCATTACGATTCACAAAGGTTCAAAAGCAACGTGCATCGGTGTCTCCTTTCAAATCCTCTCCTATTTTCCTAAATGCTTGCACTGTGTTCTATAACATTATAAGGGTAGTCATAACCCCTTGATGTGCGTGTTAATTATAAAAAAAAAAAAAATGTATATAGATTAAAATTGAAACTACATATATTCGTTTTAAAACATTATTCTTTACACTACATTACACAATTAAACTAAAATTACAGTCCACATATAAAAAACACACTTTACACAGATAGTGCAAAACACCATGTATTGCATAGAGCTGGGAATACCTGTTGATTTCTTTTTACTGTTTATAAAGGACCAAAGGCACTTACTATTCCTTTTTAAATTCGATTCAATTGACTCTATGTAAATTTTGTAAAGAAATTTGTTAAGAACATCGAATTCTCGCGCCAACTTGATATAATTACTCATAATTGCAGCATTGTTTGGATAATAGCGATTAAGTTTGTAAGCCTTATTCTTCTTATTACTTAACCCTCGTTTACAAACTGGGGTCCATTCGGACCCCAGAGCATGTTTGAACACTCATAACTTTTTTGTTTTTAATTTTTTTTCAATGGGATTTTTACTCAGTGAACAAAGTTCAATTTTTTATTCATTTCTTAAGTTGAAACGATTATCAGATGTTTACAGATTTTTCTGTGATTTTTTTGAGAAAAGAACCCGTCCACCCGGACTGGGGTCCATTTGGACCCCAGTACTGAAATTCTATGAAAAATCATATTTTTTCTAATAAATAATTATTTTATTTTAAAAGCAGCCTAGTTTGTGTTTAGAACGATTTAACTTGAAGTTGTGGGCAGTTTCGGGAGACATTTAACACATAAGGTTCTAGTGTGGCAAGGGCAACAATATCTGCCACATCCATCGCAGGTGGTTCTGCTTTTCTTGTCATCTGCTCTTGGGCAAAGGTGACATCTGCTTCTTTTACAAGAGAACCTTTCAGGGACGGTTGGTTGTTTTTCCTGAACTCTCCCCAAAATACAGAGAGCATCCAATGCAGATTTTTCAATGCCAGATTGTGTTGCAGGTTGGGAACGGTTATTCAATTCTGACTCAACCAGTTCCTCCGCTAGTTCGATGAGTTTATCACTTCTGTACAAAGTTTTGTTTCTTCTAGGTGGATTGAAGTGTCGAAAAATGATAACAGTTGCTAGGGCTGCTACGTCCAGTAAGTTGTAGAATACAACCATCGGCCAGCGATTTGTTTTGCGTGTACATGAATAAATTGAGACCATTTGGTCGAATACATCGACTCCACCTTTGGTGCGGTTATAATCCAGTATCATTGCAGGCTTACTTTGATGACCGGAAGTGGCTTTCTCACAGTTATGTTGTGTTGATAGCAATACCACTTGTTTGTTTGGCTTCGGAACATAACTCACCAACGCCATTTTTCCAGAAAATCCAAAAATGGATGAGTGGACTGGACGATACTGCTTTTTGTTATTGACCTTTACAGGCTCATTCTGGTCATCAAGAACCTCCTTCACTACAAAAGGTCTAGACAAATCTCTTCTGTTTTTCCGAATCGTGCCAAGATTAGTGATCTTCTTATCCAGCAACTTCAATGCCAAATCCACCGGCGTAAGGAAATTATCAATAGTGAGGTTGCGTCCAGAATTGAAATATGATGGCATCAACGACATCAGCACATCATATCCACGACCAAGTCCTGTACTTTGGTCAGAGCTACCAGTGTAGATAGAAAACTTCAGTGGATAGCCCTTTGAGCTTTCACTAAGCCGCCTAAACTTCAAGCCATATATGGCAGGCTTGATTGGCATGTATTGGGGAAATTCAATCCTTTTCAGGTCATAAAATTATTTGATGACCTGACCAAACTGAACTAATGACTATTTTTTTTGAGATAGGCATACCTGCCAGGAACAATTGATGTGGATGAATTTTACAATCAGTAATTACGTACAAAAGACATATCGAAAAGGATAAGCGGGAATCCCAGATTTGCGAAATTAGGCAATTTTCATCGTTTTTAAAATTGAAAAATTTTATTGCTGACCTCCTACATACCTGCATAATGACATCTCTGCTTAAATTTCTTTATCCCTGCTATATATAATACTTAGAAACAATTCATACAATAGCCAGAAGAACTATAACTGAACAATATAAGTCAGAAATCAAAAAAATTTCGAAGAAAAAATCGTGGGGTCCATTTGGACCCCAGTTCGGGTGGACACGACTTTTGGCGGTTCGTAAATGAGGGTTAAATTACAAAGTATTTTGTTAAACCACGGGGGTTTTGAATTATTGATCATTTTGACTTTTGGTACGTATATATTAATTGCCTCTTTCAGTTTATCCATAAACAAATTATATGATTGTGACAAGCTTATCGACTGAAAATTTAATTGCCATGGAAGTTCTAACATATAACTCGTTATGCCTTCAAAATTAGCCTTAGAGTAGTAAAATTTATAGTTATTATGGTTAATTGATTTAAAATAATCTTGAAACGAAAATTGCACAGATAATGCATTATGAAAACTAGTGTTGGGAGTAATTGGATACAATGATTTATCAACTGCCATAGTTAATTCTCTATCCACAAAAACAAGATCGAGTACGTGATTAAAATCTAGCGGACCCCATGTAGACTATGCCTCGAAAATCAAGAAACTTCTCTGCACATTATTACAGAATGTCCAGCACTTTTCCGCCTTAGAAACCAAATACTTGACTATGAGATCATCCCAATAGATAAACTCAAACTCATTCGCCCACAGAAGATTACTAACTTTTGGGTTCTATCAATTCAGGAGCAGGAGAACTGCACTGAAACCTCGCATGGGCTGGCACAATAGGTTTCATTCATACACCGCAGTGCCGAATGCTGAGCAAGCTATACCCGTCCTCTTAATCTATCTATCCTCTTCTCAGGGAGATTTAAGTGTGGGGTATGGATACGGATGTTCAATGGGAAATAAGTCGTATAAAAGAATAAGAAAACATATTTGTTCGTCAGTTTAACCATACTAACTAGTGCTCTTAATTTTACCCGGGTAGTACCCATTATAACAATTACCCGGGTACCCGGGTACCTGGGTAGCGCGGGTATTACCCAAGTTGACGGGTACCCGGGTAATGCGGGTAGCTCGTCGGGTACCCGGTTACCCGACAGAATAAGCTATACATGACAGTGTTATGTTATGGGTAGCGGAGAGTGAAAATTCTCTAATGCACTTTGAAATATCTATCGGGTATCGACATCAAATGATTTAAATATTAGCAGGTATGAGTTCTTTAAAAACATCAATCTAGGAAATTAATAAAGGGCGTTTTGATACATGAGCACCGCAGACTCAAATCTTAATTGATATTTTTATTTTTATATTAAGATTCAATTGTTAAATTTTATTTCAGTTTTTCGAGATAGTCACAACAACACAACATGCAACTCAAACACTTTAAGCTATTTCACTGTTGCCAATCCTATCATCAGATTCCCTTGTTTTTATGTGTTTTTACTCCTCAGGTCGATCCCACCGAGAACGACCTGGGAAGACGAAGAATTTTTGAGAGATGATTCAATTCATTTCTATACAGATGGTTCAAAAACCGAAGAAGGGGTAGGCTGCGGGGTATACTCAAACCGACTTAACGTAAGTCTCTCGTTCCGCCTTCCAAACCATTGTAGCGTGTTCCTAGCGGAAATTCTGGCGATCAAAGAGGTCCTGTCATGGCTAAAAGAAAACGTGATATCCTCAACGAATATCCGGATTTTCTCAGATAGTCAAGCAGCCCTCAAATCACTCGGCGCTGTTTCTACGAACTCAGTAACCGCCCTCAACTGTCGCTTATCTCTTAAGGAGATGGCTGAACAGTTCAATATTCACCTTTCTTGGGTGCCGGGGCACAGAGATATCGCGGGTTCATCCATATTATTTTTACGCTATAAGCGGGTACCCGGTACTTTGGTACCCGGGTAATACCCGGTTCTTCGGTACCCGGGTAATACCCGGTATTGCGGGTACCCGGGTACCCGGGTGGGTACCCGGGTATGCGGGTATTAAGAGCTCTATTACTAACACGATGAATTATGGCAATAACAACAAAAATGTAACGTTGACATCGTAGTAATGTAGGATTTTGGTAGCAGGTCAAATACATTTTTTACCCTTTTTACCAGTGCACCAGTGGCGTACCTAGACAATTTAGCGCCCGGGGCAAAAAATTATTTGCCGCCCCCCCCCCCCCCCTTTTTCGTTTTATATGATCCTCATACATACAAACTCCGTAGATCACGTCCTCTCATAATTTTCCAGATAATTTTTTACAATTTTGATGATCTATTCATTACTCACGCAAATTTGCGTACATATTCTTAGGTTACTGACCAATCGCTAATACTTGGTCGGATATATTTGGTATAAAAACGATCAATACTGTAGATAGCTTTTAATGATCCGATATTTTCTCGTGGCCACAACATTCTGATACATTACGGTGTAATGAAAATATGAAGAGTGTTTTGCCGGTGATTTGAATTTGAAAACATGTGCGCGCTTCTGCAAATGATATCAATCGATGTGATCCTGAAGATGACAAGAGTCCAAACGCAAGTGGTGTGAATGCTACTTTTACACAAGATGTGGGAACTTGGCCTGTTAAGATCGATTCATCTTTTCGCGATTTTATGGTTGGGCAAGGCACGAGCAAACTTCAAAATATTAATGCGGAAATCCCACAGGATGGTACTGGACGATCTTCAACCAAAACTTGGTTTGAGAAAACTTTGAAAAATGGCGAACGGATCGCTCGCACGTGGATGTGTTTTTCCCTGATCAAAAATGCTTTGTTTTGTTTTTGTTGCATCTTATTCCCACAAAAAAGTTGTCAGAGCAGTCAGAGTCACTTTACCAATGCTTTGGGGTTTTCATCGTGGCGTAAATTAAATCCACGTGTCCAAGATCATGAAAACAGTCCTGCTCACCGCTTAGCTTTCTTATAATGGAAGGAATTAGAACGAACTCTGAATCAAGGTGGAGGTATCGATGATGATTTACAAGAATTATCGCAACTATTCAAACGCTTGTACAACAAAATTTGCCTCTGAGAGGACATCGCGTGTCAGTCGATAATCTAGATCCTAGGAATTTTTTGGGTCTGCTGAGATATTTGGCTAAATTTGATCCTGTCATGAAATCTCACTTCGAACACATTTCGTATCTTTCTCCCAGAATTCAAAACGAACTCATCACTATGATGGGGAACAAAGTGCGTAAGTTTCTCATTTCTCAGTGCAAAGATGCGAAATATTACAGTCTAATGTTCGATTCAACTCCGGATTCCGCACATGAGGAACAGATGTCTCAAATTATCAGATTCGTCGAAGTTAAACCAAATTCAGTAAAAATCAGAGAAGTCTTCATTGATTTCATACCTCTGAAAGTCAAAACAGCAAAAGGAGTTACTGAAGCTATTACGAACAAACTGGACGAAGATGAATTAATCCTGAAAGATTGTAGAGGTCAATCGTACGACAATGCACCAACAATGGCCGGTATCCATACAGGAGTCCAGCAGAGAATCATCGACCTGAATGAATAAGCTGTTTTCGTTCCTTGTGATAATCATTCTCTCAATTTGGCAGGAGTACACGCAGCCCACGTCAATGTCCGAGCGATAACATTTTTTGGAACAATACAGCGTCTCTTCACTTATTTCTCCTCTTCTACCCACAGATGGGACGTTCTCAAAACATACGTGAGTATAACGGTCAAAAGGAATTGTGAAACAAGGTGGAGCTCAGAAGCTGAAGCTGTGAGACCAGTATCAACACAATTGGACGAAGTCATTTCAGCGCTGGAACACTTGAGAGACACGGTCACAGAAAATATTGATACCAGACAAGAGGCAGCGTTGGTTATCAATGCTATAGAAACATTTGATTTCTTCGCTCTTTTGTTTTTTGGGCAGAAATTCTTGAATCATTTGATAGAGTTCAAAAACGGTTACAAGAAAAAGGAATCAGTTTCACTTATGTACTTGGACAATTGCAAATGTTGGCAGACAAACTGAATGATTGGAGAATCGACCTGTGCGACCGTGTCATTTGTAAAGCTACAGAAAAATGTAACGAGTTGGGTGTGAGCACCGTCAAAAGAATTCGAAAAAAGCGAAATATGCCAGGAGAAACATCTGAAGATTCTGTATTGAATTCGGAAGAAGAAATGCGACGATCTCTGATTGAAATTTTGGATAGACTTTCAATGGAAATATCTACACGTTTCACAAATTTGAAGAAGCTCGATGAACGTTTTGGTTTCCTTTGTAACTTTGAAAAAATAACTTCCCAGAGATTCTTACAAAGATGAGCTTCTCAAAATAGAAGGAAAATGCAAGAAACTTGCCGAGTTTTATCCAGATGACTTGGACAACGAAGACTTGTTCAATGATATTCAAGACGTCCTACTTTTATTAAAAAGAGCAAAGAAAAACGAAGAGGAAATTGGATTTTCGCCTGAACAACTTCTGTTATACATTTCATCAATGGGACGAGAAGCTTACAAGACATTAGCGACAGCTTTGCAAATTTTACTAACCATACCTGTTTCAGTTGCTTCTTGTGAAAGACCATTCAGCAAACTTAAATTGATCAAATCTTACTTGAGATCAACCATGAGTCAAAGTAGATTATCAAACCTTGCAATTCTTTCAATCGAAAGTGAAACTGCTGCAATGTTGGATTACGAGGATATAATACATGAATTTGCAGCAATGAAATCGAGAAAAGTTAACTTTTGAGTTTTTTCATTGTTATGAAGAAAAATTTTGAGGTTTCAATGTTTCGAGAGTATAAAAATAAGATCGAAGTTTAATTTTTCATCAAAAATTCATATAAAATGTCAACGTCATCTTTTTCATAAATGTAAAACTCAATTTGATTGTGATTGAAAAAATTTTGTATGACAAAATTTTTTGGTGTTTTACTTCTCAATTTTGAGGAACAGCGGAGCTCATTTTGCCGCCCCCAAATCGATGCGCCCGGGGCGACCGCCCCCCTCGCCCCCCCCCCCCTAGGTACGCCACTGCAGTGCACTGTCATAAAAATTACCTTAAATCAATCGATTCTTGGAAAACTACTCCCATTGCAAGCTTTTGCAATAAAAGTCCGTGAAAGATTTTTCATCTGTTTTAGATTTTTCCAAGTATCATAAAATTTATGGGTTTTTGAGTAAACTTGCTAATGAGTTTTTTTTTATTATTTTTTTGTTCATCTGAAAAAAAAAGAAACTCTATGTTTAACAGGCATTTTCTGAAAAGAAATGACCTCAAAGCCAAAAATTTGCTGGGGGAAGAAAATTTGAGCACCATTTAAAATAAAAATCTGGCAACTTTTAGCCTTTAGGAGCCCAATTTAAATACAGTTTTAAAGATTATTATTTTTACAAAAAATTAAGTAAGGTCTCTATCTCTACCATAAGTATTGACAGAGAAATCGAACTTAACACAGGTCAGGGTACACCAAAGTTAACCTTTTTTTAAATGGTCAAAAGTGGTGTCAAAGTTGAGAAACGGACTTTACTGTATAACAATTTTTTTCTTAGAAAATGACCTAGAATCACATCCCAAAGTATGTAACACAAATTACGGGACACCCTGTATATTTTCGGCTAAATCAGAATAAATCAATTGGAGTATCATAGGAACTAACAGGCGTTATTTATCTGCTTACTCTTGCTGTAAAACTTAACCTGGCTTGTCTTTGGAGTGCTGAGTGTAATGTCATCTGCAGAAAATACTTGCAACAACTTTCCTTTTTGCCAACAGCATATGCCATAATAATCGACCACTAAAGGATCATTTTCCAACTGCGCTCTCGTTGAGTATATTTATTTGTTCTTGCCACCCCCACAGGCCACGATTCCAATGAAATGACGTACATCATTAGGTTCGACTTCTTTCATCAGTGCAGAAAGGCAAAGCGCTAAAGAAGCGGGGTATAATAATCTCATCTATTGCTTCACAATTGACAAGTCAGACCAATATCCCCTAGGGAATTCTTCTTGGAGCAAAATGCATCTTAATTCTCGCATGTGTACTCAATTTTCACCCTCAACTGACGAGTACGATTATCACCCTTAAATGGTCCTTGCATTGAAAAGCCTGATGCTCTTTGTCCATAAATGTACTTGTAGTTTGTGTATGGATTTTTCATTGTGATGTGATATCAAAAAGATTTGCTCTATTAAATTCATTTGAGCTATTAAAATAGCACCCCTTCGGCGGGCAGTATTAACAAGGCGACACTGGAAGACTTTTACGGGGAAAACGTATCCTGTCACTCCAGGGACAAAGTAATTTGGCCACACCAGTAATAAAATAGGAGAATTGATCTAAACGAATATGACAAAGACGAAGCAGCAGGCGATAACAATCAGGATTCAGAAAATGAAATAGAATTTCAACACAAGACTACCAAAGGGTGGTTGGTTGGTTGGTAAATATATTTTGCGGAAATGGAAACACTATACGAGGAAAGCGAAATCTCGGACCGGGTAATTGGGCTGTAATCTTTTTGACAGATTGAATTTCCTTTTTATCCTTATTCTGTTGTGACTGTTAATATGGTTCTTTGCCCAAACAGGACGATTACGTTGCTAGTTTTTCGGTTGAGAAGGATTACAGGATATATGGAATGTGTTATTATAGGGGAAACTTTGACAGTCACGTGTCTTATGGTTTGTAATTGTTTTTAAATAGAAATCATATTCAGTACACTGAGCCAGCCCAATTTTCGAACATTAAAAATAAAGTTTCCGTTTAAATTCATTCCTATGTAAAAAGCTCTCCAGCACTTATTTGAGAGTGTAGCAGTAATTTTATTTTTTTTTTTGTCTGTAAAATCTCTTAATATTTTGTCTACAACATCTTGTTGTGGGTAGGTATACATATACATAACATACCCCAATACTCATTTAACGTTTTGGCAGGAATATGACTTATTTTTTTTAATTAAGGGAAATTCTTTTCTTAACTTCCAGAGTAAAACTATATTAAACGCACACAACGAAACGTTTTTGAACAAAATTTTTTTCATTATTTGTTCTGGACTTTGCTAACAATTTTGAAAAACCATATATGGAAAAATGTAATTTTCCTTAGTGTACTCATCTAATCCTCCTCGTGTTTCAAGTGTCATTATGACTAATTTAAGTGGATTTCTTTTTGTAAATTTTTAAATTTATTAATATTAAAATGAATGCTATTCAAAACCCTAATTTTATTTTTGAGTAGTTAGTAAGATAAAATTTCAAATTTTTAAATTTATTAATATTAAAATGAATGCTATTCAAAACCCTAATTTTATTTTTGAGTAGTTAGTAAGATAAAATTTCATATGTCGTGTCTGTTACTTTCTTTCAAACAATAAAATATATCTATCTATCTAAGTATCATTGTAATAAGATGCTACAGATGCATTATTGGACTACTACACAACCGATCGTTAATTATAACGAATTTATAAAAACGGATGCTGAAAGCAAAGCAAAAGACTTTGCTTTCAGCGCGGATATAGCCCTATAAAGAACTGATATGATCTGGCTGTTACAAATAATTTCAACATGACACTAACAGTGGAAAATATTGAAGAACTTAGAAATACACTCTATGACTGCATTTCTCTAATAGATGACAAAATGTATCGATGTTGTCTTGATCGTGCAAGAGAGTCAACATCCAGAGTCATTTATCGACAGCTGAATTTTAGCCTAGGAGAAAACAATTATTTTAGAAATGAGGTCTCAGCATCCGAAATAGGTTTGATCTTTAAAATTCGAAGTGAAATGATCGAACTCAATTTTAGGCCACATAGAGGGGATATTAACCCAATTTGCTCGCTCTGCAATCTTAACCAAAATGAAAATATTTTGCATTTTTTAGCGTTGTGTCCGATTCTACATGAGATTCGAAGACTCTACTTTAGATCCAGTTTTCTTACTCTAGAAGAAAGTATTAGAATACTAAATAGAGAAAAAAGGATGGAAATCACTTATTTGTTACGTTTCACAAGCAAAAAGTTCTCGAAATACTAACATGAATCTTTTCTGAGTCAGAGTAATGTTCATAATAACTTTTGTTTTAGCTAAACTAAAAGCCCTTAATAAGCAAATATCATGCCTGCACTGAATAACGCAGTTTCTTTTGTAATTTTCTTACACAAATGTGAGATATATTTTTCGATTTAACTAAACTCAAAGATTTTTAAAGTAAAAGTAACAGTTTTATGCTTTATCTCAATTTATAGCAAAACTAAAAAAAAAAAAACATTTTATTTTTGTCGTTTAATCAAATTGCTTATAACATATATAATAACCTCAGTGTGAGCTATTTTATTATACACATGAAATATAAAAACATATTTTCCTTTCAAACATATTATTGTCTTTGAAACTTTATAGGTAATAACTGATTTATGTATGTACAAAGCAGGATCTACTATAATATAATATAAATTAATCTCTCAGTTACAATTACACATTTTTTTCAACTGGCAGACGGCTCATGAAGCCGTGCTTCATTTATCTTTTTATATAATACCAATGTACATTTCTTTTATGAAAAAATAAAGATCTTAACAATAATAATAACCTAGAAAAGGTGTCATGAGAAAGCATTTGCTAAGAATCAGTTTTGTCTTTTTTTTAATATTTTCTCTGAATAATAAGTGATTTAGATATCGACACTATTTTAATAACATCGAATGTCGGATCTTTTCTTAGAGATACATTTTGGTTAATATTAATTTACACATTTTATTTACGTGAATCACACATGGAAACTTATATAGGTAATCAAATCTTTTCTTATTGAGCAACTCAGCTGCCTTTTTCATTACCAGTGTCGTCTAATACAATAGAAGATGAAACCTATGTCTTATAAAATACCATATAAATGCCCGCCTCTGGAAGATTAGCAGCATGCGATTCTTTTGAGGTAGTTTCTAGCCAAATTTTTATCGTAATCTCGAGCGATATCTCGTTCATAATTTGTTTTTTGTTTGTTTCAGATGCGTATTGAATTCGAAGACAATTCGCGTAAACTCCACCTAAAAAAGTCTTATGCGGTTTCAAATCGCATGATGGTGGTGGTCAATTGCCGTCGCAACATGAAATTACGTAACCAGGAAGCTTCTCACGCCAATAAGGCCAATTTTTTCTTGTCATCAGCAACATCGCGTAATGCGCAAAAGTGCCTACATTTGAAACACCACTTTTGAATAAGCTTGTTGTGATGTGAACTATATGAGGCCAGGTTCAACTTAAGACTCACTTCATTCAGTTATACAACCAAACACGTTTTATATACTTAAGACTATGGTATAAAAAAGTACCCTTTATTAAGAGAGCGAGAGTAAGTATCCCCATAAGCCTTTCGACTTTCGAACTATGCATAGCGTACTGCCAACTGAAATTATTAAAATAAAGAACGTGTTTATATGCACCCAAGGTGTAGTTGGTGTTGGTGCCAAAACAAAATCTTAAAAATATGAATTTTTTCGGCCGAATTAAGAATGTCGACAGAGGACGACAGACGACAAATGACAGACGACAGACGACAGAAGACAGACAACAGACGACAGACGACAGACGAAAGACGACAGACGACAGACGACAGATGACAGACGACAGACGACAGACGACAGACGACAGGCGACAGACGAAAGACGACAGACGGCAGACGACAGACGACAGACGACAGACGACAGACGACAGACGACAGACGACAGACGACAGACGACAGACGACAGACGACAGACGACAGACGACAGACGACAGACGACAGACGACAGACGACAGACGACAGACGACAGAAGATAGACATAAACACAGGGTGGCGCAACAGAGCGGGGAGCCCAGGGGCTTAGCTCATTTCTCACAACCATACCATAAGGGAATGGAGGTAAGCTAGTTCCAAACGGCTAATCGAGAAAGCGCTTTTCATGGCAATGAATTTACTATCGGAGGAGTTGCCAATTCTTCGCGAAAGGTGATACCTTTGAAAAATCTTTTTTTGATTTCGGTTGTGAAGATAGACAACTGATGAAATAGAGCAACCACTTTTTTGAAAAAAAAAAAAAAATAAAAAAATTTGAACTTTAAAATTGTTGTTTCTTGTTTCTTTTTTCTCGACAAAACAAATTACAACCGAATCCACAACTTGGATTATAGCAAACTAATATATTAATTAATCGCAACGAATGATTAATTAATTATTTATAACACAAAAAACTAAATATGCACACCGATGTGCCGCGGCGATGTTGATCGAATTTAATTTTAGGATGAACTGTCAAATGACAGCTGGGTGGATTTTAAAGGAAAAGAGTGCAACAGGTAGCAAGATAATATGCTGCTAATGCCAGCTGCACAGCAAGGGGTGGTCCGTAGGTAGTTTTATTAGTTATTATAATTATAGAAGGATTAATACGAACAGGAATAAATGATAAATAATGTTCTGTCAAAACACAAGTAGGGAGTTTCACAAAATAAAGGGCGCCAGGAAATTTTTGCTTGGAATTTCCAAACCAACTATAATGGTGAAAATGATCTTCAACTGAAATAAGAACAACGCGATTGATTTCCAAAACGGAATAAAATATGTTTTGAAACCTTTACGGGTGTTGGTAGAAAACCTGAAATTTTTTCATAAACAAGTGGGGGTGTTCAATGTATGTAGAATCTGGCAGATTGCCAGTTAACAATTTAAATGGTATGAAATTTAAGTTCGAAGATGGGTTTTACCCAGGTTAAAATGCAAACAACAAAGTATGTGCACAATGCACCCGCAAACAAACGACTCTTTGGGAATTTTCCCGAACAGACAAAAGGTTAAATGGAGGTCGCGCGTCCTGCAATCTCAGGATTAATCACCAAAGACGAAGGGTTACCGATTCAAGCAATATGACTCAATAGTCAAAACAAAACAAATGCACTACTAACGCTTTTCCACTTTTATAGGAAAATACAGGGTGGCGCACAAATCGTGCTACAAAAAACAAAAAAACGTAATAATTTTTTTTCAGTGTGCGTAATCGGCTTATTTTTTTTTTATTTTATAGGCTACTGTTTAGATTTATCAAAATGAGTGCTTAAAATACTGAAAAATGTATTTGGATAGTGCAGCGATACCATGCTCTGCAGTCCGTCATTTCCGTCGACGGCGGGAGTTTGGTGATACTCCCCCGAGTAGATGGACCATTATGAGGCTGGTGAACCTGTTTGCCGAATCTGGAAGTATCGAACGAAGACCGTATCATCGAGCCCCCAATGTTCGGGTTCAGGATACAATCGTGGCTGTTGCATTTGCAACCCTTCAGACCGCAATGAACAATTTTGTTTCAGGTGCCGCATATGCGTGGACGAGCGTGGAGATCATTTGCAGTCTATCACCTTTAAAAACCATTAGTTATTTAAAATAAAATTTTATTTTTAATCCAACAATTAAAAAATTTATGAAATACATCGATTAAAATAGAAGTTATTTAAATTTCTAATTGTAGCACGATTCGTGCGCCACCCTGTACTTAGCTTTTTCTGCTGACGAATCCTACCTGAGTTTTCTTGCCCGTACTGGCACTAACTCTCCTGAATTTCTGCCTAGGTGGAGCTTTCCTGCACACAATAAACAATTGTAGTGATTTTGGCCTTTCTGCCAACACAAACACAATTTCAATTTGCACAACTTGCATAAATCTGAAAACACTCGATTTTTAAAATTTCCGAATAGTTTTTCGATTCTCAAAACTCTTTGGCACAGTGTCCTTTTTAGAGGTCAACCAAGAAGTGCCATCTTCTTGGCGGTCTCTTCGTTCATCGGCGCTTTCAGCAAATTCCACTCACTTCAACCAATCAGAGTCGTGGAGGTTCGTCAATGGGTATCTGCAGTACTCTCAGCAAATTCGCTGGAGTCTGCACCGTAGGCGAAACGCATCCATCGCTCTTTTCTAAACAACTTTGATGCTGAATCTCTCGGTCGTTATCGTTATAGATTCGCAACAACTCGCCTGAATGATCGAATCCAGACCTGTTCTATTTCAATCCATTCCGGAATAGAAAATTGAAAAACCATTACTTTTAACAAATTCGCTCGGCCCAACCGACGTGTGTCAAATTTAATGTAATTTAAATTACAATCAAAAACAATTTTAATTTCTGAAAACAATAAGGTGTTCGTGTTCGTGTTCGTTCATTTTTCGTTTAAGTTATATTACAATAACAGCAATCAGAGTTTACGATTTTATATGCAAAATACAATGTTGCGGTATATTTTACCACAACAAGTTAGACCTTTACTTTTCTTCCTTTTCCCATTTTCACCCCCTCCTTTTGTTGTGGCTTCAAGTGCTGGCAGAGTACAAAGCAACCCTAGTCCATCAGCTAGTGGTGTACTTCAAAGCATTTTGGAAAAGCAACCCGAATAGGTACCCCTTCATTGAGCCAGTGGACGGCTGGAGACTCAAACAGCAGCGGTAGTAAGAACCAGGAAGGTTCTGGACAATTTCAACAGCAGCAGCAGCAAGTTACTAACAACCTACTATTTATATAAAAGGTAGAGATATGGCTACCCATCTCTAACAAACTGATTAGATATCAGTCAACGTTAATTATAACGTTCACCACCATCAGAACTTGGCATTTGAAGCCTTTTTCAATATAAACGGCCAAGAGCCCAACGTAATGGCTGAGCGCCCACCGTAAAGGCCGAGTGCGCATCCTAAAGTGCTTTACGTTAGCAAGAAATGACTCTTTATAGAATTATCCCCATTCCCCCAAATCTGCGCGATGGTTCACCGAAGTAGTTTAGTGAAGTAGTTTTCGCGAAAAAGGACGAATCCTCGCTAACTGAATCCTAGCTTAAATAGTTTTCTGGCACAGTGTAACTTGGGTCGGTTGGGCCGAGGGAATTTGTTAAAAGTAATAGTTTTTCAATTTTCTATTCTGGAATGGATTGAAATGGAACAGGTCTGGATTCGTTCATTCAGGCGAGTTGTTGCGAATCTCTAACGACCGATAGATTCAGCAACAAAGTTGTATAGAAAAGAGCGATGGATGCGTTTCGCCTACGGCGCAGACTCCAGCGAATTTGCTGAGAGTACTGCAGATACCCCGTGACGAACCTCCACGACTCTGATTGGTCGAAGTGAGTGGAATTTGCTGAATGCGCCGATAAACGAAGAGACCGCCAAGAAGATGGCACTTCTTGGTTAACCTCTGAAAAGGACATAGTGCCAGAAAGTTTTAGAAGATTAAAAAAGTGTTCGGAAATTGTGTAATCGAGTAATTTCATTTAATTGCAAGTGCAAATTGAAATTGTGGTTGTGTTGGCAGAAAGACCAAAATCACAATTGTTTATTGTGTGCAGGAAAGCTCCACCTAGGCAGGAATTCAGGAGAGTTAGTGCCAGTACGGGCAAGAAAACTCAGGCAGGATTCGTCAGCAGAAAAAGCTTAGTATTTTCCTATAAAAGTGGAAAATTGTTAGTAGTGCGTTTGTTTTGTTTTGACTATTGAGTCATATTGCTTGAATCGGTAACCCTTCGCCTTTCGTAATTTATCCTGAGATTGCAGGACGCGCGACCTCCATTTAACCTTTTTGTCTGTTCGGGAAAATTCCCAAAGAGTCGTTTGTTTGCGGGTGCATTGTGCACATACTTTGTTGTTTGCATTTTAACCTGGGTAAAACCCATCTTCGATCATTAAATATCATACCATTTAAATTGTTAACTGGCCCTTTGCCAGACTTTGCATACTTTGTGCACCAATTTGTTTATGAAAAAATTTCAGGTTTTCTACCTATACCCGTAAAGGTTTCCTGAATAAAACATATTTTATTCCTTTTGGAAATCAATCGCGTTGTTCTTATTCCATTTGAAGATCATTTTCAGTGCTAAAGTTGGTTTGGAAATTCCAAACAAAAGTTTCCTGGCGCCCTTTATTTTGTGAAAGTCCCTACTTGTGTTTTGATAGAACATTATTTATCATTTATTCCTGTTCGTATCAATCCTTCTATAATTATAATAACTAATAAAACTACCTACGGACCACCCCTTGCTGAGCAGCTGGCATTGGCAGCATATTATCTTGCTACCTGTTGCAAGAAACCTTCTTGTCGCTAGCCCCCCTAGATCTTTTTACTAAGGGGATGGCGGCCAAAAGCGCACTGTGACTCAAACAATGCAACAATTGGAAAACAGGCGCATCAGGCCATAGAACCATCATGAACCATACAGACATAGACATTCAAACAGACTGTACCCCCCGCATATTGATTTCAATCCAGTGGCCCTAACAGTCTTTCCGACAAGAGAAAGCTGGGAGGAAAACAGGGTTATAAAAGGAAATCACATTTCCGTCTTCACAGATGGTTCCAAAACGGACGAAGGGGTAGGGTCAGGTAGGGTTGCTCAAAAAACATCGATACATCAAAAACATCGATGTTTACTATTCGATGTTTCGCACCCTTTCGATGTTTACCGATGCATCGATGTTTTTTTATTCGATGCATCGAATGAATCAAGATTGAAAAAACTCAATCAAAGTGCCAAATCTACAGTTGAATTTATTTCATATCAGTTGGATGGTGTCTTTCATTCGATCCATATTGAATAAAGCAAGCATCGTACAATACACACTCACAACTCACAGTTACAGTACCTAACCAAATCGATTTTAGTGTTCTGTTTCTGTTTAATTCATGTCATTGAGTTTGTATACAGAGAGGAACCATGCTAGCTTGCTTTAAGACGTCGCCGTCGGTAGATGTCACCAAGTAAATAAAATCGACTATTGATATTTTTTGGTGGAATGCTTTCCATAGAAATTTGATTTAAAAAAGGCAGCAGAGAAGGGAAACAGGAAAAATGTCAAAGGTATGGAAATGCACAAGAAAACTGTTGCTTTGAAATTTCAAATGTCAATTTATTTACTTGGTGACATCTATCGGCGTCTTAACGCAAGCTAGCATGGTTCCTCTATGTATACAAACTCAAAGATGTCATACATAATATGCTCTCTTCTCCTTTACTTTATATATCCAGAGAAAGACTACACGATGTGCAGCTGCACACGCGACGAGTACGCTTTGCTCAAGAAACATCGATACATCGAAAACATCGATGATTTTATGCGATGCATCGACAAACATCGATGTAAGGTTACGATGTATCACATCGAATAAAACATCGATGTTTTTTTTCCATGAGCATCCCTAGGGTCAGGTATCTTCTCAGACTACCCCACCATGAATAGATCAATAAAGCTTCCCGACTTCTGCAGTGTCTTTCAAGCAGAAGGGCTTGCAGTGTGCGAAGCCGCGAAGCACTTAGCTACGCAAAACCTGATCAACAAAAATATTGACTTCTTTATAGACAGTCAAGCGGCCATTAAAGCTATCTCATCCATTATCACAAAATCCAGACTAGTAGACAGCTGTCGCAGTAACCTAAGACAAGTCAATACCAAGGACTTCAGCAATTTTTTTTGCATCTTCAAACACTTTCGAAAATAAGTCATCTTCTGCCCGTTTAATTTTTAGTTGATCCCTTAATTCTTTGACGAGATCCATAGCTTGGACCAAGTCTTAATCCACTCTTTGAAACTCACGACTTATTAACAAAGAGAGATGGTAAACCATGCTTAAAACATTTAACCTAATCAAAAACTCGAAATCCATAGCGTTTTTTAAGTTCATTGCGTCTCTTCCCAAAGTTCTCATTTGGTCAAATGTTTCGAACGAACGGATATTTTGATATTTTGAGATATTTTGATTTTGAGATTTTGTGATTCAGCCTTTTTAATGATCTTTTTGTGGAGTCTCTTCGCTTTCGCTTATTGTTTTTTGTAACATATCTTTTCTTTTCGGCGTATTGAAATAATTGTCAACAACCTCAATTGTGGTTAGGCAGTCTCTTATGGCTGGTATTTTGCTGGAAACAGATAAAGCAAGGATTGACAGAACGTACAGACCATGCGATGCAAATTGTTGGCGAATAATTGTCGGAACACAATTGTATCGACGATCGACCAGGCATATTGCTTGCTCCGTCGTACCCTTGGCCGATCAAAAAAGAAATGTCCAGATCACAATTAGGAAGATTTTCCACTATAAGCTTTGCAAGAGCATCGCCTGGATTGTTAATACAGTAATGTATGGTAAACTGCTATATTAGAGATTTTAAGAGAAAAGATTTTATTCATACCAGTCGTGGAAAATCGATATAAAAAAAGGAATTCAAAAGATTTGCTGAAATAATAATTTCTTTTAGATGATGTTGACTTTATAATTTCGTAGAATGAAAGTACCTATAGAATGTACAATCCTGTGAGTATACTAATAAGACCTAATTCACGTAGGAAGTAGGTACTAAATTTCACAGTGTGTTTTTTTTTTAACTTTTTTAGTTCATGACTGGTTATGTTGAACAATTATCGATCCCAATGGGGGGGATCTATCCCCCTGATCCCCCCCCCCCCCCCCCCTATCTACGCCACTGCATAGCACACTGAGAAACGTTTTTTGTCACTTGATTCTTTTTGTGAAAAGAAGGTCGACATATTACATTTTTTAATTTTATATGAGTGTTTATAGATTAATCTATCAATTAAACTTTCACTATATCCATTCACTTCTGCTGCTTTCTTAATGTATTCATATTCCTTTTTATAATTTTTAGCCGTTAAAGGAAGCTTACACATTCTGTGAATTAACGAATGAAACGCGGCTTGTTTGTGTTGTATGGGACAGTGTGAATCACTTGTTATAAAACGAAGCGTACTTGTGGGTTTATGGTGTACAGAAAAATCTAGTTTGTTGTCGATGGTTTTACTGACTTCAAGGTCCAAAAAGCAAATTTTATTTTCGTTTTCCGTTTCAATTGTGAATTTGATTGTTTCAAATTGACTATTTAGAACATTTAAAGTCCTATCAACTTCATCTTTTTTAATAATAGAAAACACATCATCAACGTATCTACACCAAAAACGCGGTAGTAAATTTTGTTCCCGAAGTCTTATTTCAAAAGCAGACATGAAAAGTTCTGACACTAAAGGGCTTAATGGATTTCCCATATTTGTTCCTTTATCTACTTTATAAAACTTGTTTCGAAATTGAAAAAAGTTTTGTTGCATGCATAGTTTAGCCACACTCAAAAAACACTGTTTTCTTTGATTATTTGTTTCGACCACATTTAAATAATTTTGAAATTCACTCAAAGCAATATCAACTGGGATACTTGGGAAAAGGGACACAACATCGAAAGACACCATCATTTCATCTTCTTTTATTATTTCACTTTTTACTTTTTCAACAAAATCAACACTATTTTTTACTGAAAGGCTATTGATTGGAGGTAATGAATTAATTTCATTAACTAGCCATTTGGCCAACATGTAACAAGGAGATGAAATACTGCTAACAATTGGTCTATCACCGGATTTGTGTATTTTAGGGAGACAATATATAGCTATGGCCAAAGAAATAGCACACTATTAAGAAAAATCATAAATTAAAAATTTCCGACATGTGAAATGGTTGTGATGTTTCTTTTTCTTCGGGTATGTAGATTTGATAAACAAATGCAGTCTATCAAGCCTAAAATGTACCGCAATTTTTGCATCGTCCTAAGTGCGAAGCGTACAATCCTAAGTATACTTTAAAGACGGTGAAACATGGAGTGGAAAATTTAATGGTCTGGGGTGCGTTTTCCTGGCATGGGTTGTTGCGTTTTCCATTGCATTGGTGAGGATTGATGTAAAAATGGATAAATTCGCTTATCTTGCTATACTGAAGAATACAATAGAACCATATTCCTTTTGAGTTCATGCCAATTAAGTGGATATTCATGCATGACAATGACCTCAAACGCGCATCAAATATAGTAAAAGCTTGGCTCGTGGATGAACAAATCGATGTCCTAACCTGGCCAGCTCAAAGTCCCGATCTTAATCCAATAGAACACTTATGAAATGATGGTAAAGTCAAAATTGGATAGACAAAATTTAAAAATTCAAACGATCTTTGGGCCGGAATCAAAGAAGTTTGGTACTCTATCCCACAAAGTAGATGCCAGACGTTAGTTGAAAGCTTACCAAGGAGGTGCCAAGCAACTTTAAAAAATCGTGGTCAACCAACTAAGAACTAACTTAGTAATACCAAAATTTATGAAAAAATAAATATTTTCACTAAAAATAATTTTTTCTTACGAATATTGGTAAGTGTGCTATTTTCTTGTCCACAAGAAATTTGATCATCACTGCAAAATATATTTTTAAAAATTGAATTGTAAAGAAATAATTCCCTATTACTAATTATTATTAATCCTTAGAAGTCACTTCATGTCATAAAATAGGAAATAAAATATTAAAGTTCAAAAGGAAAAAATAAATGCTGTTATCATAATAAAATGAATGAGTGTGCTATTTCTATGTCCATAGCTGTATATGGGGTATTTGGGGATTGGACACAGATAATTTTCTTTTTAACCAGAAGCCGAAGATTGAACTCACGGTTTTAATCATTTCACTGCTTTCTCTTACCATTTTTGGTAAAGGGCTTTTCTTAATTTCTTTATATTCACACTTTTCAATTACATTCAACATTCTATTTTCATAATCACTTTTGTTTAATATCACTAGTTTATTTCCCTTGTCAGCTTTAATATACACACAGTCTTTGGATTTCAATGATTTTATAGTGTCAAAATCGCAATTTATTGTTTTTCTTTGAAACATTGTATTAGTTTTTTCTACAATTAAATCTTTTGTCTTCCTCCTTATATCCTCTTGAACAGAAAATTTCTTAAACTTCAAACTAGTTTCAATGTCAACTACTGCGTCTAAAAGGTTTATTTTATTTGGTTTTGGGGTGAAATTCAAACCTTTATTTAATAGCGCTAGTTCCGTTTCTTTAAAAACCACATCTGATTTATTGCAAACAAAATCTGATATAAACTTTGGTTGAGTGAATTTTTCTACTTTCGTATTATTCAAATTTTCATATTTCTTTCGAAGAATTTCTTTTTTCTTTTTTAATAACACTAAAAGTTGTAATATAACTGAAAAACATTCTTCTGCAGCCAAGCTTTGGCTTCGCAGATACTATTGTAAGACCATATTAAGAAAAAATAAAAGTTATGAAAAAAAAATTAAACGTGGGTTCTCTCTAGAGTCTATTGGTCACGGTTTCAAAGAAGTGATAACTGTGAGCTTCTTCTTGAATCTTGAATCTTGCATTTAACCTGTCTGATTATGTTGATGATATGTACTTACGTAGATGACATAACAACTGGTGATTTGCAAAATTATGCACGTATGGATTGCGAATTTTCGATTGTCGCCAATGGTCTAATGAACACTCACTTTCCTTAAATTGTACTGAATCGGTTTGGCTTAATAATTTGGAAGAGGCTCCAACAAGTGGAGTCCTACCGGCAACATCACCTTGCTGAAAACGAACTGCTTTATGGTACAAAATTGTAATTAATAAACTGAAAGTAATCTTTTTCGTTTTTTAATTTTTAGGCGGTAGATTTGCGATTACTCTTTTCTGCCGCTAAAGTGGTGACCCCGACGTGATGACTTCTACATTCAGCGAACCTTAAGAGGGCAGCAACCAGGTCGATGAGGCCTCACAGCACGAAGATGGCGAAGTTTTTGAAGATGCGAACAACCAACCCGTCGCTGTAGCCGCAAACTATTATGTTCGCCTTCAGATGCCACCTTTCGTCGAGTCAGACGTCGAAAACTGGTTTTTTCTTCAAAATTTTTATTTTCGGGCATCGGGAGTTGCACAGGATGGCCGAAAGTTTGATACCGTGTGTGCACAGCTGCCGCTCTCTCGGATTACCAAACTTCGACCGATAGTTGAGGCAGCTCCAGAACGCGAAAAATACGAATACATCCACTCCAAGCTCACAAACTATTTTGCTGACAGCCAGCAAAAAAGACTCCGTCGTGTTCATCACGATATGCCTCTTGGTGACAAAAAACCGAGTCAGCTATACTATGAAATGGTGCAAGCGGTTAAAAGTTCACTAAGCGAACTCGTGTTACTGTCCACGCAGCGATTATTATGGTCAAAGGTTCCGCAGCTGAAAAAACACAAATGGCCGATACGGTAATGGAAAATGTTGAGCTACGCCAGTTGAATGCAGTCGCATGCATCCAGCGCTGACGCGTTAGCGCAATTGGCAAGCGAACGTCAAGCCTACGCCGAGGCCAACGCAACATCTTCGTCCGATATCACTCATCTGACGCAGGAAATCTCTAAGCTAGTAACACAGCAGCGCCAGCAACGACCACCACGACAACGCAACCGCACGCCACCGCGACCAGGCCAAACCAACGGAGACGCGAGGAGTCGATAGAGCAGTTCGACCCTTCGACGACTGTTGGTTCCATCGCAAGCTTTGGAAAAGAGCGACAAATTTTCGTCCACCTTGCCGCCTTGGATGGCAACCACCACCAACACCCTCGTCACAAAGTCGTTTATGACTGTGCCCAACGGCTTCGGACAATATAGTAGAGTCAAAACGCGCCTCATTCTCTATCAATAGACTCTGCTTGCGTGAACAAAATACCAACCTCTCTTGTCTCATTGACAGCGGTGCCGAAGTATTCTGCATTCCACCAAGCACATCCAACAAAAACCCTCCCCCAACGACCATGAAGCTGTTTGCAGTAAACAGCTCACCCATAAATGTCTACGGTGAAGTCACTCACGAGCTCAACCTTGGGCTCCACCGCCTATTCGTTTGGACGTTCATCGTCGCCGATGTCACCTCTCCAATTATTGGGGCCGACTTCCTCCAGCACCACGACCTGATGGTAGATGTCAAAAGGGCTCGCCTTATCGGTTCAAGATCGAACTCACTTTCATGATCGCTTTTCGCTATTACCAGCAACCAACAATCCCCGCAGCTCATCGATCGAAATACACCGTTCGCCGACATCATAATGGCTTTTCCAGGAATCACCCGTCTCGCGCCACCTGGTGTATCAACCAACTCCAAAGCAGTCCACTTCATCGAGACTAACGGACCTCCATGCTCAGCTCAAGCACGTCGATTGCCTAAGGATAAATTGATCGCGGCAAGGAAAGAATTCGAGCTGCTGATGCGCGCTGGAATTTGCCGACCTTCAAAGTCCAACTGGTCGAGCCCACTGCACATGGTGCGTAAAGCAGACGGTTAATGGGGGTCCTGCGGGGACTACAGGAGGCTCAATGCCCTCACGTTACCTTATCGATACCCGCTCCCGTACCTGCATGATTTCGCCAACATACCGCGAGGTATGTCCATTTTCTCGAAAGTAGACTTACAAAAGGCTTTTCACAAAGTGCCAATCAACACAGAAGTTGTCCCCAAAACAGTCATCATCACGCCGCGCCGTTCGGCCTGTATGAGTTCACTCATATGACATTCGGCTTACGCAATGCAGCCTAAACGCTAAAGCGGCTTGTCCATTAAGTGCTACGAGGGGTCGAGTTTGCGTTCCCGTACATGGACGACATTTGCATCGCATCATCAAACGATCGACGAACACCGTCGTCACCTACGTGAAGTCTTAGAACGACTTGCTAAACACTACTTAGCAATCAATGTAGCTAAAAGTGTCTTCGGGAAGACGGATCTGGAATTCCTTCTACATCTTATTAAGGTGGTGGAGATCAGCCTCTTTTCCCCACCCAGTCTGTAGTTGCTGTTGCTATACCTTTTTTGGAGCTAGTTTCATTGTCATCGTCTTCTTGAGTGGACGTATATACAAAATAATAAAGTGAAGTTTAATAACTATTTCTACACACACTGGTGCTTTATAAAATCTTTTATAAAATTGATAATACTAAGTAGTCTAGCAAGACCAATTCAAAGTCGGCAAATTAAAAAATAAAGAAAGATATATATATATGTATGAATAGGTACATAGATTTAAGAACCCAATGTGTTAAAAAGAAAATCTCAATAAAGTTTACTTACTTACTTACTTACCTTTTTTGGAGAAAGACATGCGCAATAGAACCGAAATTTGTCATTAAGTGAAGGTATCATTCTTAATGAATGGAAAATGTCTTATTAGGTTCCCATCTATAAAACCGGTTCAAAAAATAAAGTTGAGAACTGCAGAGGTATAAAAGTAAGCTTTCAGCAATCCCAGAACTATTCGAAAATCTAAGATAAACTTGAATTCCTCGTAAAAGAGCATATTTCTCAGCTTCAGCTTGGTTTTGTGAGTGGTAGATCCACCTCAACTAACCTTTTATAGTTTTCATCATCTTCAATGATTTTGAATTGGATTTTGATAAACAGGGTACAGATAGTAAAGCTTGGTAGTTTTACCTCAAGGAAATTTAATTGCACATCAGGAGTACCTACCTCGAGGTAGTCATTTGGGACCGCTTTTATTTATCAATTTTATAAATGACATTATATAAAATTTTCAATATGCACAAGTTCTACTCTATGCAGATGACCTTAAAATGTTCTCTAGCATATCAAGTATAAACGATTGCAATAAAATGCAAGGAGATTTAGAAGCATTGCATTTATGGTGCAAAGAAAATCATCTTTTACTCAATGTTAAGAAATGCAACGTCGTGTCTTTTCACAGATGCTCCGTTCCATTTTTATTTAATTATTCAATTGGTTCTGACCCTTTGAATAGGTTAGAAAAAGTTAAGGATCTTGGTTTGATTTTTGATCGAACTCTATCCTTTAATGATCACGTGGATTATATAATATCTAAAGCAAATTCAATGGTTGGATTTATTAAAAGAAATACAACTGTCTTTACGGATCCGCATGCTCTTTTAGCACTATTTTTGGCTTTAGTAAAATCTGTCCTTGAATATTGTGATACTGTTTGGTACCCAGCTTTTCAAGTCATAATTTCAGAAAAACTCCAAAGAAGATTCACAAAGTTCATCTTTACTAAAATGAGATGGGTTTTTCACTGAACTACGAAGCTAGATGCTTGTTTCTAGGGATTTCTAAGCTGGATAGTCGACGTAAGACCTATGACATAATGTTTGTGAGAGACATTCCTAAGTTGTTAGCTTTAGTTCCTATTTATGCACCCGAAAGACCACTTAGACAACGTGATTTTCTCTTACAACCTCGTCATAGAACGAATTACGGTTCCATTAAACATCCATTAACATTATTAAACATTCTTTTCCTAGTAATAAGTTATTACTAGGAATGGAATTTTCCCACTCCCATCACGAGTTGACGCGATTCAACGCATCAAAAGACCAGAGACGGTGAAGCAGCTGAAAGGATTTATCGCAACCCGAAAGGCCACTTAGAAAACGTGATTTTCTCTTCCAACCTCGTCATAGAACGAATAACGGGTCCATTAAACATCCATTAACATTATTAAACATTCCATTCCTAGTAATAAGTTATTACTAGGAATGGAATTTCCCCACTCCCATCACGAGTTGACGCGATTCAACGCATCAAAAGACCAGAGACGGTGAAGCAGCTGAAAGGATTTATCGCAACGTTAAATAATTTTTTTTTATCGCAAACTTATTCCACACGCAGCAGAAGTTCAATCCCCTTTGCTAGCGATGACACCAGGTAATCGAAAAAACGACAAGACACCGCTGAGTTGGACCCAGTCAACAAATGAAGTGTTTCACGCCTGCCTTTGAAAGCCACCCCAGCAGAGCTAGTGTATGGAACGTCACTCAGGCTACCAGCAGATTTACTCGCTCCACCGATCGAGAATCGTCTGCAAAGCGAATTTGTGAAAGACCTTCGGCAGATGATGCTTCCAACCATACCTCAGCAAATGGCTTGGCATTCCAAGCAAGTACCATTCGTTCACCAAGATTTAAAATCATCTACACATGTGTTCGTTCGCAACGACTCCGTCAAAGCGTCAATAGTTCCAACTTATGAAGGCCCCTTCGAAGTGCTGGAACGCCACGACAAATTTTTCACCATTAGTATCCGAGGTAAGCAACCCAAAATTTCAATAGACCGTCTAAAGCCAGCTTATCTGGAATCTCACGAAGGCAGTACCGCTCAAGCAACATCAATTTCAACATCTCCACCACCGCCACTAGAAATACCAACTCAGCCTTACCACACCTCGCGAGGTCGTTGCATCCGGGTTCCGGAACTCTATACCTAGGAGCTGCGCAATCCTTCTGGGGGCCACTGTGGCGGACGGTTCTGGCAACTCTGTTCCTTTCGTGCAACACATAATTTTTCATTCGAGAATCGTTAGAAGCCACCTGTCACATCCCAAGCGTTGCCCTCTACTACAATTGTAGCATTTTTGCTTAATTTTTTTTCAAAAAAAATCCTTACATTCGCAAAATATTCGCAAAACGCTACAATTTCAGAAAATTAGAACACAAATCAATTTGGATAAATTTAGAGCCAAACATTGTGCTACGAAAAGTTAAAAAATGTCCGTTTGATAGCGAAAAAAATGCAGTTATTTTAAACGATGAATATATAGGTTGTTAGTGGGGTCTCTCTTGACCGAATTTTTTGAGGAAGATGTTGCTAAGTTTTGGATTAATTTAAGGAAAGCCAACTGTTGAAGCCTAACATCTTTCACAAAACATCATACAAATCTATACTTTAATTCAAATTTGTAAATTGATAAACTTTGTTTTTCTATTTGAATCTGGCGCTCAAATTATAACAATTGCCATATTTTCTGAATCTAGAATTCGCTTTAAACATAAATTTATAGTCACGTGAATTTTCTGTACAAATAGAAGAGAAATCGAATAAACACACCATTGTATTTTATTGTACCAACCCTCACGGGCAAATCATTGCGTTTTCTTTCGTCGTATCATTTGTTTGTCGTAATTCGCATCCGCTGACAATCGGTCAGCGCATCAACCAAGATCTTCCTTTCCCTTTGCTAAACAGGGAATTAATAGAGATCCCAGGTTGACGGTCAAGTTATTTCGTGACCGTACATTTTGTTATTTTAACAAAACAAATTTAACAAATTTAACAATTTATGGAGCTATAGGCTAACGCTATGCAGTTTGCTTCATAGCAGTGCGACAGCAGAACGATGTTTATCAAGTCTAAGCTTAATAAAAGGCGATTCGAGAAACAATTTAAAAATTTCGACTGTTGATGCGATATTTTCGTCAAAGGAACTTGTAAGAGATGTTGAAGGATTTTATGATCCACCCGCTTCATTAGTTAGCTACACAGAGGCTTTTTCAAACAACACTTTCCTAATCAGCGAGTGCCACGTCTGGAATTTCGAGAGTCGATGGAAGCCGCCGGCAAATGACCAATCAGCATCGGGGGAGAAAAACGACTTGATGCACTGAGGAGAAAGACAGTCAGTATCAGTACGATTAGTAGAGTAAAACCGGCAACATCGCCTTGCTGAAGACAAACTGCTTTATGCTATAAAATTGTAATTAATAAACTGAAAGTAATCTATTTCGTTTTTTCATTTTTAGGCGGTAGATTTGCGATTACTCTTTTCTGCTGCTAAACATTATGTATATGTATTATGTATATGTTTGTGCATTTGCGATTTTCTTAGAGAGAAGCCGAACTTTCTATGGTCCTTCAATATCCTCATAAAACTATAAATTTGATTTATTAATTATAACTTTCTGACATTATGTGAGTGTTATTGTCTGCCCTTCTTTTTTTTCTTCTTCGTGATCGTGTTTGAACGTTATATTTATTATATTGTTTTTTTGAAGAGGTTCTCTGAATCTTGAACACAACTATAGCAACTAAGCTGGCCCTGCTGCCTTCTTTTGCCAGAATTTAACTCGAAAATTAATCAATGCTTACATCGGTTTTCCGGACAAAATTTTAACACATTATTAGTCGACGAAGTAAATTCGTGTTACTCTATTTTGGGATGTGATTCTTGGTCATATTCTAAGAAAAAAATTTTTGTACAAAAAGTGATGTCCGTTTCTCAACATTGACATCACTTTTTGACAATTTAAATAAGGGCTAACTTTGGTGTACCTGTGTTAGATTCGATTTTTCTATCAATACTGATGGTAAAGACCTAATTTTAGACTCAGCTTTTTGAAG
This sequence comes from Melanostoma scalare, assembly GCA_949752695.1. Taxonomy (NCBI): domain Eukaryota; kingdom Metazoa; phylum Arthropoda; class Insecta; order Diptera; family Syrphidae; genus Melanostoma; species Melanostoma scalare. The sequence goes on along the minus strand of OX456985.1, from coordinate 158,958,867 downwards.
AAATAATAATCGTTGAAACTGTATTTAAATTGGGCTCCTTAAAGCTTAGTTTAAATTTTAAATGGTGTTCAAATTTTCTTCGCCCAGTAAAGTTTTGACTTTGAGGTGGTTTTGTATTTTTTCAAGTATCATAAAATGTATTGGTTTTTTTTTTTACTTGCATCTCAGAGACTTAAGTGGCACTGAACTTAAGAGCAAGCTCATTTGTACACACTTATCTACGCTCTTCATAATTAATGCAAGTGTAAGTGGTTAGTAAATAACGCCAACACAAGCACAAAGAGAACGTATACGAGGAAAAATAAAAAACATTACAAAATATAACAAAGTAAAACTTAAATTAAATTAAAATTAACATTTTATTTTTATTTTATTTTATTTTATTTTATTGTTTTATTGATAAGTTTGCATTTTAAGATACAATATCTTATAATCTAATACAAACATTGATTTGAAAATTAATCATAGACTACAATTGAAATTTGATATTTGTTCAGAGCTATAATTATTTGAAGTTAAAAAATTTAATTATATAATTATTCATTCATTTTAATTTAACAATTAAGTTCACGAAACAGCTAAAGAGAAATTCAATATTATTTTTCATTGATTTATCATTTACAAATTCAATTGGCTTTAATAAATATATATTTAAAGTAATTTTAAACTAAATTTAAAGTAAATTTAAAGTAAATTTAAAAGGCATTTAAAGGCATTTATATTCTACATGTGTTATTGTAATGAAAGGTGTCTCTTTAGATCATTTTTAAATGACTTCATTGTTCTAGCAACCCTTATATTACGCGGAAGATTATTCCATAGCCGCGTTGCATGGACGAAGAATTGTCGTTCGGACGTTAAGCAAGTAAAACGAAAAGGTAAGATTTGTTGGGATCGAATTGATGAGGACATTTGTATCTTGGAAAAAATATAAGAAGGCAGATGAGTGTGCATAGTCCGAAACAGTAAGATTAGTGTTCTATACCGGATTAAGTTATCGAACGTCATATCATATATAGATTTGGCGAACGAAGAAACGTGATCGAATCTTTTGAGACCATATATGTATCTTGCAATACTATTAAAGGCCACATTGAGTTTTCTTCGTGTTGCTTGGTCGGGATTGCAGAAAATTTCACATCCATACAAAAGTATAGGTACCATCATTGATTTAGCTAACATTAGCCTTGTTTTGAGTGGTGTATAGTAGTGTGTTGGCCACAGTCTGCGGAGTACTCCATATACTTTTCCAACAGCTATATTTACGTGCGTCTCCCATGTAAGTGACCGATTGAACATAACTCCTAAATTTTTTACTGTCTCGACATACTCTATTGTAGCACCATCTTATTTCAATTGTGGAGGTCGGGAAGAGTCAAGAGGCTTCTTTGAGATAACAAGACACTTTGACTTGGCTGGGTTCAGAAAAAGACCGTTGCACTTGGCGAAATTTGAAATGTTTTGTAGGTCACAGCTAATATCGATGATACAGCTGTTAACTTGTCCAGCGGAACAGCTTTTATACATTTGGACGTCATCAGCATACATGTGAACAGTTGACACAGAAGTAGTTTGGGGAAGTTCGTTAATATACAGGGAAAATAAAAGAGGACCAAGAATGGAGCCCTGTGGAACACCTCTTGTTGTGGGGAGAAAATCAGATTGGTGGTTCCCAAACATAACGGCTTGTTTTCTACCAATTAAGTACGAGTTTAGTAATTTAACTGCTGAGTTGGAAAAATTATACAGGCTAGCTAACTTATCACAAAGATTGAAATGGTCAACCGTGTCGAAGGCCTTAGAAAAATCTAAAAGTACCAAGAAAGTTATATTTCTGCTGTCTAAGGCTAGTCTGACGTTTTCAATAACGTTAATGAGAGCTGTAGCGCAACTATGCTTTTCTCTAAAGCCAGACTGTTTTGGCGATAAAAGGTTTTCCCTGCGAAGATACAAATTTATTTGTTTATGAATGATTTTTTCAAAAACCTTAGACAAAAAAGGAAGTATTGAAATCGGTCTAAATTCTTTACTACCTTGACCTTTTTCAACTGGTATTATTTTTGCTAGCTTCCATTGAACAGGAAAAACTCCAGTTGTGAGAATAGTGTTGAAAATATGCGTAATATACGGTAAAAGTATTGGCAGTATTGCCTTAATAAAAAGTGGATGCATTTCATCAATACCCACAGCTTTCGACTTGATCGCCAGAAAACTTTCTACGACATCTGTACTATCAACCCTTATAAAATTAAACGCATTTAAATTATTGTTATGGGTAGATTGGGATGAAGTTGTTGGAAGAGAAGGAAATGGCAGATCAATAAATTTTTTATTTAATTCATCCATATTTAGATCTTCAGGGAAACTAGATTTTTTCTTATTTCCTATACCAAGCTCGCGAAGATTTTTCCAAACTTCCCGGCTTCCCAGAGATGGATTTAGTTTCCCAGAAAGGATAGTTGTTTTTAAACATCGAATTTTGCTTACGACAGTGTTTCGTAACGTTCGGTAATTTTGTCGAAATATCTCCAATCTATATTTTTTCCAATTATTGTAGGCACGATCTCGCTGCTGCATTAACTGATGAATTTCATGAGTAAACCAAGGCCTATGCTCTTGTTTACGTGTACATACATATACGAACAGGAACGTGGGCATTAAATAATGATAGAGTTTGGGCATTAATAAAGTTAATTTGATCGTTAGGGCAGGGCAAATAATAAATTTGGTTCCAATCAATGGAACGTAAATTTTGTTCAAGAGCATCGTATTCAATATGTTTGAAGTCCCTGTATTCAAATGTTGTGTCTTCATTCTGAAAATTGAATTCAAAAGCCATATAAATAAGATCATGTCTTGAAAAACCTGGTGCAGATAGCTGATTCTGAAACAAAACTTTACGTAAATCACTCACGAAACAGACATCTAGGAGTGTGCTTGAAGATTCAGTAAAGTGTGTTGCAACAGTTTTATTTAGAGGGAATAGGTTGAAAGTTCTCATTCCATCAACTAAACAACTTTCCAACAAGAGATTACTGTTTAAATCACCACATATTAAAATCTGTGGTGATAGAGCAGATATTTCTTCCATAAATTAAAAAAAAGGACCAAGACTAATATATTTATTAGGTCGGTATACTGTTCCTAATAGAAGCTTGTTTTCACCATGCAAAAACATATTCAATTGCACTACCAGTTTCAGAAATATATCTAAGTTTGCATGGAATATTTTCACGCACATACACTGCAACACCACCTCCATTGCGACCATGTCTATCCGATCGATAAACCTTATATCCTTCCAGTTTACACATAGCGTCATTGTGGATGTTTTTGAACCACGTTTCGGATATACAAATCACATCAACTTTCCTACCACCAAACACAAACCTGAATTCATCAATTTTAGGTAGCATACTTTGTGCATTCAAATGACATATTTTTAAACCACTACTTTGATTTGCCAAGACATTAACCATCGAACGCAAAACTCCGTCACCGGACGCGGGGCTCATTGTACGAAAATTTAAATTATTCATAACAAAGAAAACAGAAAATAAATGCTTTTAAAAGGAAAAAGAATAAAAAAGAGTAATAAATAATAAAGCCAAAGATAAAAAAAAAAAAAAAGAAGAAAAATTAAAGAACAAAAGTGAAATAATTATTTTAATAAGAAATTTAGTATAGTTTGAGAAGCTATTTATATTTAAGTAAGTGTTTCTGTTGGCCTGGCAATTCCATTAAGATCTTCGTTATTCCTTATCTCTATTGTTTCTCCATCTGGTTGGCATTTAATGTAGACAGTTCCTCGAATTGTAAACACCGATGACAGTTTTTTAGCCTTCTTCAACTGCAGTGCCCTTTGCAGCAACAAATGATTTTTTTTCGTCAGACATTCGCGCAAGAAAATTGGACTATCTCGTTCGAACTGTGATAATCCCACGTCGCGAAGATAAATTTGTTTGTTGTTCGACTCACTGCGGTATTTAGAAATAGCCTTTAACACGAAATTCTTATCGAAAGGAGTTGAAAACTTTACAAGAATAGTTGAATTGTTGCTGTTATTGTTGTTTTGTGCGCGAGTGCGAAAGATAGCCAGAAGTGTGGGTGGCTTGATATTGATAACATGGCACAGGTGATTGAAATATGATTTTAAGTTTTCATCTTTGACGAAAGGGATGCCATAAAGAACAGCATCAGCGGCAACGTTTCTATTGTTTTGTATTTCTTGAGCAGTTTCTATCTGTTGCATTTTTGTTGTGACCTCGGCGAGTTCGTTCTTAACGTCATCGAGTTCCGTGGTTGTGGTTTTTAAAGATTTTTTTGTGTGAAAAAGCTCATTTTTTACATCCTTCATCGATGCACCAAGTTTGTTTACGTCGGTTTTAATCTCGTCCAATTCTTGGTGTGTAGTAGAATTTGCGCTTTCAAGTAGTGTTATGCGATTGTTTATGTCAACCATCGTGTCATTCATTTCGCTTATTTTGGTTTCAATGTTTTTTGTTACATTTTCTGCAGATTCTTTGATTTGTGTAGTAAGTAAAGAAATTATGGACTTACTTTGGCTTGCGATAATATCGTGTATTTTCTTTATTGTTGTGTTGTCGTCGTCTTTGACAGGGCCAGAAGTTATTTGGGAGAGCATCTTCGGAGTTTGTGGTGAGTTTTTGGCTGTTGCAAGAGATGCACAGGTTTTTACCCCTTTATTGCTTCCAGACATATTATGTTAGTGTTCGAGCTAACGTTTATAAAGCTTTCGCTTACAACACACAATTTAGGAGAAAAGCAAACTGTCTTTCAAGAATTTTCACACAGAAAATTTTTAATTTAATCTTAAAATGAAATGATAGTGTGGGTTATTTTACTTCACTTTTAGAAATCTAACGAGATTTATAGCTCAGAAATATTTCACACAACTTTAGATGGAGTATATAAATGTTTATTGGTTGAAAAACTTAAATGAAAATAGCCGCTAAAGAAACACGTCTACTCTGTAACTATGACACACATTTCGATTACTAATTAATAGAACTAACTAAACTAGTGGAACATTACTAAACAAGGTTTATAAATAAAAAATGAAACTAAACTACAGTAAAAAAAAGTAAGTAGGTAAGTTAGTAATCAATTAAACATGAATAATGCAGATGGTATACTGGTTCTTAATATTAATTTTAAACTATTTTTACTGATGTTGAAATCGACAATAAAAGGATTAGAGTTGAATAACCTACTCATGCGTGCTAATGGCTCATGCATTCCATAGTTAGTTCGGTGGTGGGAGCGATGTATAAACTCTTAATTACGTAGATGGTGAGTTCCTCCGCGATAGTTGAATCCTATGTGGGAGAGCAATTCGGGGGCATCAATTATACCGGTTATTAATTGATGAAAAAATACTAAATCATTGTTGATTCTTCTCTGTGAGAGGGTTTGAAGATTTAATAAGCGAATACGATTTTCATAAGGAGGGAGATTGAAAGGATCTTCCCAAGGAAGACCTTTGAGAGCGAAGCGTATGAATGTGTGCTGTATTGCTTCGATTCGAGATTTATGAATATCATAAAATGGTGACCACACCTGAGAAGCATACTCTGGATGGGGACGAACATAACAGTTGTATAAAGAGAGGGTAACATAAGGGTCATTAAATTCCTTTGACCATCGCTTACTAAAGCCAAGCATTGAATTTGCTTTGTTAATAATGAGGTTGATGTGTTCATTTAATTCGAGGTTGGTACTTAATAGAACACCGAGGTCACGGAATCTAGAAACTTGAGATAGGGACTGTTGCGATATTGAATATTCTCCAATGCTAGGAGATCTTTTGCGGGAAAAGGTCATATGTACTTTGGAACTTGGAAGTGTTTAAAATTAGTCCGTTCATTGAACACCATACAACAAAACTATCAATATCTTTTTGTAAGAAGTCGCGATCTGAAGCATTTTTGATGATTTTAAAAATCTTCATATCATCAGCAAAGATTAAAATGTCGCTATAGGAGATGCAAGAAATTACATCATTTATTGCAACAATGAAAAGCAAGGGACCAATATGACTACCTTGTGGCACGCCAGACATAGCATTGAAAGGTTTTGACAAAACGTTACGAAATTTGACTTCATAAGACCTATTTTTTAAGTAGGAATTTATCCAAGCAATAAATACTGGGGGAAATCCAAAGGCTTTTAGCTTATAAGGTCTGATGTTATGAGAAAGTTGGTCAAACGCCTTACAGAAGTCAGTGTAAATGCAATCAAGCAATTCAAGCACGTTGCCACATTCAAGGGCATTGGAACACTTATGATGATGATTATGATTTTTGAGTACACTTATTAGTGACTTTTTTTTGTTATTGTTTTGTTCATCTGTAAAAATTAAAGAAACTCTATTTTTAACAGACATTTTCTGAAAAAAATGACTTCAAAGTCAAAAATTTGGTGGGGGAAATTAAATTAAATTTAAATTTCATTTAAAATTGAAAATCTGGCAACTTTAAGCTTGTAGGAGCCCTATTTAAATACAATTTTAAAGACAATTTCTTCAAAAAATTAACTGTCCCGACATAGATGAAGTTAAATCAAGTAAGACTGCAGGTGCAGATGGCCTTGATGACGAAATTTTTAACCCGTTAACCACACACTTTCGAAAAATCACGTAAACCACACACTGGGTCCGGCGGACCCGAGCATGGAAAAATATCAAAAGCTCTTTTTTTTTGCATGAAATGACTTGACACTTTTTTACATACAGTTCAAACATTATGGAAGAGAGCTGCATTGAAACTTGTTGTCAATTTAAATTTTAAAAACATCTAAAAAAATCGTAACCTTCCGTTAGTCGCGTGCACCTCACAGGTGCATACATTTTTTCTTTTACACGCCAAAGTAATACACATTACTTTAGCGCCCCGTTCTTTCGTTAACCCTCCTAACTTCTGTCGTTCTAAAGATCAGGACTACCTCGACCTTCGTCCTGATCAGTTCAGTGGTATAATAGCCATACTAACACCTCAGTGGTGCAGTGCGACTATTAAGGTAAGTTTTTTTTTTACTTGTTACTTATTACTGTTTACTTGTTAATTGCTCCTTGTTACTTGTTACTTATTATTACTTCTTTTCAAATGCATTAGTGTACAATAATTGTTTAGTTTTTGTTAATTTCCATAAGTTTTTGTGTTAATTTGTTCTGCTTTAGTAAATTTCTAGTTTTTTGTTTGTTTCTATTACAATTATTTTACTTCTTGTTTTTGGATACTTCTTACTTACTTATTTATTTTAACTGCAATAAAATATATATATATACTTAAATTGTGTTTATTATTTCTTAATTTATGCACTTATAATGCGCTGAGACACTTAGAAAACGTTTTATTGTGTAAGAATACAGAAAGCACCTGACAGGTGCAGCGCGACTATCGATGGTTGAAAAAGGGCGCGACTAACGGAAGGTTAATCTAGAAGCTTCTGAAGTATCTTCTATTTTTCCACAGAAGTTTCTCCAGGAAGTTCTTTTACTTTTCCACAGTTGGTATTTATATGTTTTGAGGGATTCCTACAAGGAAAATTTGGTTCAGAGTTACTCTAGAACCTGAAGATGGACATCCTTACTAATATTACAGATCCGAAAATAACACTGTCTGTTCGTGTTTCTTTGTAACCATCTCCCGCCCAGATTACTGATCCGATTTAAATGGAATTTTATTCAGAGATAGTCAAGAACCAGAGGAAGGACATGGGCTTAGTAAGTAATCCCTATATTTCTACGGGGTCGATACCGTCAACGGGAACCTTGAAACTGCTGGATCGATAAAAGTTCTTTCACCGTGGGGTGATTTTTTTCAAACTGTCGAAAATACAGTTGGCCCGAGAAGAAATGTCTACCTTGATCTTTAAATAAAATTTGGCAATAAGAAATGGTTGTGTGAAAGGTCCATTTCAGCGCCGACTAATGAGATAGTTAACCATATAAACTAATAAATTATGTTTGACGTATTGGGGGATGTTGTCGAATGTCTATCAATAGACCATATTATAGTCACATCATACCCTATAGAGTTTCTCAGTTTCTTAAGTGCCAGTGCCAATAATGAGTAATCCAGAGTTGTACACAGCTACAAATTACACACCTGGGATGAGGCACTATAAAAGTTTTACTAATGATTGGAGCGCCAAAAGGAGAAATCGTTTTGATTCCCGGTTTTCCTATAATTCCCACTGATTTGTCATTATAAATACAGCTCAGGCGCTTATATTTTCAGGTGTTCATTTAGAAAAAAAAAATCCTATGAAAACTCTTTGTGGCACACTCACGTGTATCACACCCACAGGACCTTTTTATTTTGCAAAATATGGAAAAAATAAGAACGTCGTGTGCAAAAATGTACAAATAAAATAATATAACAATAGGTTACTTTAATGCATGAATGTGTTTCAAAATAAAAAGCTAAAAATGCTGATGGAAGTATCCCACGCGGACGAAGTCGCGGGCACAGCTAGCATATATAAATTAGACTGGGCCAAAAAAAATTTTTTTTTGTTTCAAAAACAATATTGAAAATATTGTTTGGGATAGCTAAAAAAAAATTCCAAAAAAGTTTGAGCTAAAAAAAAAAAGTATTTAGAGGTCTATCAATCGTGTTTTATATTTCTTAGACCTAACCTTACTTCAGCGTCAAAACTGTTTAACTGTTTTGAGCCCAACAAATTTAACGAAAAATATTTTTGTAGAAAATTAAATTTCCTTTAAGAAAGGTCTTCTTAAAAATTTTTCTCAGACTAACCTTTTCCGAATAATGAAGCTTTGTAAAATGGTATGTTTTTTTGATTTTGCTCTTTTATTTTGGAGTTTCTTAACTCACGTACAAATCAATATGTGAGAAATTGCAAACATGTTCCTTAAGGGAAATTTAATTTTCTAAGAAAGGGTTTTTTCAAACTTTTTCACAAAGTGCTTCCTTCAGAAGTTATTGGCGATTAAAGTTGAAAAAAAATAAAACGTTCTCGTTCTTTTTCGTTGTTGATTATTTTTTTGTACTTAATGTAGCAAACTGATAGTCGAGATCATGGAAAATCATTATTTCAATTTTCAATCTAAAATCGTAACAGACTGGGATTCCTACAAGGAATCCCTCAAAACATTGTGACGATGCGCCACACTTCTCCTGGCTGTCACCATACCACCTCCAACTTAACTTACGATTTACGCTCGCTGACACACAATAACATGTAACCGAGTAATCACGCAAGCAGTCATTAGCATTGGTACACACCAACCCAGCGAGCAACTAAAACCAAACACATGCGCAAGTACACTGCATGGTTGGTACAATGGTACGCATTTCGCATACGAAAATGAATTCAATTAAACAGCAGCAGGTAAGCTACCACGGACCGCCAAGTGTACTTTGTTGTTGTGATCAGTGGATATAGGCACATGCATGGGCAGCGAGGGATAATATTTCACTCGCCTTGATATGCCTCACAGTTACTTTCTACTGGAAAAGTAATAAGTAGAGGTAACAATTTGCCGAAAAATCAGAGAAGATTTGTCAACTATTTGTTGTTAGGGGCAATACCACTACAACTCCAATAATTTTCATCTTCTCCATTCCCCGACCGTCCTAGTAAATTTGCTGGAAAAGTGTTCCTCCTACCAGAGGCCGCCAGTCAAATTCACATTATTATTGAGTTCACTGGAAAGGTGTTCCTCCTGCCAGAGGCCGCCAGTCAACTCCCCGACTACTATTGAATTCACTGGAATAGTGTTCCTCCTATCAGAGGCCGCCAGTCAATTCACCGCAAAGCACAAGACCGCTTGTGCAAAATTACATAACAAATACTCGAATTAACCGAAAAAGAGTTCCTCCTAACAGAGGCCGTCGGTTAATTCCTCTGCGGTGGTCATTGCAACCACTCCTCCCCCGTTGTTCCGTCAAGCGTCGCCTCTTCTTATAGACGACGTTCCTAATCGTACCTTTATTCTTTTATTATTACAGGAGCGCAGCAGTCGTTAAAACCCGGCCCGGTCAAATCGACCTCGTACCGATTTCGAACTTCCGTGCCGTCCGAAAGCCAAGCGATTAATCTACGTGACTTTAACCAAAGGAGAAGCGTCATCCAACCGAAGCGCCCCGCAAGTATCAGGCTGGCGAGCCTGCGCAGTGACCCATCTACTCATATTGTGCTAAAACTGAACAGAAAACCAATTTAACTTCAAACATTGTAAAGACTTTTATTTTCCTTTTTCTTTTGTCTATTTTTGAAAAACAATAAACAAGATTGTAACTCATAAATTGCCTCGACTCGCCTAGTTATTTTAGAAGTTGGACTACTGCACCCAAGTTTTAGAGCTTCCTTGGGAAGAAACCTTGGACCCGCTGAGTCTTACCCCAGCTGGGATTGAAGAAGCCTCACAAATTGGCGCCCGAGCGGGGACATTGCTAAGCGTTCAAACCCCGACCGCCCGTTACCTGGAACTGACGCATTGTCCACCGACCGCAGCCGCCCACCGCCGACCGAACCCCGTCCAACATGGCAAGTAATGAAAACGCACCCGCAACGTCCGATCAGACCTCCGACCATTCCGAGGAAGACTTCAATCCATACGAGAACCTGGGGTTCATATACTTTTTGAAAAAGCCAGAGCTCGTCGAGACGCTTAATCTGCGAGGGTTGAACACCACCGGCACCGTACGCGATTTACGCCAGCGGTTGAGTCAACACCTGAAGGAGTTACGAGCCCATAAGTCCACCCAGAACTTATGCACGGAGTGGGAGAGGAAAATTGAGGTCCGGAACGACGCCGAAGAAGAAGACACCATCCCGACGGACGCACGCAAAGCCAAACAGTCCGTTTACTAGACCAGCCTGCAAGTGCCTCTACTTCAACCCGCTAACATAACATCACCGCCGTCCACGTCACAATTGGTGTACCGACAGCAACACTTCGAACGCGCTTCGTCGGCTCCTCCGACTAGTCGCCCTAACGACAATGAAACAGCCCGTAGACACCCGTCCGACCCCCCTGTCCAACACCGGTTCCCATTGAGTTACGAAGCGGAGTTAATGAACGTCGTGCGTAAGTGGGGTCTGCGCTTCGATTCTTCCGGCCAGCCTTTGGAATTCTTAGAGAGGATCGAAGAACTCGCACAGTGCTACGAAATCCCTCTTGACCAGATGGTGCGAACCCTACCGGACATCTTCAAGGGTTCCGCTCTCGAATGGCTGCGGATCAACCGAGACGACTTCCATGATTGGCACGCCTTCCGTCGCTCCTTCATCAGCTACTTCCTTCCGTCACGTTACTACGTCAAGTTAGAAGATGAGATTTTGCGGAAACACCAAGGCCTACGTAAGAAACCTAAGGATTATATCCGCTCATTTTTATACTTGATCCGCCAGCATCCACGTATGACGGCCGCCGAACACCTAGACAGGATATATGACAACCTCCGACCTGAGTATCGTCTATACATCAAAAGAAAGGATTTCCGTAGTTTAGAAGAGCTGAAGGAGTTAACCGACGAGTTCGAGTTCATCCAGAAAGAGGACCGACCCAGCGCCAACGCCGCAGCCCCACCTAAGTCTAACCCCTTCGCCGTTCCCCGTATAAGAATACCGCCGCCCGCATGCTTTCCGGAGACCGACGCTATAGTACCGCACGGCCAAGCACCATCACCTCCGAGTACTGATTACAACAGGAACACCCACTGCTGGCAGTGTAAGCAGCGGGGGCACATGAAAAAGGATTGCCGGCTACCGTTCCGGTTGTTCAGTTCTTTTTGCGGTACGGATGGCCGACTTACGAAGGAGTAAGAAGGAAGGGTCATGGAGGGTGATTAAAATGTTTTAGACGAAACCACTCAAGATAAGCACGAAATGATTAAAAATGTTTTAGACGAAACCACTCAAGATAAACACCACTGTTTTCATTTAATGTTAGATAGGTAATGAATTTATTTGTTCACATAGTAAAGAGAGCCACTGTGTAAACCATTGCTCCTACAACTTGCCAGACGCAATATGAAACTTAGGTATTTTTTTGGCACGTTTTGTTTAGTTTGCGATTCCCACGTATTGACGGGGACTTATAATCAACATGGTTCACACAGTAGCTCTCCCAAAATAATTTCTGTAACTGTAGCTAGTTAAGAATAAAATTATGAAACTTGAACTGAAATAGTAAATGAAACTTAAACATACTCCCCCCTTTTGAGGGTTCTTAACTCTCTAAATTTGAACTTTAAAATAAATATAGCTTAATCTTAAATGTTGACCTCGAAGTTTCTTGGCATAGGGGTTGGTCTTCTTGTGCGACGAAAAAAAATGATGAAGATCCCAATCATGCATGCCAATAACAACAGACTGCTTCCATAGTGATGATAGTCATGTGCATTGATGTCAGTAGTGGGGGCAGGCAGTTTCTTAGAATGTTCAATTACTTCTCTGATTTTGGACTTCAAGCTCTCAAACTCCGATTGGTCAATGCGATTCTGTATTTTCATATCTGTTGTATTTGCTGTTTTTCCTTGGCTTATAGTTATGTTCCAGCTACTTGTATTTAATCTCGGAATAAATGGTGAAGTTATTTTGCTCTCATAATTCATTTTACCTTTGATGATTACATTGGGCAGTTGAAGAACACAAGTTTTTTTGAACTCCAGAACACCGTTTCCATATAAATTAATAGCTGTACTTACATCGTTGCAAATCAGATGGCCAGAAACCTTTGATGGAATAGAGAAAATCCAACTGTTTGAAAACTTGAGTGCTTTCCATACGTTTTGTGACTGCGTTTCCCTCAAGGTACATTTGTTGAAACTCTCTTCTTTATGCTTTAGTAAAATCATTTCGCAGATCTCCAACGTTCCTTGTTGGATGTTAGTAGGATGAACTTGATTACACATGTAGTTGGTTGACGTTATTCGTTTGCATGCTCCCAGCTCGAGATCACTCAATAAAAAATGTTTATCTCTAGGTAATGACACAGCTAGATATGCCGCAGATGTTTTTACTATAAACGTATTGTTTCTGTGAATAATAGTGTAACGTGCGCTTAGTTCGCAAAAATAAAACTTCACTTTTCAATTTATTTCTACCACTTTTATTCAGTATCAATACTTTATTCGAACTCAACTCGACTTTTGGACTATCACTTGTTCACAACAATTCACTCTTAACTTTATCACTCTATAATCAGAACTGACTGCTCGTTGCGTCAGCGGTCCTATTTATATAGAACAACACTCATCTAGAGCGTTCCAGTTTCTTCTCCATGGTTTCCACATTTGCTGTCAAAAATCTCTACACTCACACACACTGGCTTACAAGCAATGCCTGTCATTTTATACCATTCCATTATAGTGTTGCCAGTTGTGTTTTCGGTTGAACGTTTTCGATTAGGAAATTGGTATAAATGTTGGGTGTTCATTACACTGCCCCCTCCTTAAGATTGTTCGTCCCGAATAATTCTATCTGCAGCCTCGCCACTATATCGATGCAGCCGGTCACAATGAACTACTTTTAACTTGCCTCTTAATCCTCTTTGGATGCGGTAAACCACGTCGTTAATCCTCGTGACAACAGTATAAGGACCTTCCCAGTTCTGCTGAAGTTTCGGTGACAATCCCTTTTGACGATGAGGATTATAAAGCCACACACGATCTCCTGCTTGGAATCCTGCCGTTGTCGCTTTTGTGTCGTACCGTGTCTTCATCCGGTCGCTGTAGGTTTTCATCCGTTCCCTTGTTCTTTTATGGATGTCAGCGAGTCTCTCCTTGAGGTCATCCACATACTCGTTCGTGTCCTGTGGCTCCTCTGTGGGGCATCCCAATTTAAGTTCGCTGGGCAGCCGCATGGTTTTCCCGAACAGGATGTCAGATGGTGTTTGTCCTGTCGAGCTATGTACTGCACTTCTATAGGCCATCAGGAATAGCGGTACGTGCCTATCCCAGTCTCTTTGGTAGTCGCCTACGACCTTGGTGAGGTGTTCTTTCAAGGTCCGGTTGAATCTTTCAACCATCCCATCAGATTGTGGATGAAGCGGTGTGGTTCTGGTCTTCTTGATGCCAAGTAGTCCGCACACTCCTTGGAAGATGTTTGACTCGAAGTTCCTCCCTTGGTCGGAATGGAGTTCCATAGGTACGCCAAACCTACTTACCCAGTTAAACACAATCTGGTCGACTACCGTTTTGGCTTCTTGATTTGGGATGGCATACGCCTCAGGCCATTTGCTAAAATAGTCCATTACAACCAGAATGTACTTGTTTCCAGCGTTGGTCTCTGGAAAAGGCCCAGCCACATCTACTGCAATCCTCTCAAAAGGCGATCCAACGTTGTACTGATGCATCTTACCTTGAATCTTCCTACCAGGTCCTTTGGTTGCAGCACACTTGTCACATGTTCGGCACCACTTCTCCACGTCGTCTCTAGCATGTAACCAGTAGAACCGATGTCGCACCTTCTCCAGTGTTTTGTTAACTCCCAGGTGACCTCCAGAAGGTCCGTCGTGCATCTCCCGAAGAACTTCACTGACTTTCGATTGCGGTACGATCAGCTGCATCACATATGATTTACCGTCAACGGACTCCCATCTTCGCCTGAGGACACCTTCTTGCACATATAGTGAGTCCCACTGTGCCCAATAGGCTTTGAGAACTGGACTCCGGTCAGAAATGTCTCCCCATTCAGGTTTCTCTTCATTTTCTTTCCATGCGAGAATGGGTTCGATATCTGGATCCTCCTGTTGAGCGGTCCTCACTTCCTCATTGCTCCATCCGCATATGGGGTCAGCTCTTAGTCGCTGAGCGGTAATATTTTCTTTGTTTTCTTGTCGCCTACAATGCTTGCAATCCTCTTTGCAAGGTCTTCGGGACAATGCGTCGGCGTTGGAGTGCAGCTTTCCTCTGCGGTGTTGAATCTGGTAGTCATAAGTCTGCAGTCTTTCTATAAACCTTGCGACTTGACCTTCTGGATTTTTGAAGTTCAACAGCCAGTTCAGAGCACCATGGTCTGTCCGCAGAAGGAATTTCTGTCCATAGATGTACTTATGGAAGTGCTTTGTTGCCAAGATAAGAGCCAGCAGTTCCCTTCTGGTCACGCAGTAGTTTCTTTCAGGCTTCGAGAGGACCTTACTATAATATGCCACCACTTTCTCTTCGCCATCATGCACTTGGGATAGTACCGCCCCGATTCCAACGTTGCTTGCATCTGCGTCGATGATGAATGTTTTGCCAGGTGTTGGATGTGCCAGCACTGGAGCGTTACAGAGGCGGTATTTGAGTTCCTGAAAAGATTTTTCACACTCACCTGACCATTTGAACTGCTTCCCTTTTTCGGTGAGCTGATGCAAACTCTTTGCAACTCCAGCAAAGTTCTTAACGAAACGTCGGTAATATGTGGCAAGACCAAGAAAGCTTCGGAGTTGATGTTTGTCCTGTGGTGTTGGCCAATTTTTGACGGAGTCAACTTTTTCAGGATCAGTCTTCACTCCTTGGGAAGAGATGATGTGTCCCAAATACTTAACTTCGGTTTTGAAAAGTGCACATTTTTCCGGATTCAGTTTAAGGTTAGCCTCTCGAAGTCTCTGAAACACGGCTTTTAGGTTCTTGCAATGTTGGTCAAATGTTTTCCCGTAAACAATGACATCGTCCAAGTAGACAAGGCACGCTTTCCACGTCAGTCCTTGAAGAACGCACTCCATCAAACGCTCGAATGTTGCCGGAGCGTTGCATAGCCCAAACGGCATAACTTTAAACTGCCAGAGCCCATTACCTGTCGAAAACGCCGTCTTTTCCCGATCATCAGGGTGGATGTCAACTTGCCAATATCCACTCTTCAAGTCCAGCGTCGAAAACCACTGGGCTCCCTCCATGGCATCCAGGGTATCACTGATTCTCGGCAGAGGATAGCTGTCCTTCTTAGTCACATCGTTCAGCCTTCGGTAGTCCACACAAAAACGAGTACTTCCGTCTTTCTTTTTCACTAGAACCACTGGTGACGCCCAAGGACTTTTGGAATTTTCGATAAGACCGTCCTTCTTCATTGTTGTTATCATTTCCTCAACCTCACCTTGTTTGGCCAGTGGAAGGCGTCTTGCGGGCTGACGAATCGGTCTTGCATCTCCTGTGTTGATGCGATGCTGCACCAACTGTGTCCTACCATATTGCCCTTTTGCCGATGCGAAGATGTCAGTGTACTCTTGTAGGAGATTTTCAGCCATCCTTGTTTGTTGGTGATCAAGGTTGGATGAATACAGTATTTTAGCTCTGATGGTTTTGAGCTCCTCCGGAGTTAAAGTTTTTCTCGGGGCTTCGTCTGTGATCTTCGTAATTGCTGCAACCGATTCGCAACGTCCAACGACTTCTCCTTTCTTCAACCTTACATCGTACGGTCTGGTGTTTAGTAATCGTACGGGGACCATTTTGTTTTTCGGTGCTACTAGTGTTTTCCCAATGATGACGCTTTGGGAGGAACACTCTGGGTCTGGTTCCACCATTAGGTATCGAAGGCTTCCAAACTCACCTTCCAGTTTTGTCCAAACGAACACTTCAGAAGAAGGAGGCAGAATCAGATCTTCCGTGATGACAGTCCTCAGTGTCGACGTACTCTCGTTCGAATAAGTCATTGGAAGTTCCTTATTTTGGTACTTCAAAACCTGATTACCGATGTCCAAAATAACTCCGTGCTGTTTCATAAAGTCGATTCCAATGATGCACTCGTCACATATATCTGCCACCAAGAATTGATGAGTAAACACTAGATCGGCCAGTCGGATCTTAAGACACACTTCTCCATATACTCTTGCTGCTTCTCCCGTTGCGGTTCTTAGACGGTAGCTATTGGTGTTATGAAGCCACGTCGTCTTTACCAGGTCTCGACGTACTATGGAGGCTGTGGCACCGGTGTCGATGGTAGCCACATGTTTGTTCCCGTTAATAGTAGTTTCCACAGTCAGACTTTTGTTGTCTCGTTTGGTCTGAGAGACCTGGATGGTGGTTCTGGGGCCATCGATACAAGAAACCAGCCTCTGCCCCTCGAAGTTGGTTCTTACTCGTTTCCCTGATGGGAAACGGGCTGATACGTAACGCTGGTGTTGTTGTTACCTTGTTCTGGGTTGGATCTCTTGCTTCCACAATGTTGACAACCGGCTTTATTTGGTGGTAGTCGGCATTGACGCTGTAAGTGCCCGG
The DNA here is from genome assembly GCA_949752695.1 of Melanostoma scalare. Lineage (NCBI taxonomy): Eukaryota > Metazoa > Arthropoda > Insecta > Diptera > Syrphidae > Melanostoma > Melanostoma scalare. Next base: position 158,941,675 of record OX456985.1, on the reverse strand, counting down.
TCTTGTTGCAGTTCCAACATCTTGCTAGTCCGCTCCGCTGGTTCTTTTGTATTTCAGCTCTATGGCAAGAGCACGCTTCGACTATGGCTTCTCTAAGTCGATGTACTCCCTGAGAAGCCTGTTCTGCTGCTTCAATTGTCAATGCGAATGCTAAAGTTTCGGAAAGAGTACGTGTTCTAGCAGTTCGCACAGACCTCTGAAGATTTATATCCGAAATGGCACGGACGAAGGACTCAACAGCAAGCTGGTTGATGATTTCTTCTCCAGCATCCGGGTATGCCAGGTGAACCAGTCTTTCGACGTCTGCTTGGAGCTGCTGTAGACTTTCACCCCTTTTCTGGACTCTGTTATTGAGTTGGACTCGGAAGACTTCTTTCAAGTGGCTATCGCCAAAGCGTTTATCTATAGCTGCCACGAGAGAACTGAAATCGCCACTCTTACCAGCTGGAACTGTTTGAAGTAATTCAGCTGCTGGTCCTCTAAGAGCAAGAGTCAGTGCAATGTACTTGTCTTCGTCATCCCAGCCATTTGTTGTCGCGGCGGCCTCAAATTGTCTCTTGTAGACTGGCCAAGAAGACTGTCCATCAAATGTTGGGGGTTTCATCTCCTTTTTCTTTGCAAACTCCCCAGCAGACTCTCGAATTTTTATTTTCCGAATCTGGTCCAATTCCTTGGTCAGAACAGAGAACTGTTTATCACATCGGGTTTCTACGATTTCGAAACGATTCTCTACAACAGAAAGCTGTTTTTCCACACCTTCAACGCGTTCGTCTAGGGCACATACATTTTTCTCAATGTTACCCAATTTACCTTCTAGAATGTTTTTCTGACCTTCCAAAACATTCTGTTGCGCCTCAAGTCTTTCGAGAATATTCTGTTGTTCCTTCTTTTGCTCGTTTCGTTGCTCTTCAATCAGCTTCTTTTGTTCGTTTCGTTGTGCTTCCAGTTGTTCGAGAACATTCTGCTGTTCCTTCTTTTGCTCGTTTCGTTGTTCTTCAGTCAGTTTCTTTTGTTCTAATAATAGCTTCATTATACTAGATAAATCTACACTTTCACTTACTTTCTCTTCCTCCACTTCTGTTTCAAAAACAAAAGTGTTAACGTCTTCCCCTTGCTGTTCCAAATAATTGTGCAAGCGCAGGACGAGCTCATTTTTCGATCCCGCTCTAGAAAGATTTCGCTTACCTAACTCACTTTTAAGCTCAATGCAGTTGAGCTCTTCTAACAACTTACCCATTTTCACTGTATATAATTATTATTTTTCTTTTTACTTTTTTTTTTTTTTTTTTACACTTTATTAGTCAAATAAGTTTTATTTACACTTCTGACACCAATGTAACGTGCGCTTAGTTCGCAAAAATAAAACTTCACTTTTCAATTTATTTCTACCACTTTTATTCAGTATCAATACTTTATTCGAACTCAACTCGACTTTTGGACTATCACTTGTTCACAACAATTCACTCTTAACTTTATCACTCTATAATCAGAACTGACTGCTCGTTGCGTCAGCGGTCCTATTTATATAGAACAACACTCATCTAGAGCGTTCCAGTTTCTTCTCCATGGTTTCCACATTTGCTGTCAAAAATCTCTACACTCACACACACTGGCTTACAAGCAATGCCTGTCATTTTATACCATTCCATTATAGTGTTGCCAGTTGTGTTTTCGGTTGAACGTTTTCGATTAGGAAATTGGTATAAATGTTGGGTGTTCATTACAATAGGAATGGGAACAAGATTAAAAAGTTGAAATTCTTCAGAGTCCGTCAATGGCAGTAGCATTTCAAACACAATTGAATCATTTAAGTACCGACCTTTCACTGTTGAGATTTTGTACATTTCAGTAACTGAACCTTCTGGCAATGATAAATAGGAAGGTAAATTATTCCTTACAAGCTGCAACTGCTCACTTAATTGTTTGGGTGTAATTAGTTGTGGATTAATTTTTCCGTGATTTAAATCCAAAAGAACATCTAAAAGTTTTTTTGTATATGCTCGAAATTCGTGAGAACAAGAATTAGATAAGAGGTCAATGCTCCGAGGTTCTGCTTTATCCCATTAGTCTTTTGTTTCTCGTTGATGATTGCAAAAGTCTTTTGGAGATGTTCATTTAAAGCTTTAAATTGATCCTGTACTTGAATGTGATCACGTTTTAAAATATTTGACGTAGCATCTGCAATTGAACTTTGTTTTCTCAAAAGCTCAATCAAATGATTTTCATTCTTGAAGGCATTGTTGATTTGACCCTGAATGTTGTCTGCACTTTCTTGGTCAAGGATACCAAACAAACTATGTGCCAGAGTTCCTACAATGTCAAATGGTGATCTTGCCATCCTTGTTTTTTCATATTTTGGTGCATGATAATTTTGAAGCAACTCATTGTTGTGTTCGATTACTGCGATTCTGTTTCGTAGTGTGTCTATTATTGGCTTGTAATACATTTGAATAGCAGGAGCTTCTGTGCTTATATCTTGCATTCTGTTGACATATGCTTTAAGCTCATTGAATTCTTGCCAGTACGTTGTCAAATTGTAAATTACAAAAATTTTCCAGTGCGTGTTTACCGTGCGAATCCTGCCAATATCTTCAAAGTACATGCCAACACCATCATCAAGTTTCTTGATATTTACTTGTTCCTGTGTCAAAGTCTGACCTAAGGATGCAGTTATCATTATAAGTGTTACAAGTAAAGCCGAAAGCAATGTCAATTTTTTAGCTTTTCTAGGTCTTAAACGTCTCGTGCTTCTAGTTGGTTCAACACTGGAGCAATCTGTATTTTTGTTTTCGTTCTCCGGTTCATTTATTGGAAGTGGGCAAAGATTATGTATTGCTCTTTTGTACGTACCGGTTTGAGTTCTAACATTAGCTACGCGTACTTTATCATCACTTCCCTTGAAGATTTCAATCACACGTCCTAGTTTCCAGCGCATTGGAGGAATATTTTCTTCTTTGATAAGCACCAAGGTGTCAGGCTTGAGGCAGAAGATGTAAATACTCATCTGACCACCTTTTCCAGAAGTGCTGTTGAATATGTTGAATTCGCCGGAATTTATTTAGGCTATTCGTTTCGCAGTTTGTTACATCTGGTTCTGCCATTGCTGTAAGAGGACTTCCTATTAAGAAGTGACCGGGTGTAAGAGCTTCCAGGTCGTTTGGATCAGATGATAACGGTGTCAAAGGTCGAGAATTTAATATAGCTTCGATTTGTATGACAACAGTTAGCAATTCTTCGTACGTAAGTGAAGCTTCACCTAAGTGACGAACGAGTAGCGTCTTTGCAGATTTTACGGCAGCCTCCCAAAGGCCTCCAAAATGAGGTGAACGTGGCGGAATGTTTTTCCGAGTTATTCCTTCCTCAAGGCAATGTGTCTGTATTGCCGCTTGCATTCTACTGGAATTGAATTCTCTCGTTAGCTCTGCTAATTCATTCTTCGCACCAACAAAGTTCGTTGCATTATCGCTAAATATTGTGTGGCAGAGTCCTCGCCGTGCTATAAATCGTTTTAGAGCGTATATGAATGATTGAGAAGATAAATCTTCTACCACCTCTATGTGTATGGCTTTAGTAGAAAAACAAACGAAAATAGCTAAATATGACTTTGTAGGAGTCTTACCTCTGACCTTGTAGTGAGTTTTTATGGGACCGCAAAAGTCCACCCCAGCATAATAAAATGGTCTTGCTGAATTCACCCTTTCCACAGGCATGTTTCCCATCACCTGATTGATGAATTTTGGCTTTGCTCTCAAGCATATGATGCATCTGCTAATTACTTGTCTAGCTGCATGTCCAACACCTAAGATCCAGTATTGTTGTCGAGAGATGGCTATTAACGCTCTATGTGAGGCGTGCATGTGCTTGAAATGAAGATATGTTAATATTAATTTAGTTACTGTATTGTTTTTTGGAATTAAAATTTGATGCTTATAGTCTGAAGAGATCTTGGCATTTGTCAACCTTCCCCCAACTCGGATCAGTTTTGTTCTTTCATCAAAATATGGAGCAAGAGAAACTATAGATGAATTTCTATTTACAAGCCTTTTTCCTTCTAACGCACGGTATTCGTCAGGGATTGAGACTCTTTGCGTGTAAACAAGAATCCATCGCGTTCCTTCTCTTAATTCTTGAATTGTTAGCTGGCCTGTGTTTCTTAGTTCATTTGGTTTTCTGCAATTATAGTAAAATCTGAAACAGAATGCAAATACTTTTCTCAATGTAAAAAATGAACTCCTATAATTGATATTTTCGATTAAGCTTAGATCGTTTTGAATTGTTGCCGACAGCACCGATTTTTTCCTACGTCGTTCTGGGATTACTACAGGATATTCGCATTCCTCAAATTGAGCGATTTCTCGATTTCGAAGAAACTCTGGACCTTTGAACCATACTGATGATTTGAATAGTCCTGATAAATTTGATCCTCTCGATACCAAGTCCGCTGGATTTAAATGGCCCTTGATGAATTGCCATTGATGAAACTCTGAGAGTGATTGAATTTTTTCAACTCTATTTGCTACAAAAGTTTCCCAAGCGTAAGATGGTGATTTAAGCCAGGCCAGCACGGTGGTAGAATCTGTATAAAAACATACCTTGTCAATTTTCTTTGGAAGTATTTGAATTATCCTATCCACCAGCTCCACACATAAGTACTGCTGCTTGTAGTTCCAGGCGGGCTATGCTGACAATTTTCAGTGGAACAACTCTTGATTTTGAACAAAGCAGTTGGCACAATGTTTCATTTCTTTCATCGATTGAACGTAAGTAAACGCATGATCCAAAGGCACTTAAACTGCTATCGGAGAAAGCATGAAGTTAATTGTCTTGGCAGAATGAAGAAGAACGTATCATGGAATGCTTATATTGCTCATTAGGGAGAACTGTCCAATGTATTTAATCCACTTTTGAGCCTTTTCATTTGAAAGATTGCCATCCCAAGACAATTTTGATTTCCATAATTCTTGTAAGAATAGCTTTCCAATGACAATTATGGGTCCGAGTAGGCCAAGAGGATCAAAAAGTCTGGCAAGATCGGCCAAAACTGTTCGTTTTGTTATTTGTGTGGATATTTTGTTTACTTTTTCGTCATTGAAGCTGAAATAAAAGACATCTTGAGAAGGATCCCATATAAGTCCTAATGTTTTAACTATCTCATATTGATGAAGTGTTACTAGTTTCTCTTTATCTTCTTCAGGAATTCCCTTTAAAATCATAGGATGATTGGAACAAAATTTTTTCAATTCAAAATTGCCTGCCTTGAGTAAACAAATTACCTCATTAAGCAACTCATAAGTGTCATCAATAGTCTCTGAACCAGCCAGGCAATCATCCACGTATACATTGTTTTTAACGGCTTGTGATGCTCTAAGGAATGAATCTTGATTATCTTCTGCTAATTTAACAAGACATCTAGTTGCTAGGTAGGAAGCCGATGCAGTCCCATACGTGACGGTGTTTAATTTGTAAAGCTGTAATGGCTCATCATTTCTTGATCTCCAGAAGATAAGTTGTAATGCTCGATCATCATCGTGCATTAAGACCTGGCGATACATCTTTGTTATATCTGCTGTAAGAACATACCTGTGCATCCTGAATCTTAGAACTATCGAAAATAGATCTGGTTGAACAGTTGGGCCTACCATGAGTATATCATTTAGTGAGTGACCAGCAGTAGTCTTGGCTGATGCATCAAAAACTACTCTAAGTTTCGTCGACGAGCTTTCGGGTTTCATGACGCAGTGATGAGGTATGACGTAGTGCCTCTTTGGAATATTGTCCTTGTAAATTGGCGTCATGTGACCCAATGTCTTATATTCCTCCATGAAGTTGATGTAAGATATTTTTAACGTTTCATCCTTGCTCAACTTGTTTTCTATTGAAAGAAACCTTTTTCTTGCTACTTGAAGAGAGTCACCTAATGCTATGGTAGGATCGTCTTTAAATGGTAATTTAACAACAAATTTACCTTCAGAATTTTGCACTGTGTATTTCTGGAAATGTTCTTCGCACTGATGTTCTTCTTCGCTCTGGGTGTTAGTTGGAGTGTCATGGCTTTCTGTTTCCCAGAAAGAGCGAACGAGTTTATCCAACGATGTTAACAATGGCTTTGTAACTATGTGACAATGAGCACATGAATTTGAAGCTGGAGCACTTCCGGCTACTATCCATCCTAGAACTGTTTTTCGTAAGATTGGTAGATCGTTCGAAACTCTATGTTCTCCTGGTAGAAACAGGTCAAAGAATAGTTCGGCTCCCAATAGCATGTCGATTTGCTTGGACTTGCAGAAAGATTGATCAGCCAGTTCGATGTAAGATGGAATCTTCCACACTGAGACGTCGATTTCTTGACTACACTGGTAATCACTTATTCGAGTCATGAGGTTCACTTCTATTGTTGTTTGATAGGCTGACGTACTATATTCCAATTTTATTGTGGCCGCAAACTCAGATCTGCATTCATTGCCACCTATTCCGCAGATTGATGTGTCCTTGTAATGTTTCTTGATTCCTAGCTGCTGTAGTAATGATGTTGTTACAAAATTCAACTGTGATCCAGAATCAAGAAGCGCTCTGCACGGGATGCGTGTACCGTGTGATGAGATCACATTGACCACTGCCGTTGCTAAATAAACATGACGTTTCTTGAAGTGTTTTCCTGCTGCTGCATTGACAGCTTGAAGTGTTGGTTGTGAACTACCCTTCTCACCGAACTGATGCGTACTTGGTGAGTTTTGCTGCTGCTTCTGCAAGTGAAGTAGTGTGTTGTATGGCATGTTGCATTTTTGGCACTTTCGAGATGAGCATGATTGGGAGTAGTGGCCCTTCTTTAAACAGTTTCTGCATAACATCAGCCTGTGAACGGCCTTTCCTCGGTCCGAACCTGAAAGTGACAAGAATTTAATACAATTGTAAATCCCATGCTTACCAGAATTGCAAAATTGGCAATTCAGTGTCTTATCCAGATCCATCTTGGGGGCTATTGACTTCCGTCCATTGTGGCTGCTAGTGGTGACCTCTAGGTTCTGGAACTTTCTTTTTTCGTCTCGGGAGTTGATTGCTTCGAGTGTTTGGAATCGGGAATCAACAAACGTCAGGAACTCTTGGATGGTGGGACTGCTTCTCGGATCTTTTAACACGAACTCAAACTTTTCTCTGATCTCCCTGTCGAGTTTTTGCAGCAGAAGATGTACCACTATTGGGTCCCAAATTGCGATATTATAATTCATATTTGTTATAACTTGTAAACACTCTTTTGTAATGTCGTGAAGCCTTCTTAAGCTTGAACTCGTCGATGTTGTAATTGACTGTGTTAGCAGCTTGTTTAGTTGAGCAGTCAATAGCAATCTTTTGTTGTTGAAGCGTTCAACTAGTACTCCCCAAGCTACCTCGTAGTTACTGTCTGTTGGTTTGAAGTTTTGTATCAAATCCAGGCCTTTCCAGTCACATTAGCCCTCAAAAAATATAATTTTTGTGCCGGCGGTATTGGCTGATCATGGATCATTTGTTTGAATAAGTCATGAAACTGCAACCAATTCAAATATTCACCGTCAAATTTAGGCAGCTCGATTTTGGGAAGCTTCATCATTACATTCGACGGCTTTGGACCACCTCCACTTTCTTGCATTGCTGGAATGTCCATGAAAAGCTTAAGTAACGTCTCCTCAACGCTCTCTTGCAGATTGAAGTATTCTTCCACTTCCACCGTAGTCAACTCCTGGTCCAACTTACGATATAGATTTGCAATCTCCTCCCAATTTTGCTCCAAACCTCTTGCCTTTATTTGGGAGAATTGTTGAGTATTATTCATGGCTGACTGCCCATGAATCTTGATAATTGACCTTTTTAATATATTAGTCAACAACATATATCGTGCCTTGGAGTTCATTTGCACGCCAGGAAAGGTTGACTCTTGATTAGAGTTTGTAACAATCCCCTTCTTGGGTTTGGGAATTGCACCTTGTTGCTTACCAACTGCAGAAACTTCATCTGCAGGGTTCTCCCTGAGTGGTTTTACTCCTCCTGAACCTTGTATCCGCATCTGAAGATCACCTTGGTTTGGAGTCTCATGTTGTTTGAATTCTTCTAATCTCGAATAAATATCGGCAGTCAAGACTTCTGCTGCCTTTCGTACCATTCCGAAATAATCCTTTCCGAAATAGGGATGATCCATGTGATCTGAGAACCTCTCTCGCAGAATCGAATCATTTTGGTCGAATTGTTCCCAGAGAGGTTCTAGTTGCGCCTTTTTCTTATTTAGATACTCTAGCGTCATCCTGCTTGAACTATCCTTGTTATAGTTGCGGACTATGGTGCAGATAGATTCGCCCACTTGCTCTTGCTGAGCGGCGATCTCTTCGATGGTGTGGTTTTCATTCCAGTAAGCCATTTTTTTATTTTGTTTTGCACTTGATTCACTATAAATTGCACTTTTCTTTTTATTGAAAAAAAAAAAAAAAAAAAACAAACTGATACAGGTTACTAAAACTTTTCTTAGCAAGTCCTGTCACGGTCGCCAATGATTAAAATGTTTTAGACGAAACCACTCAAGATAAACACGAAATGATTAAAAATGTTTTAGACGAAACCACTCAAGATAAACACGACTGTTTTCATTTAATGTTAGATAGGTAATGAATTTATTTGTTCACATAGTAAAGAGAGCCACTGTGTAAACCATTGCTCCTACAACTTGCCAGACGCAATATGAAACTTAGGTATTTTTGTTGGCACGTTTTGTTTAGTTTGCGATTCCCACGTATTGACGGGGACTTATAATCAACATGGTTCACACAGTAGCTCTCCCAAAATAATTTCTGTAACTGTAGCTAGTTAAGAATAAAATTATGAAACTTGAACTGAAATACTAAATGAAACTTAAACAGAGGGTATGCGTTGACTTCCGCCAGCTCAACGAAATTTCGTATAAAGACGCCTACCCATTACCATACATTTCGTCAATTCTAGACAAGCTGCGTGGATCTCGATACCTATCAACCATCGACCTCAAGCAAGGCTATTGGCAGATCGCGTTAAAAGCCGATTGCCGTCCGTATACCGCATTCACTGTCCCAGGCCGCGGCTTGTTCGAGTGGAATGTAATGCCTTGTGGGTTACACTCGGCCGGAGCTACATTCCAGAGGGCCATGGACGAAATATTAGGGCACGACATGGAGGATCATGTGTTAGTGTACTTAGACGACATAATCATCATCAGCAAAACATTCGACGACCATCTTCGACATTTAGGAGAGGTATTTCGAAGATTACGCGCCGCCAATCTAAAAATAAATCCAGACAAATGCCACTTTTGCCGGCCTAGCCTGAAGTACCTAGGGCACGTCATATGCAAAGACGGTATTAGTACCGACCCTGATAAAGTGGCCGCCGTTCGAGACTTAAAGGCACCTACGAGCGTACGAGAACTCAGACGTATTTTAGGCATTTGCTCCTGGTATCGCCGGTTTATTCGAGATTTCCCCACCATCGCAACACCCCTCACGTCCCTCTTGAAGAAATCAACTTAATGGGTATGGACAGAAGAGTAGCAGGCCGCCTTCGATACGCTCAAGACCAGGTTAACAGAAACGCCCGTGGTAGCATGTCCCGACTTTTCACAACCATTCACGCTACAGACCGACGCCAGCCAATATGGCCTGGGCGTGGTATTGACTCAGAAGTCAGAAGGGCACGAAAAGGTAATCGACACCAGCCGAACGTTGACCGATCTCGAGGTAAAATATGCTGCCACCGAAAAAGAATGTTTAGCGATTCTGTGGGGAATACGTAACCCTTATTTGGAAGGATCTCATTTCAACGTCATCACCGACCACCATTCGCTCAAATGGTTGCACTCGCTCGCAAATCCATCGGGAAGATTGGCAAGATGGGCATTGGAGTTGCAACAGTACGACTTCGACATCCAGTACCGGAAAGGAACGTTAAACGTAGTGGCCGACGCACTATCGCGGGACCCCCTGACAATAACCGAGATCGACCGACTAGCCGTGATGCGAGACGCCAATCCCGAATGGGTCCAGGTTAAATACGGGCAAGTGAGACAAACGCCCGAAAAATTCCCCGATTTCCGCATCACCGACAAAAGACTGTACCGCCGCTTCGCCAGTACCAACCCTTTATCCGATCCTGGCGCCGACGATTGGAAATTATGTGTACCCCTCGCCGAACGCCAGCAGGTGCTGTACGAAAACCGCGATGTAGTGACGGCTGGTCATTTGGGAATCGCCAAAACAACATCCCGAGTTATGTTAAAGTATCATTGGCCAGGATGTGTCGCGATATCGCCAAGTATGTCCGAGATTGTCAAACCTGCAACCGATATAAACCCTTTCAACAAAAACCCAGCGGCCTCATGCACACAACGCAAACCGAAGGTCCATGGGATGTAGTAAGCGTAGATTTCGTAGGGCCCCTGCCTCGGTCAATGAAAGGCAGCACAGTGATCCTGGTTTTTAACGATAAGTTCACTAAGTGGGTAGAAGCCGTTCCCCTTCCCGCTGCGACTACCGTTAGCCTTATGAAGGCCATCCGCGAGAGAGTTTTCTTTCGGTTCGGAGTCCCGAAAATTGTGCTCTCCGATAACGGGAGCCAATTCATCAGCCACTCATTCCGAGAATTGCTATCCGATTTAGGCATAGTTCATCGCCTCACTGCCCCGTACACTCCACAGGAAAATCCGACCGAGCGAGTAAACCGCGTATTAAAGACGATGATTGCCCAATACATCCAAGGCAACCAACGACATTTGGATGATCACATCCCCGTATTAACCTTTGCGATGAACACGAGCCGCCACGAGTCAACTGGTTACTCTCCGGCCTTGCTAAATTTCGGTAGAGAATTAAGAATACCCAGCACCATGGGGGAAGAGAATAACCACCATGGATCATTAGATGACATCAACGTAAGAGCGGAACGCATGAAAGATTTGTTCGAACTCGTTAAAATAAATCTTCACCAGGCTACCCAAACGCAAGCAAAACATTATAACCTCCGACATCGCCCCTGGCGCCCCCTCGTCGGCGACCAGGTCTACAAACGCCACCGAGTACTCTCTTCAGGAGTAAACTACTTCGCGGAGAAATTAGCTCCTCGCTATGACGGACCCTACGAGGTAACGAAAATACTCTCTCCCGTTATCGTAGCACGGCGGAAAAAAGACGCTTAAGGTAACATAACGAACGTTCGGGCTCACGTAAGAGACATTAAAAATTATATTTCTCCTAAAGAGGTATCAACAAATTCTACTTCTAGTGTAACCAGTCAGCCCCCAACCGCCGTCTCGATCGGACCATCTCAGAGCAACCAACTAGGAGCAAGAATTTTACCCTCGACAGGAGTAGTTTGCAGTCTGGGACCAACCATCCAAGGGGTAAGTGGCATTCACAACGGGCAAGATAAATTAACGACACTACTACTCCCCGGAACCAGAATCAACTCCACAACGCAGCCGGCAGTCGACATCGAAATTCCTGCTAAATTAACTCTCGGCGTAATGTCCTCACCAGCCGATCCATGCCAACAAAAACGCACTGCCCCGGCCAGGCCACGACCCCCACCTCGAGACGTTACCACCGTAATAGTCACGTTGGGAGGAACGATGGCGCATCCTTCCTTTCCCACTCCCACAACATCTCGCCGGGTAACAACTAAGAGACCATCGAGCACCGGAGCCGCGCCAATCCGCCCTCCGCTGTCCCCACCGCACGTCATGGCGCAGGTGCGGGCGACTAAACGCCGAGCCGAGGAATTATGGGCTGACCGACTCGCGGCAGTCGGGGTACCCAGTACCAGCCATCACCCTGAAATACGACACGCCCCGAAGGCCCAAGGATAGGTACTGCACGGGCTGGATCTAACATCGCCAGAATCCGCGCAGCGAGCACATGCCCGACTTGCAGCCCGTCGCATGACACCAGAGCAAGCACGACGCGACCCAAGGACAGCTAGATACGCCCCCAGGTACATCCCTAGTGTCCGAACTCCACCACCGGTAGAGGAGCCACCCACAAGCGGAACTAACCCGCTAGCACGGGAATTATTTGCCGCACCAACACGAGCAGACCACCACTTAGCATCCGAGCCACCTGGAATTGTCGTTAGCGCGGCGTTCATCCGCCGCCAGCAACGAACGTAAACGAGCCGCAGCGCGGGCCGCCACAGGGGCCAAACAGCAGCAGTAAAGACTATATTGACAGCCGAAGTCTCGATCGACCGAGCAAATTATGAGTTGCATTTTTTTTATTATTATTATTATCATTGATTATTTTTTTTTGATTTTGAACACTAGTCTGAAGATATTTACGAATTAGTTGGTTTTTTTTGTTTACAAGAAGTTTGTTTTAATTGGTTTTTTTATTAAAGTTTACCGAAAAGTACAAAAGAGTTCATCCTTTCCTTAATATCGTAGACCGAAGACGAGAGGGTTCTCGTCTTATAAAGTAAGGGGGGTCTGTGACGATGCGGCACACTTCTCCTGGCTGCCACCAAACCACCTCCAACTTACCTTACGATTTACGCTCGTTGACACACAATAACATGTGCACCGAGTAATCACGCAAGCAGTCATTAGCATTGGTACACACCAACCCAGCGAGCAACTAAAACCAAACACATGCGCAAGTACACTGCATGGTTGGTACAATGGTACGCATTTCGCATACGAAAATAAATTCAATTAAACAGCAGCAGGTAAGCTACCACGGACCGCCGAGTGTACTTTGTTGTTGTGATCAGTGGATATAGGCACATGCATGGGCAGCGAGGGATAATATTTCACTCGCCTTGATATGCCTCACAGTTACTTTCTACTGGAAAAGTAATAAGTAGAGGTAACAATTTGCCGAAAAATCAGAGAAGATTTGTCAACTATTTGTTGTTAGGGGCAATACCACTACAACTCCAATAATTTTCATCTTCTCCATTCCCCGACCGTACTAGTAAATTTGCTGGAAAAGTGTTCCTCCTACCAGAGGCCGCCAGTCAAATTCACATAATTATTGAGTTCACTGGAAAGGTGTTCCTCCTGCCAGAGGCCGCCAGTCAACTCCCCGACTACTATTGAATTCACTGGAATAGTGTTCCTCCTATCAGAGGCCTCCAGTCAATTCACCGCAAAGCACAAGACCGCTTGTGCAAAATTACATAACAAATACTCGAATTAACCGAAAAAGAGTTCCTCCTAACAGAGGCCGTCGGTTAATTCCTCTGCCGTGGTCATTACAACCACTCCTCCCCCGTTGTTCCGTCAAGCGTCGCCTCTTCTTATAGACGACGTTCCTAATCGTACCTATATTCTTTTATTATTACAGGAGCGCAGCAGTCGTTGAAACCCGCCCCGGTCAAATCGACCTCGTACCGATTTCGAACTTCCGTGCCGTCCGAATGCCAAGCGATTAACCTACGTAACTTTAACCAAAGGAGAAGCGTCATCCAACCGAAGCGCCCCGCAAGTATCAGGCCGGCGAGCCTGCGCCGTGACCCATCTTCCCATATTGTGCTAAAACTGAAGAGAAAACCAATTTAACTTCAAACATTGTAAAGACTTTTATTTTCCTTTTTCTTTTGTCTATTTTTGAAAAACAATAAACAAGATTGAAACTCATAAATTGCCTCGACTCGCCTAGTTATTTTAGAAGTTGGACTACTGCACCCAAGTTTTAGAGCTTCCTTGGGAAGAAACCTTGGACCCGCTGAGTCTTACCCCAGCTGGGATTAAAGAAGCCTCACAACATATAAATACCAACTGTGGAAAAGTAAAAGAACTTCCTGGAGAAACTTCTGTGGAAAAATAGAAGATACTTCAGAAGCTTCTAGATTAAGAAAAATCCTCTCAAAAAGTCCAACCATGCCTAGCAGTTTGAAAACAGCTGACGGCTGGACAGAATAATTCGAAGAAACGCTCAATTTGCAGCTGGACACTAATTTTCCAGGCAGCTCTAAGAAATTATGTAACTCTGATTCAATAGAATTAAGTAACATAATTACAAACAACCCCGATCTGATTACAAGGGAAAATCTATTTTGGGCCATTAACAGCTTTGACCCATACAAATCCCCTGGTACGTACTATAGAATATTCCCTCCATCACCAAGAATACACTCTGGCCGCTTTCCTCGACATAGAGGGTGTTTTCAGTAACTCTGCAATTACAAATGCACTGAGAAAGCTCAAAGTAAATAGTTCCATAGTGGAATTGATAAATCTAATGCTCAAAAGCGGGAGAATTAACTCAACTCTAGGAAACTTCTCTGTAAAGAGATCTGACAGTAGAGGAACACCGCAAGGCGGAGTCCTATCCCCCCCCCCCCCTCCCCTCTTCTATGGAATCTAGTCGTCAATGAACTTCTAGTTGACCTAGAAGCTGAGTGATTCAAAGTGATTGCATATGCAGATGACGTCTCAATTGCGGTATCAGGTAAACATGCTCACGTCCCTACGAACCTGATGTAGACCGCTCTTAACAAACCAGCAAAATTGGACGTAAAAAGTGATCTAGGGGTCAACCCTCAGAAGACTGAAATCGTTCTCTTCACCAGGAATTACAAAATTCCTCAACTAACAACTCCATTAATCAATGGAGTCACACTTAAACTTTCAGACGAAGCTAAATATTTAGGTATAATCCTAGACGAAAAGCTAAACTGGAAAGCCAATATACAGGAAAGAATCAGGAAATCCACCACATCCCTATTTTCCTGTAAAAAAAGTCATTGGTAGTAGATTGGGTTTCTCTAAGCAACGTCTCACGAACAGCCTGTTTGTGTATAAGCGGAGCACTAAGATCAACACTCTCAGCTGTCATAAACATACTGCTTAATTTCACACCACTATAGATATATTCAGCAAACAAACTAATGGCCGCCAGTACAGCTATTCGTATCAGAGCTATCTCTCCGATAACAAAATCGGTAATCCTGAATTTTTTCAGATCAATTCCTTGCCACACCTACTACACCATCCCCCAATTGGTTTTTGATAATAAGTTCCAAGTCTCAATCCCACCGAGAACGACCTGGGAAGACGAAGAATTTTTGAGAGATGATTCAATTCACTTCTTTACAGATGGGTCAAAAACCGAAGAAGGGGTTGGCTACAGTGTGTACTCAAACCGACTTAACGTATGTCTCTCACTCCGCCTCCCTAACCATTGTAGAGTGTTCCAATCGCAAATTTTGGCGATCAAAGAGGTCCCATCATGGCTTTAGGAAAACGTGATATCCTCAGCGAATATCCGAATTTTCTCAGACAGCCAAGCAGCCATCAAATCACTCGGCGCCGTTTACACGAACTCAGTAACCGCCCTTAACTGTCACCTATCCCTTAAGGAGATGGCTGAACAGTTCAATATTCACCTTATTTGGGTGCCGGGGTACAGAGATATCGTGGGTAACTGCAAAGCCGATGAACTCGCCAGGAAAGGAACCGTTCTACCGATCTCAACCAGCAGGTTGAATATCGCTATACCAATCGCTACATGTAAACTTATGCTAAAGTAAGAGGCAATGGATAGAACAAACTATTGATGGAACAATATCAACACGTGTGTGGCAACAAAACAGTTATGGTCAGGACTAGATCCAAAACGCACAAGACATTTGTTATCCATAACCAGATTGCACTTTAGCTCCGTAATCAATGTCATCACCGGACATTTTCTGAGATGAGGAGGAGGAAGAGAGACTATCCTGCACTCTCCTTTAAAAGAAAACGGCATCTAGGAAAATATTTCCTCGATTGATGGTCTAAACTCTAAACGATCTGGCGAACACAGATATCCTGCATCTCTTTCGCTTTATCAAAAGCTCCAAATGGTTTTGTTAAGTGTGATTCTTCCTCGCTTAAATCTTATGGTATCACAATGGAACTAATACTGGTCTAAGTTTGTCAGTTGTTTTCCTGACAGCCATTTTAACCTTACCTAACCTATTGGTCATTCAAGCCAAAGTCTGTCCAACAAATTGTACATTATATATAATCGTATTGTGTGAATGGCTCTTATTTCAAAATAAATTCACCCCTATTATTTGCGTTTGGCAAAACCCACCGCATCAGTTGCAAAGCGTTGTATGGGCCGGGGACTTTAATGTTGATACAGCTTTCATTTGTCTCGAACAGAAACAAAATGGACGTCGAAGGGTTTATTCACAAGAATTCAACAGTATAGAATCGTGTGCCCATTTTGACATGCTGGGATTTAGTTTTTTATTTTGAAGTTTATTGATTTCGAGGTTTAGATTTCGTCAGCGGAAAGCTCAAATGTCCACTTTTTTTGCGAAAATGAACTAATGACGCAGTTTTACTAATTTGAGTTCGCTCTTTCCGAATCTGAAGTCTGTTGTTGTATATCTCTTATAGTTTTTCAGATAATGTACACCCCCTTTGTTCTAAGAGCCAAATTTTTCTACTAAGTTCATTCCAAATTGGTCTAAGAGACATAATTGTATGAAAGAGAATAATTCTGCTTACACATTCAAAAAGACATTTTGTTCTAAGCGCCAAAAAATTCTTTATTGATTATTGAACTTAGAACAATATATGGGAAAAGAGTAAAACAGATTTATTGCAAAACCATATGAACAATCGTTCTAAATCCATATTTTTATTCTTAGTCTACGTTTTTTTTTTCAGGAGAGTGCATACTTGTATAGTGGTTTGTTCTATGTCCATTTTTGGGTTATTTGCTTTCTAGATTATTTAAAAATAGTGGGAAAGGATTTATAAGGATTTTATTATTAGTTTTAGAAAAAAAATGGCAAGAGAACAAAAAAAAAAATTACATGAGCAAGAAATGAGCTAAAAAATGTGACTATATTTCAATTTCAAGACAAAATATCGTCCCCTGTAAAATTTTGTTTTTGTGACTTAAACCAATTGAGCTTTCCGCTGACGATGTAGATTTAAATAAAGATATTTAAAATGTTTTTAAAATAATTAAGAAAAAAGCTCTGTTAAACGATTGAAAGCATTGCTTCATTTCTTATTTTTCGTGAATGTGTATATTTTTTCCAATGATATTTGTTAAGTCTTCTCTTAAAATAATTTTACTTATTACTAATAATTTATTGTTGACGCCGAGTAGTAGTACGGCTTCAATTCTTCCACAAAGAAATGGCATACCAAACAGAGTGTAAATCAAGTGACAATAATTGTCAAAAGGACTAATTCTGTGGCTGAAATTCACAGTCATTTTGTTTGATGGATACTTATGTAGTTCATCATAAATTGCGAGAATTAATAATCTAACTTCTGTTGAACCTTCTGTAAAAGACGAAGGCTATTTGAGATAAGTTATACCTCTATTAATGTAAAATTGTTTTTGTATATGCCCTTCATAGATACATATCTCTCCCCTGTGGCTGTACAGCATATTTCCATTTTTCTTATTTAAGGGTGCCGAGGTGTGAAATTGGAAATTAACAAAGCAGATTTACTTCTTCTGCATGAATAGGCACTCTCCAAAATTTGACCTCAAAGCAAAATGAGACACAGAATAAGGTTCAAAGTGTAAAAGTAATCGTTATATTATAATTGAGCAGATAAATAGTCCTTTAAAATCACTTTAAAATGAGCCTTAGTCCTATACTAGCTTAAAATGACACTCTAATCAATTTATGATTGATTTTAACTTTTCACTTTTTAGAGTGACTCTAAATTTTGAAACAAGCTACCCCCATTTTGAATACCTAATGCTCTAATTCATCTGACGTTTTTCATTTGCTTGACATTTTGTCTGATATGTTTCCAAAGTAATATTTGCTTTGTTTCAAGTGTTTCTAGACAAAAACTAAACTATCATTCCAAACTTTTGTTTTCAATCAAAGCTAATGCCATTTTTCACCTGAGTTTTGTCTTTTTGGGTTTGTTATTTTACTTCATTTACCTGAACTATCAAAATGTTGGTACTGTTCACATTTATGTTAACTATAGCTGGCAATTTCTCTTAAGGGGGGAAGCTGGTCTAGAGAGTGAAAAAATGGGCAAAATTTATGAATTTTTGGTGACCCAATAAAAAGATCAATCGGAAATCTGTGAAAGAGATTTTATAATTTAGGTTATAATACACAAATACAAATTTTTTCGTGTCAATTAAATTCAAAATGGCGGCTGTTCAGCATTTTTTCGGAGGCACCTCATTTTTTAGACGGGTCCATGGCCGAAGATGTAACCTCCTTAATCATCATCTCCAGCGGTTCGTTTGATAAAAACATATTTGCAAGATAGACTTCAAGCGGTCTCTTTTGATAACAAAACTTCTGGCTTTCTTCCCACAGTTAGAGGAGTTCCCCAGGGTTCTATTCTGGGACCCCTGCTTTTTTCCCTGTACATAAATGAACTTCCAACAAAGATATCGGGGTCCCATATTCAAATGTATGCTGATGATGTGCAATTGTTTAGAAGCTGTACCCTCGGACTTATCGAAGATTGTGCGCACACAATTAACAATGATCTTGCGCAGATATTTAGTTGGTCCCAGGAGAATGGACTCTTTCTAAATCCACTCAAGACCAAATGCATTGTAATCAGTAGGACAGTGCTAGACCTAGATTATTTTCCAAGCATCTCCTTGAATGGTACACCAATTAAATAAACATCTAGCGCGAAAAATTTACGTATGTTATTTAATAGGACGCTAACCTGGGACAGTCACATAAATGCGGCGGTGGGAAAGGTCTATGGAGTTCTTAGAATGCTATGGTCATCGCAACAATTCACACCTTTGAATATTCGGATGATGCTAGCCAAAACTGTAGTAATTCCTATTTTAACTTATGGTTGCGAGGTCTTTTGCGATTGTGACGCTATTAGTAGGAGAAAACTGAACGTTGCTTTTAATGACACAGCTCGTTACATATTTGGCCTACGTCGGTTTGATCGGATATCTAGTTTCTCGAATCAAATTTATAATATGCCCCTTGACCATCTTTTTCGGTACAGAACTTTACTATTACTCTGCAACATCATTCTCACACAACAACCCTGCAGCTTATTCAATAGGGTACGTTTCAGCTCCTCAAACAGATCCTTAATGCTAATACACCCTCGGTATTCTTGTCGGACCTCAGAACAACAATTCTTCGTCAACGCTATCCGTCTGTGGAATCTTCTTCCAAGAAACTTGAAAATGAAACGTGGCCAAGCTAAGTTTAGCATTGAACTTCGAAACTATTTTCAAAGGGACTAAAATAAATTAATACAAAAAGCATTAGCTCTTAAGAACTAAAGCACTTAACATAAGATGAGATGTATGTATAAAAATTAAAATCTACTTAAAATAAAGAACTGAAATGCTTAAAGTTATGTACAGATTTGCTTATATTTAACGAGTATTTAGATAAAATTGGAAGAAATGTTTGTATAAAATTTTTCTAAGAAGTAGCCTTCTCACTGTTTTTATATTGTATTCTCTTTAGCATAACACTATGTTATAAGAAATCTTTCTTACTGTGTATGCATTCAATGAATAAAATCTAAATCTAAATCTAAATCTTAATTTTGGTCCTGGAACAAAATCCTGAAAATTTTAAGTTTCTATATATCAACAGCAATATCGAAATCCTACGTAGGTAGGTAGAGACGTACCTACCTACGTAGAGACGTACCTACCTACCTAGGATTTTTTCGATATTTTGTTTTTTCGCGAATAAAAAACGACAAAATTGTTGATTAAAAAAAAAAATAAGTAAGTAAGTAAGTAAGTTATTTATTATTTCTTAAAATTCATTACAAAAAAGTTTATCCATGAAAATGGTATGAAAAAGAAATATTTAAGTAACAAAATTATTTTTATATAATAAATATAGAGTTATTGTCACTACTAGGCAAAAAAGTTTAACACATAATTAAAAATGGGTGGGGTGACCCAAGAAAAAACTAAGATGTTTGTACTCAAAAATATACATAATTTCATAAAGAGTAAGATTTAAAAAGAAAAATTGAATTAAAACCTATACTATTTCATCAGAACATCAGAGGTTACTAAACTAATTATTCAGCAAATATTCGATACTCTGCACATCGAGGGAAATAAGCCATTGTTTTACATGTTTTAAAAACAACAAATGTGAAGTTAGCACTCTGGTAGGAAGAGGAAGCTTGTTGAACAGGCGACAAGACACGACATGGAAAGATCTACGAAATGCAGTTGTACGAGAAGCTGGTATGGAAACTTGGTTTAACAAATTCCCTCGAATATTATAATTCGAGATGATTCTTACATTACGGTTACCTGAAAATTCATTTAGAACCTTAAAACAGAACAAATGGCGAACTGGAAGAATTTTCAAATCCTTAAAAAGATGAAAACTTGGATACAAACGCGGCTTACGGCAAATTGTTTTCAGAGCAGACTTTTGCAGTACCAACAGTGGTTGAATTTTGTTAAAATAAATTCCTCCCCAACATGAAATTCCATATTGTAGTTTCGAGTGAAAGATGCCGTAATAAATTTTCAAAAGGAGCTGGAACGAACAAACGTTTCTAAGATAGTAAAAATATCTTATAGTTCCACGAAAATACTTTCTCAGACTTTCACTGTGGTTATAAAAGGTCATATTCGAATCAATTATCAAACCTAAGTATTTAAATTCACTGACATTCTCAATCCGGAAACACCCATCGGTGCATCCACCATGACTAAAGAAAGTGCTAGGAGTGAAATTTAAGCCACAACAACAATACAAAAGCTGGAACTTTTGGCAATCTGTAGCATGAAAATAGATATCAGTATCATTTTTCTGACTCCCTGATAGATTAAAAAACATAACCTTAGTTTTTGAACTGATAACTAATCTATGCACAGCAAACCAAATCCTTAGTAATAGGGCCCCTACACTACACAAACCGTTTGCGCAAACATATGTATTTTGTTTTTGTAAAAATGTTTGTGCAAACTGTTTGAGTAATGTGTAGCGATGTTGAGTGTTTGCGCAAACGGTTTGAAGAAATTCAAAAAATTTTGAATTTTCCGTGTTTGCACAAACATGTTTGAGTCGTGTGTGTTGAATTTTGCTCAAACAGATTTCAATTTTCAAGAAGTACGGATGAATATTTTTCGTTGCCAAGGCAATAATTAAAGCAGCACTTGCGAAATCGCTCATTGCTCAGTAGGTCTGTGATATGAAAAACGTCAAGCAACTAATATCTCTCAAACATGTTTGTGTAGTGTGTGGCGAAACTATGTTTGCACAAACACACGTTTGTACAAACGTGTTTGCGTAGTGTAGGGGCCCTATAAGTTGAGATCCCAATTCAAATTAGCTGTGAGATTGAGTGAACTGTTTGCACCATAACTAAAACCCACATCGTCTGCAAAAGCCGTCAAAGTGCCTTGAAAAGGCAATCGAAATAACGAGTTTATGTATATTAGAAACAGCACTGGTCCTAAAACAGATCCCTGTGGGAATGAAAAAAAACCTACGTACGTCTCCGGAGAAAGGTATTTCGAATGTACTGTCAAAATTTCGTATTGATCGGTGAAGATTTGCTTGAGTCATGTATTCGGCCAGTTCAAAAAAGTGATTTCGAGAAAAACGCGTTTAAAGCGATAAGTAGATAAGTACTATAAAATCTTATTAAATGCGTATATACCTTTAATCTGCGAAGCTTGCGTTTGGGCATTTAGAAATTTTTGCCGGCATACATCCTTTTGTATGTTATTTTTAAGACGCTAAAGTACCTTTTTGAAATTTTAGATATTTACTCGTTCTTTGACTGCTTACACACATTAAGAAAGAATATCTTATAAACTAGTTGCAAGCTTAAAATTGACAAAAGTTAATTATGAAAATAAAACTAAAATGAAACAAAAATAATTCAATTACAAATTTAATTTAATTTAATTTAATTTAATTTAGATTTAATTTGTAATTAATTTTAATTTATTAATTAATTTTAATTTTAATGAAGAGTAAGAATAGAGAGAGAGAGAGAGAGAGAAAGAAAGAGAGAGAAAAATAGAGAGAGAGAGAGAAATAGCTAGCCAGGATGAAGTTGGTAGTGTTTGAAGAGTTCTTTACGGAAAAGAACTATGTCACATAAACTTCTTATTTGCCTAGGTAAGGAATTCCACAGGCGTATAGCATTGACGAAAAATTGCCGTTCTGACGTCAAACAAGAAAATCGAGGGAGTATAATTTGTTCCGATCTGTTAGATGAGGATCTGTGTATTTTTTCAAAGAGGTAGCAAGGCTGATGTGTAATAATAACATTAAAAAGCAAAATTAAAGTTTTGTATCGCAATAAATTGTCAAAGGACAAATTACATACACGTTTTGAGAATAGAGATATATGATCGTATCTTTTTAAGCAGTATACATTACGTGCAACATTATTATAAACGACGTTTAATTTACGTTTGCTGACAGCATCACAGTTGGCAAATATCTGACAACCATAGGTAAGTACCGCAATAATAAGTGTTTTAGCTAGCATAAGTCGAGCCTTAAGGGGCGTGAAATATTGTGATGAGTGAAGTTGACGGAAAATTCCGTTAGCTTTACCAACAACTTGATTGATGTGGGTATCCCAGCTAACATTCCTATTAATTAGGCATATGTGAGGATTGGTCTTATTATGGATGTATACATCCAGTGAATGGTTTTGGGACCAGGTCCCCATTTTTTCCCAAAAATTCTACTACAAGTGTAGAAAGCGATTTGAGCTTTCCTTTCTCTTTCTTTTAAATTTTCTTTCCAGTTAAGTTTACGATCAAGGACAATTCCGAGATATTTTGCCGTACCAGATAAGTTTATTGGTATACCATTAATGGAGGGAGGAAGTATATCTGGAATGTTACGTTTTCTCGTAAACAGAACAAGTTCTGTTTTAGTAGGGTTGACGTTTAGCCCACAGTTTTTTGCCCAGCTGGTGAGCTTGTTTAAGAAGTTCACAAAGGGTGGTTGTTAATTTTCCCGAAGTCATGATGACGATGTCATCGGCATAGGCTACTGCTTTTATTCCGCTCCTGTCAAGTTTAACCAGGATTTGGTTAACTACTAGGAGCCAGAGTAGCGGGGATAACACTCCTCCTTGAGGTATACCTCTACAAGTTTTGACTTTTAGGGTACTTGCACCCATTTCTGCTTTTACTATTCCCGTTTGGAGCATGGAGTCGATCCAGTTTGATAGCGTTCAAAAAGTGCCTCACCTCATTCGTTCGTGTTTGTACTACCCCACTGTATGTGATGGGCATTAGCATCACAGCCCATGAGGAGGTCCCATCCATTCCGTTTTGTTGTGGCGACCAATTCTGCAACAGCTGCCGGCGGCGGGTTGGAGTTTGCATCGCCCGGCATGTACCTAAACGGAGGCTAGGATTAGGGGTGGCGCCGCTTTTCGCTCGCACTTCAATGTTGTCAGATCATTACTACTGTGAGGGGTTAGAAGGAAGAGATTTAAATTTGTCTTTGATAAAATACATGTACGATAGTTACCTTCTGTAGGCCCTTTGTTAAAGAAAAGGAAATGATCTTTGGATTTCAGTCTGCAGATCTGGCCATGATTTATCCATGGCTCTTGTATTAGGGCTTAATCGATGTCAGTTTTTGACATCAACGCGGTCAAGGTAGCAGAGGCCAACTTACTGTGCTGCAGGTTTATTTGTAGCACCTTCATCGTCTTTTTTGTTTCCATCATTTTTGTTTTGAAAGTTGGCAGCCGTTGCCGACCTCACCTTAACCTTGTTTAGGCCAATATTTAGTCTTTATCCCCTTTCTGGAAGTATACCCATTGACTCATGATTGAGCATGACTAAGGCTTCTTGGCCTGCGCTCGTAGGCTCTTCCATCTCCAGTACTTCCCAGTCAGCAATTGGGAAACTTGGGTTGAGTGTAAGAAAAGCTCAATTGTTTCCTTCTTCAAGCGCGGTCCAGGAATGTTTATTCGGACTTTGGGTCTGGTGACGTCTTTCTTTAATGCAACTCTTAATGTTGCACCTTCTATAAAGTCCGCCATTTCGGATATCTTAGTTTTTAGCCAGTTCAGGGTATATTCGTCATTGCAGGTGAGAATTTTGAAACTCTTCAACGTCGAAATGGGTCCGAAATCAGGCACCGCGCCCGAGGACGTGGGAAGCTCGTCACTCGTCAGTCATGCACTCGAGTAGCCTTATTTCCACTCGAGTCCAGTCGTCATCGCTTAGCCTTTTTTCTAGACTCACGTCATTAATAATGGCCACCTGAAGGCTGTCTTTTATCAATTTCGCTACATTACTTTTTTTGTCAGTTGTACTGGCTTTTTGTTCACGAACATTGGAGGGGGGGTCGAGTCGTTTTCTCCGGGTCTCTTTCTTTGACTGCTTTCTTTTGTCTTTTTAAACCTTTCGGTTTAAGGAACATCCAGTGGTGGTCTCCTTGGTGTTTTTTTGGACAACGCAGTCTTTGTCAATATGGTTCTCTTTTTATTTTCATCTTTAGTGACTCTACCTCTGGGTTCTGCCAAGGGCAAGGTCTTGGCTTTCATTTTCTTGATGAATTTCCAAGCCCAGCTTAGGCCTTTCCAATCACGGAAACACAGCGTTGAGGGTCACCTTTGCCGAATCTTCCTACGGTCCTTCTGGCATTCTCGAGCCTCTTTTGACCTTGGTCTTGGACATCTGTCCTATTCTATACCCTCGGATTAGCGTATTTACCTTTAGCCGGCTCTGATGAGCGATGGCTTTTGGTAGGGGCCTTATCCACACAGACTTTAGGATGAGTGCTTTTTTCTGGACCCTTGTTTGGAGTTGAGGTCACTTTGGTCGAATTTACATTTTTTCGCCAGGAATTCGCCTCTTTTGGCCTCTGGCCGCCTTGGGTCAGGATTTTCGGCCACCGTGACATCCACGATAGAGTCGTCAGAACTGGCGAAAGATTGATAGTCGTCTTCCTCAAGGATGCGATGTTCCTCTTCAGACCATCATCGGAGTCTGTGAAATCCATGAGGTTCTCCGAGAGTCCCTCATTGGTTTCAGCGGCTTTCCTGCTGCAGCCAGGAATGCAATCTTCTGCATTGTCTATCTCTACTTTTCTTCTTGTCACTGGCGACTTATCTTCTTTCGAAGCCAAGCCATCGGCGGCAGCCGTGACTACTGCCGACTTTTGAGAGTATATCCCCGCTCGAGTTTTCTCTTCTACGTTAACTTTTTCCATTTTTTTAGATAGACATCTCTGTTTGAGGTTTACTTGGTTGTTTGACCCTGCAACTGGATTGCTAGAGTGTCGAAACGTAAGCTCCCCCACCACGTCAAGGTGAAACCTCGTGGGAGAGCCAGAAAAGATTTAAAGTCATGCAGGCAGCTATGGAAAAATATGTCACAAAAATACAAGGTATATTGTTGTAAATGTTTTGCCATACCTTTTTTTTTTTTTTTTGAATTATATAGGGTGAAGGTGAAAATTACCTTTACAAGCACGTCGACCTGAAAGATCTTTTGTGCTGTTCCCTTAGGTTTAAAAACACGTAGTGTATAGGTTTGTTCATTCGAAGCTGAGGTCATGTAAGAACCTAAGAATCTTCAAGGAAGAGGTGTTTCTGATATCAAGGGGACAGGGGAACCCTTTATTGAATATTTTAAGCCTGTATCTAGCTAAGGCAGGGCATTCGCATAAGATGTGTTCAGCTGTTTCTATGTCTTCAAGACAGAGACGACAGGTGTCATCTTGGCTGATGCCCATGTTTTTAAGATGATACTTGAGAGAGCAGTGTCCAGTGAAGAAGTCCGTAAGTAACTTTGCGTCACGTTTGCTCAGGTCAAGAATTTCATTCATACGTTTGTGGGATAAGTCAATGAATAGTTTTGACTGACGATGGCCATTTGAGTTGTTCCAGGTGCTGATCATGTTCTGTCGTTCCCAGGTAGTTAATTCGTTTTTAGGGCTACTGATTGGGAGACCACAGTAGTGGTTAAGGCGGTCAGCCTCTTCGTTACCCGGTACACCTTCATGACCAGGCACCCATGAAAGAGTTATTTTATTGTGTGTAGCTAATTGAAATAAACATGTCAGGCAGTTCCAAACTAGTTTGGATTCGATTTTTGTCGAGGACAGAGCCTTTAGTGCTGCCTGACTGTCAGAGCAGATTAGTATGCTTGATCTTCGGAGGTTTCTTCTAATGCATTCCCTAATACAGAATTCTATAGCCATTACCTCTGCCTGAAAGATAGTAGTTGTGTTACCAAGGGATGTAGATGATTTAAAGTTGGGACCATAAATCCCTGCACCTACACCGTTGTTTGTTTTTGAACCGTCAGTAAACCAGATGTATTGGAAGTTATTTGTAAGAGTTACAGGGTTCTTCCATGCTGAGTGGTTTGGAAAGATTACTTCAAAGGGGTGGTGTAACAGTATGTGTTTAGGCATAAAGTCCGAGGAGTGGGCTGCAGAGAATTCCAGTATTGGGAGCACCTGCAGAATACTCATATGTCCTTGTAAGTTTTCCTTTCTCGAGTGATTAGTGAGATGAAGCTTTAGTCCGCTTAGTGCAGCAGTCTTCTTTACTCTTTGATGTAGCGGAGGAAAATTTAATAAACTTTCTAACGCTAAAGTTGGGCAGGTGCGCATTGCGCCTGTGATACCTACACAGGTTAATCTTTGTAACTTTTGCAAAGATTTGCGGGCATAAACTTGCTATATTTTTTGCCACCAGATCAGCGAAGCATAGGTTATGATGGGTGTGATAATAGTGAGGTAAGTCCAGTAAATCATTTTTGGCCTAAGTCCCCACTTTTTACCAAAGAGTCTAGAACAGGTCCAGAAAGCATTTGTTGCTTTTGCTATGGTTTTGTCTAGATGTGGTTTCCAATTGAGTTTATTATCCAGGGTTACTCCTAGATATTTGACCTCTTTGGAAAAATTAATTTGAACATTATTTATGGATAGTGTTTGGAGATCGATTTTACGTTTCCTGGTGATTGGAATGATGACTGTTTTGGTGGGGTTGACCTTAAGCCCTTCTTTATTGCACCAGTCATTAACTTTGTTCAGGGCACTTTGCATACGGTTTGTGACCTGTGCTTCTTGATTGCCTTGAATAGAGATGACTAGGTCATCGGCGTAGCCTTGTGTATCAAGGCCCAGCTTATTGAGGTCGTCCAAGAGCTGATTTATTACAATTGACCAGAGTAGGGGAGATAAAACACCCCTTTGGGGACAGCCTTTAACAGCATTAACTGTTATTGATGTTTGACCTAGTGTGGTGGAGATGATTCTGCCACTTAACATAGAGTCAATCCATTTAATGGTTGGTGTGTCAATTCCTTTGACAGTTGCAGCGGTTTGAATTGACAAGTACGTAGTATTGTCAAAGGCGCCAGAAATATCAAGAAAAGAGCAGAGTATGATGTCTTTCTTAGCAAACGCATTCTCAATTTTGCAGACCAGCTGATGGAGAGCTGTAACCGTGGACTTACCAGTTTGGTAAGCGAATTGGTTAGCATTGAGAGGATTTGCTATTAAGGCCGTACTGCGAATGTGTATAAGTCAATTACTTTTTCCATGACCTTTAGGAAAAAGGAATTGAGACTGATTGGTCTGAAGGATTTTGGGTCTGAGTTTGATTTATTGCCAGCTTTTGGTATGAATACTACTCTCACCTTTCTCGAAGTTTGAGGAATATAGCTTAATTCAAAACTAGATCTATAGATAAGTGTGAGTGAGCAGATTATGGTATCAATTCCATACTGCAAGAGAGCAGGAAAGATACCATCCTCCCCGGGAACTTGAAAGGCTGTTGGGAGGATATTGCCCATTTGATGGAGTCTTCGTTAAAAATTTTTCTTGCTAGACTTCTTGTTGTGCTATTAGGTGTAGTGTAACTCACATTTGTGGTTAGAGATTGATCGGTGGTATGTATACAGTCAGGAAAATGAGTGGCCAAAAGTAGGCTCAGAGTTTCACTGTAACTTTGGGTAAAACTACCGTCCGATTTTTTTTAGAGACCAATACCGTTGTTATGATCTTTAGCTAAGGCTTTTTAAACTCTAATTGAAGAAGGCAAGTTATCGATACTTTCACAGAAGTTTTTCCAGGTAAGTCGTTTTTGCCTTCTTATCATCGAGTTGTAAGTCGTTAGAGTTGTTCGATATTCGCTCCACGAATTGGTTCGTTTAGCTTTGTTGAACATCTTTCGAAGCTTTCTTTTTAACTTCTCCAATTCACTGTTCCACCAGGGAACATCGCGATTTGAGGTGGACTGTCTAATGCGACAGCTGGACTCGTATGCGCTTGTGAGTTGTGAGCTTAAGCGTGTTGCTTCCCTTTCAAGTTGATAAGGAGAGTTAATGTTTGGATAGGATGGTTCAAATTCACAACGAAGTGTCTGTGTAGAGATTCCAGTCCGTGTGTCTTGGTACCCTATTGTTTTCTATATTGTTGTGATTCGGCCTTGACAGATCAAATCTGATGTGCCGGTGGTCCGAGAATGGTAACTCTTTCGAGACATGCCAATTGAGAATGATGTTGGCTATGGTAAAAATTGCCACTGTCATATCCAACACTTCTTTCCTAGTGGAGGTGACAAAAGTAGGTTCATTTCCCTTATTTAGAATATCTAAGTTTGAATGCATATGAAAATCTAAAAGTGACTCACCTCTTTTGTTGATGTCTTTGCTACCCCATATGGTGTGATGGGGGTTGGCATCACAACCAAGTAGTAGCTGTCTTCCCCTTGCGTTGCAGTAGCTAACAAGTTTTTTAACCTCTTCAGGTGGTGCGGAGGTAGTATCACCCGGGTAGTAGGCTGAGGCTATTACAATGTTTTGTAAGCCTCTTGCCGTGGGGATCTCAGCTAGTACCGCAACGAGATCATTTGTGATGAATTCTGGAATGGGAAGAAAGTTAGTTCTTTTATGGATAAGAAGCGCAGCTCGTGGTTGGAGTTGCGTGTTGTCGTATATTAACTTACACGATTGTGTTGGAAGGCCTTTTATTTGGCCTCTTACCACCCATGGTTCCTGGACTAGTAAGCAGTCCAGATCCTGCTTGATAAATTCCCCTGCTTGCCGCAGCTGAGGCAGCTTTGGCGTGCATGAGATTTATCTGCAGGAATTTTAGGGTGGTGTAGTTCATTTTCATTTTGGGGTTGAGGTGAAGCTCGCTGGTGCTTTTAATAGCCTCTGCCGAGCTTTACCTTTGGGCCTGGGGTCCCGTTTTTGAGCCATGAATTTGGCTATGCTGCTTTTTGCAGCTGGTGTTGCATCACCGCTTTTTGGTGATGGTTTGGCAACGGTAGTTGAGCAGGGAGGGGGGGGATGGGGGAGTTGTTGTTGCATTGCCAGAGGTACCTTTTGGTGAGGAGGGCCCCACGGCTGACTCCTTTGGTAAGGTAGTTGTGGCAATAACAACTGAGGGGGGAGGATCTAGGGTTATTGGAGCTGTCAGCCTGTTTTGTAGATCTGACGTTGGTGAAGGCTGTGGAGCACTATTACCTGTCGTCAGAGTCGTACAGGCTGTCTTGACAGGGGAGTTAGTTGGGGGTTTGGGGGCACCAGTTCTGTGAGTCACTTTAGGATGGCGGAGTTGAACATCACCAAACCTAAAGTCTATGACTTCTTTTTTGGTTTTCAGTAGAGCCGCGGATTTGTGGTCTACTGAAAAGGTAAGAATGGAGGCTGCACCTTTGGCCACTCTTCCATTCAGGAACGGGGAGACCCTCATTCTGGACCTTGATTGCCGTGAGAATCTGCTCGTTCGTGCAGGTGGGGCCAACGGGGAAATGACCCACCAGAATTTGGTTTTTGGGAATTTCTTCCTCTTCAACCGCCTTCAGTGAGACATTCTCCCAAGGCTTTATTTTTGGTATTTCACCTTTTAGCCAATCAGCCGTGACCCTATTTTTGCAGTTGAAGACAAGCCAACCTGGTCTGAAATTGGTGCCAAAGAATTTGGGGCTGATATCCCCTGTCTTTTGGCTGCAAATCAAACCAAAGATGGTGTCTTGTATTACTGTTATTTGGTCAGTGTTAAGTAGCGTTTCCGGGAAGTCTGAGGCAAGGATACCTATTTTGTAACTCTCCAGCGCTTGCTTAAAATTTTGTTGCTCTATTTTTTGTTGATTGGGAGGCGGATTTGATGCGGAAGGCACATCAACAGACCTCTGCTTGTGAGCAATGTTGGGTTTTGATATTTTGGCACGATTTGTGTCCCTAGGGAAGGATTCAGAGCGATTCCTTTTTTCTCCCTTTGGAACAGCCGTTCTGGCTCTTTCCCTGGCTTCGGGTTCGTTAAGGCCGCTAGCAAGAAGGAATTTAAAGCGTTTGCGAGCAGCTCCACTAAGCTTGACGCGCGCTTTTTGAGTCGTTTTGATCGTTTGATCAGTGTGTGTTGAAGGGGCAGCCTCGTCAAGAAGTTTCGCCTCCTCCAAAGAACCAATAGGTGGAAGGTCGTCAAGACCTGTTTCCATTGGAGTGGATGCACTTAGAGCAGCATCACTCTCTTTAAAGTTTGTATTTAAATTGTCAATTTTGTACCCACGAGTAATAGGGAAAGGAGGTCACCATTGGCAGAGCCCTATGCCAACGTAAAGGACTTATAATTAAAACTGGATTTGCCTAGGTATCCAGAGTTCGCAACTAGCGACTAAGAACTTCTTAGCCATTCAGCATTCGGCGTCGCTGTTCAACCACTGGCTTGAGGATTGTTTATCGACCTTTACTGGTCTAGATCCGTTATGTTCGGTTATTGCGTAAGCAAGTTGCAGTGGCACCTCGAACAGGATGTTATTTGCTAACGCATAACGGTCTTGAATAGGGAGAGGCTAGAGTTTCATGGAATACCAGACTTTTATTGCGCTTCACCTATTCCTGGGTCTAATGACCCTGGCCACCTTTGCCATACCTTACACACACTTATTTATAATATTTTTTTTTCGATCACAGTCGTTCTTTGAGCAGCATACTGGTGATGGTGCCGGTGATGATGCAGCCACAAATAGGGAAATAGAATCCTGGCCCTATTTCCAACTATTTCACCAATATGCTTCCAAAAAGCACAACTACCACCCGCCTTTCCTGATAGAAAGTTTATCGGGAGTAGTTTCGCTGGAACCTCCGCCACCAACTGAAGATATTGGTTAGGAGCTGATGCCATCGCCGACATCCCGACATTAACTTCCTCTCTGGAGTTTACTTTCGATGAGATTGATTCGCCAACATCGCCCGTTGCGTCAACCTCACGTCCATCAACATCAGCTTCCATTGCAACACCAAAGTTTAGTGCATACGAAAAACACTGCATTAACCGTGACAAGAAGCTGTCGAAACAAATGGGTGCACTCATGGCCGTTTTTGGGCAAATGGTTGCAAAAGATTACCCAGATATAAATATAGAAAATCTCATTGTCTGTTCCTCCTCAGAAGATGAATAAAAAATGTTAAACATTGTTCAAAAAGTGTGATGAAAGTAACAAATGTACAATTTAAAGTGAAATAAAAAGTGATTTTTTTGATTTTTGTACTTATGTTTATTTGGAAGATCTACATATTATGTATCAATCTTTTAAGCAACGAAATGCGAAAAACTAATGCTTCAGCTGCGTCTCTCTCTCTTCATAAACTCCTAGATTTTCCTCAGCGTTGTCATTGGAATGAATTAATTCTTCTTCTGGATCACCTCTATGTACCTTAAAAACGATGACTTGAAATTATAATTATTTCGATCATTGTTTTTAAGAATACTAACCAAAATCATCACCTTCCACGCAGAAGTTGTGCAAAATACATGCTGTTAAAATGGTTTTGATGCTGTTTTCAATTTTAAGCTCCAACCCTTTGTTAAAAAAATTTTTTCATCTACTTTTCATTATTCCAAAAGCACATTTAACAACGTTTCTGGCTTTACTGTGTGCGGTGTTAAACTTTTTTTCATTCGAATTGGGTGTTTTGTAAGGTTTTATGATGGGGATTGGGTGTAAACGACACGCATATCCACTATCTCCCAGCACGTAATAGGGTTGTTTTGGATAATTGCCACTTTTTATAATTGACTGTTTTTCAAAACCTAAGAAAAAATGTGTTATGAATGTTTGCTTGATAATAAAGATGTTGTTGTATTACACGAGTGTCATGTACTGATCCAGGGAATCCAACAAAAACGTTATTAAATATTAATTTGCTGTCAACAACAGATTGACACTGGATCGAATAAAAACGTTTATAATTTAAATATTCTTCATGTTTTCTTAAAGGACAAAGTATCCTGATATGAGTGCCGTCTACAGCTCCTATCGCATTTTCAAATATATTAAATTTGGAACGTCTGCAAAATCTATAACCAATGTCCTCATAGTTATTCGGTTGAACATGTTTAATGAGATGACGCATGGATCCGCAAAAGAAATCAAGCATTTTGTGCGCAATGCTCTTCACAGTACATCTGCTCATTCCAATAAATCCACCAGCAAGTTGATAGCTGCAACCAGATGCCATCCAGTAAAGGAATACAACGAGTTCATACTCATTTGTCCAACCACTCCGTTTCCCTGGCCTGAGGTCCACAATCGTTCTAAAAGTGGAACTTTTCAACCGCAAATGTTCACGACATTTGATCTCATCGTTGTTGAGAATTGCATTGATGTCTTCTGAAAACACTCGAAGTCTTCCATAGCTTACACGTGTAATCTGCCGATAGCATTTATTATTGGAAAAGTTTTAACTTGAACTTCTAATAACTTACTAATAACTAATAACTTACCCCACGCTCGCGCGCTCTCTTCTCTGTTTAATTGGATTTCTTGTTATAATGCGTTGACATTTTAAAAGATATAAAAGAATTAATGCAAAATACTTTAAATTTGTCATTTTTCTATACCAAATACGATTTTATTGTTTTGTTTCTTTTGATATGTATGACAGATATCATCTGTGAAAACTAGTTTTCAATGTTACCACACCGAATAAATCAATTAATCAAAATGGGAATTTTGTTTGAATATTTTTGATTGTTGTTTTAAAATTTGACATTAGAGTCGAGAACAATAAGTAAAAAAGATTTTTTTTTTCAGTTTAAGACACTTTTTACTAACCCTGTTTTCTTAAAAATATGTTTTGTAAGAGAAATTATTTTTCCGTGAAAAAGAAAACCAATTGTTGTTCTGTGAAATTTCTTAAATTATCGAGGGAAATGTTTTTAACCTACGCAGAAATCTTGGTTAAAATAATTGTTTTAACGCAATTCACACAGCAAATGGCTAAATTTGATCCCGCCTCAAACAAGACGTCAAATTTTAATCGTGGTAGAAGTTTTATTCACACACGGCCTAAATCAATGAGGTGTTTCTCTCCACTGTTTGAAAGGAAGCACAATGAAGAAATAATAAGATGCTCAACTTAACACACTTATTGAAACCTGTCTACACGCTGATTTACGCATAAATTTAACGAAATTTACCACTACTATCTTAGGTACATCTCACGCCACTGATTTTTACGAAATTCCACCTTAAGGCCACGCCTGCGCCTGGCTGTCTTTTGAAAGCCTTTTATAATCTTTAAAACTTTTTGTGCAATATTCTTGCACTACAAACACGAAGATCCTTTTTTGTTTTAGCTGCTAAAATCTGGAATGCCTTGCCCGTCGAAATCAAGAATTTATCGAATTTTCACCAATTTATAGCCACTTATACGAAACCCAGACATTGCCTTAATATTCCACTCGATTTTTGTTGATTAGTTTAACTTACTTTTTATTAGTTCTTACTTTCTTCTCCTCTTAACTCTAATGCTGCTTTCTCTTAATGTAAATTTTTCCTACCATATATTATTTTATACATACATGAATTGAACCATTTATTATAATTATAAATTGTTAATTTTAAGCCAAAATAAGACTCCAATATTAAGGCTAAATGAATAGAATAAATAAATGAAATGAAATATTTTGTTTTCATTTTCGCACTTCACTTTTTCAATATTCTTTTCCTTAAATATGTCTATAATTTGCTGACAGATTAACAAAATAATGTTCGTTTCATAATATTAGGTTCAAAAACAATAGGGGAGTTTCTTTTGGCACTATATATTTATTTGTATCTTAATTTGATTTTGGATACCCGTCTACCTTCCAGACCTTCCAGTAACAAGTTTCAGAACTATTATTTTTATGTACTTTATAAAGTAATATTGAAAATTGCTTTAAGGATCTCGCGAACTCAAATCTGTTCGAGCAACATAAATCTGAAATTTGAGTAGTTTCAGTAAAATTTAGTATAGACAATAGGCCTTCAAATACTATATACGCACTGACTGATAGTGCCCAACTTCACACTTTTTCCAAAAAAGTTAATTACTAACTTTCTTAGTGATGTTAACTGGTAGCTTTCTTCAAACAGATTTCACAAATTAAATCAGCACAGTACAGCGGTTCACTTCATGCACACACACGATACAATCTACCATGCGATGTACGATTATCGGTACGATAATTGTATCGTGTATTTCCCGCTTTATACGGTGAAATTTGTTGCACGAAACTGTTCGAACACCATAAGTGCAAAAGAGAACGAAAGTTCGAAAAACAGAGATGGACAATGTGCTACCGTGTGTCGCATGGGTTATGGTTTCGTGAAACAGCTTTGACGTTTCTCTTTGGGCTCGTTCGAGAACCTATCGGATAGCCTATCTCGGATAGCCGTATCTTGGATACCTTTTTGAACGATCCAGATATCTTTTTCCAGATTGCTGCAGACAACAGCTGTGAAATATTAAAATTCGACTTTTGAAAACAGAAAAACAATCAAAGTATCATTGCTAGACGATTATAACTTATTTTTTTCAATTTCCCATCCGTTTTAAAAGACTTATGCTGAAATAAATACACACCAAAACAAAAAATCAACATGAAAAGAAATAAAAATTAATTTTCTATTAGCTGATCACTTGATTAGAAAGGTATACAAAAAATACTCGGATGCCTTTAGATAGCTTTTTAGTTGAAATGGGAGTGTGGCTCTGTTAAAAGTTTATTACGTAAACAACAACAACAAGCTATCCGGATACGATTCTCGAACGCCCCCTTTGTCTTTGTTCGTGTTTCTGTTTATTCTGTTTCATTTGGTTCAATAATAAGTAATAATACTAATAATAATGACTTTTTTGTTTTTCAATTGTCAATTAAAGAGGTTTTGAAGCAACCAGGCACTACTAGATAACTATTTTTCCCCAAAAATAAAAACACCGAATGAAAGATAAAGAGAAATGTGAAACTAGTTTCATGAAACTGAATTTCATCATGTAATAACACTTGCGACACGGGATGACAGAACAAAGAAGAATTCGAAGTAGTTTCGTGCAACAAATTTCACCGTATAATAGCAGTCTTTGAAGTGAAAACCAAATTCGATCGTATGCGACGATTGCATCGTGTATTGCCCGCTTGATGCTGGATTTACATGCATCAGCTACTGCAGAAGTGCAGAAAAGTAAAACGGGACGAAAAAATATTATAAATCAGAATAGTTAAAAAGAGAAACGAATAAAATTATGGCTGCAGATGAAAAATTATAGTTTTTCATCTGCATCGTATAACTAGACGTACGCACTTGGTGTCTTCTCTCTCTATCAGACAAGTATGAGTTTTATATCTTGTGTCTATTTCCTTTTTTCTTCTGCAAATGCAGATGCATGTAAATCAACCATTACCTTCAAGTTTTGCTTTTTGCAACCATTTTTTAGTGGTGAAAATAAGAAAATCTGAAAGATTTTCTAAATGGAGCAGTGTACAAATAGTTGGACAGACTATATGGTCTGGATCACAGAGTAGATAATACAGAGTGTCAACTCCTACCCCCTTTGACTGAAACACCAACAAAAAATTTTTCAGCGCAAATCCAGAATGGCGACCTATTTCTTGATTAAAAATTGAGTGGTGATGAAGTTCCAAACTTCAATAAATAAAAAAAAAAAAAAACAAGATGACACTTATCTTCGACAGTTGCAAAATAGTGCAGAATTTTGTAATGTTTTATTTCATGTAAGTAATTCCAACTAAATTAATTTTTAAATTGATCAACCAGCAGATTTTCGAGACAATCTACTATAATACTCTGAAAGACAGCTGTGAGCTGGCTGAGAAGGAAGGCCCATATGAAACGTACGAAGGAAGTCCAGCCAGCAATGGTATCTTGCAATATGACATGTGGAACAAAACTACAACCGACCTCTGGGCTTGGGCTGCTCTTAAAGAAAAAATTGCTAAACTTCAAACCAAATCCCAAACATGGCGTTCGGAACTCTCTACTTGTTGCTCCAATGCCAACTGCATCAACCGTAATAATGAGTCCTTCAAACCGTACACTTCAAACATCTACAACAGACGAGTCCTGTCCGGTGAATTCCAGATCGTCATTCAGAATCTTCTGAAAGACTTTAACTGAGCTGGACTTATGGGACGATGACATGAAGAACGAAATCATAGCTAGTCGTGGATCAATTCACATCGAAAGGATTCCAATCGAGCTGCGTGCACTCTACAAGACTGTCTGGGAAATTTCAGTACCTACGTTATTCGATAAAAATAGCTGCCGATAGAGGTGCCTTCATAGATGAGAGCCAGTCACTCAACATCCACGTTGCTCAGCCCAACTATGGAAAACTTACTTCGATTAACTTCTTTGGCTGGAAGTCTGGGCTCAAAACGGACATGTAGGTACTTGGTACTACCTTCGCACATAACCAGCCGCACATGCAATACAATTTATCGTAGACAAGACGCGTCTGGCAGGAGCTGTAACACAAAACGTAAGCTCACCAACGACACTAAATAACCAAAATGGTCAAAGTAGTGTTTCTTCCACACCTGAGAAAGCGGAAGGTGAACGAAAGATGGCAAAGATGCTGTGTTCCCTGGAGAACAAAGATGGCTGCATTAGTTGCGGCTCATAGAGTTAAATTTGAATACTTCCTTATATGTGTACTAGCTGTGCCCGCGACTTCGTCCGCGTGGAATAGTTTAGTTTAGCTTTTTGGAAATAAAGCACATTCATGCATTAAAGTAACCTATTGTTTTATTATTTTATTTAAGTCCAATTTTGCACACGACGTTTTGTTTTGTCCATGTTTTGTAAAATATTAAAGTTCTGCGGTTCACGTGAGCGTGCCACATAGAGTTGTCATAGCATTTTTTTTTTAAATGAACACCTGAAAATTTAAGCGTCTGAGCTGCATTTATAGTGACAAATCAGTGGGAATTAAAGGAAAACCAGAAATCAAAACGTTTTCTCCTTTTGCCGTTCCAGTCATTATCAAAACTTTAAAAGTGCCGCATCTCAGGTGTGAATTTGTAGCTGTGTACAACTCTCGATTACTCATTATTGCCACTGGAACACCAACTTCCTGCCACTTCTAATAATCCTAAGAAATTGAGAAACTCTATAGGGCAGTAGCGTAAATAGCTTTTCGCAATGGGGGGGGGGGGGGGGGGGGGGGGGGGGGATGGTTCTAGTTCGCTAATTTTTTTAAAAGTTTTAATAATTAAAAACAAAAGCAAATACATACTATATTACTCGCATTAGTTTGAATATGAACTAAAATAAATATTGATGTAATAAATCAAATAATGTTAACTTAAAAAATAGATCACAAAATAAAATCCATTTTTCTGTTCTTTTTAGATAAAACACTTAACCTCATCAAACGATTCAAACGAGCCAAATAAGTAAACATCCAAAGCTTTTCACACTGTCATTAAAATAGATATATTTTAAAAAATCTCACATCGTTCATCCTGCTTTAATAATGTTTTTATTCTCTTTAAACTGGAGAAAGTTCTTTCAAGAGTTGACGATTAATCCGGCTAATATCTTTAATAAAAAATATATAACGTTATAAGTATATATGTTATAAGGAAAGCTTTCTTTCGGGCGCTTCCAATGAATTCTTAGAGGAAGTGCTATTCCTTCGGATCAAATTTCTCTGTAAAGTTTTTAATTCTACAAGAACATAAAATATACCGTCAGCCAAATATGTTCAGTAAAACTCAACAGTTTCATTAATTTTTTTTGCTGCTTTGTCTGTTTCTGACGAAGAATCCTTGAAAAGAACTGAAAACCCTTCTAGTATGTTTTCATCTTTTGTATTTCTCCAAGGTCCGTCACATAGAAATCGAGAAAAGGATTGAAAACAGTAACACGAAAATATTCTTCTGTACTTGGAACCGAAGGGTTAGAACGATTCTTTTCAATGTCAAGGACTTCAGCTATTTTTTATTTTATGCAATTTCAAACACTTTTGAAAATGAGTCGTCTTTTGCTCGTTTAATTTTTAGTTGATCCCTTAAATGTTTGGCGAGATCCATAGCTAGGACCAAGGTCTAAATTCACTTTATGAAACTCACGACTGCAACGGCAACGAGAGTTGGCAAATCATACTTATAACCTTTAAGCTAATCAAGAAGAAATCCTAGCGTTTTTTAAGTTCTTTGTCAAGAGTGTTGAACACAAACGGAAATAGCTACGCAAAATCTTCAACTGCTTTATATTTTGAGATCTATCGCGTCAGATTCAGCCTATTTAATGTCTTTTATGGTGGAGTCACTTTGCTTTCGCTTATTTTTTTTTTTTTTTTTGCAGTATATCTTTTCTTTTCGGTGTATTGAAATAATTGTAAACTGCTTCAATTGTGGTTAGGCAGTCTCTAATGGCTGGTATTTTGTTGGAAACAGATACAGCAAGGATTCAAAGAATGTGCTGCACAATGAACGTAAAGATCATGCGGAGCAAGTTTTTGGCGAATAATTGCCTGAACACCATTGTATCGACCAGACATATTGCTTACACCGTAGGGTTAGGTTGAATGGGGGGTGCAGCCACAAGTGGCAACACCTCACTCGGATCTCAAGGATCCATTGTGCTCCCCGGGATATCAGAGGATGAGAAATGGGAGGATTGGAATGGTAGATGGTTATTGTGGTAGGGAACTCCCACTGAACCATTTGGAGCCCTGAGTAAATTTCAGGACGTTGCTCAGTGGGAGATTTGAGATGTCGCCCAGTTCGTCGAAAAAGTATTCTCCGAGGGTTTTTTTCCGAGTGTGGGCCAAGCTAGGACACTCACAGAGGAAGTGGAATGATCCCTCCTCTGCCTCCTCATCTTGGCATCCTTTACATAAGTCGGATGTGCTAATGCCCATTCTCATCATGTGGGTACCCAACGAAATGTGTCCCGTGAGAATGCCAATCAACAGAGAGAGCCGAGGTCTACTTAGCTGGAGTAGAAATTTTGTTTTTTTTTTGGAAATATCTGGCCAAAGGTTTCTAGAAACTCGGCATGTTTCTAACGATGACCACCTGTCATTGGCGGTTTTTAGAAAATTTTGTCTGATTCTGTTTTTTTCTTGCTCAAGTGGTCTTAGAACTGAGGTGTTCGTTTCGCTGGATTCGAGTGCTGACCCGATTTTAGCCAGCTTATCCGCCATTTCATTACCAATTATGTCGCGATGTCCTGGAAACCAGGTTAAACTAACTGTGTTTGTTTCGCTGAGCAGTCTTAGGTTACTGCGACAGCTGTCTACTAGTCTGGATTTTGTCATAATGGATGAGATAGCTTTAATAGCCGCTTGACTGTCTATAAGGAAGTCAATATTTTTGTTGATCAGGTTTTGCGTAGCTAGGTGCTTTACGGCTTCGCACACTGCAAGTACTTCTGCCTGAAAGACACCGAAGAAGTCGGGAAGCTTTATTGATCTATTCATGGTGGGGTAGTCTGAGAAGATACCTGACCCTACCCGTTCGTCCGTTTTGGAACCATCTGTGAAGACGGAAATGTGATTTCCTTTTATAACCCTGTTTTCCTCCCAGCTTTCTCTTGTCGGGAATACTGTTAGGGCCACTGGATATGCGGGGGGGGGGGGGGGGAGGGGGTATAGTCTGTTTGAATGTCTATATCTGTATGGTTCATGATGGTTCTATGGCCTGATATGCCTGTTTTCCAATTTTTGCATTGTTTGAGTCGCAGTGCGCTTTTGGCCGCGACAGGAAAGTCTCCAGAGCTGCAGTTGGTGTTGTTCTCATGGCACTAGTTGAGCCAATGCATGCAAGCCTTTGGATTTTGGTCATCGTCTTAAGGCTTGAAGCCTTCTCTAATGATGGCCACCAGACTAGACAGGCATATGTGAGGATTGGTCTTATTATGGATGTATACATCCAGTGAATGGTTTTGGGACCGGATCCCCATTTTTTTCCAAAAATTCTACTACAGGTGTAGAAAGCGATTTGAGCTTTCCTTTCTCTTTCTTTTAAATTTTCTTTCCAGTTAAGTTTACGATCAAGGACAATTCCGAGATATTTTGCCGTACCAGATAAGTTTATTGGTATACCATTAATGGAGGGAGGAAGTATATCTGGAATGTTACGTTTTCTCGTAAACAGAACAAGTTCTGTTTTAGTAGGGTTGACGTTTAGCCCACAGTTTTTTGCCCAGCTGGTGAGCTTGTTTAGAGCTGTCTGAAGAAGTTCACAAAGGGTGGTTGTGAATTTTCCCGAAGTCATGATGACGATGTCATCGGCATAGGCTACTGCTTTTATTCCGCTCTGTCAAGTTTAACCAGGATTTGGTTAACTACTAGGAGCCAGAGTAGAGGGGATAACACTCCTCCTTGAGGTGTACCTGTACAAGTTTTGACTTTTAGGGTACTTGCACCCATTTCTGCTTTTACTATTCTCGTTTGGAGCATGGAGTTGATCCAGTTTGATAGCGTTGGATCGATATTTATGGAACTTAATGCCATGCGAATAGCACTGTATTCAACGTTGTTGAAGGCCCCTTCTATATCGAGGAATGCAGCCAACGTATGCTCTTTATATTGGATTGACTGTTCAATGGTTCCGACTACTTCATGAAGTGCAGTCTTCACTGATTTGCCCTTTATATATGCATGTAGGGCTGTAGAGATCACATTGTTATTCAGTTTTGTTCGGATATGCGTTTCTATAAGTCTTTCTAGAGTCTTAAGTAGAAAGGAGGATAGGCTTATTGGTCTGAAATCTTTGGGTTCAGTGTGTGAGAGCTTACCGGCTTTGGGAATAAATATGACTTTAACTTCCCTCCAACTAGTTGGAATAAAGGTGAGGTTTAGACAACCTCTGAATATTTCCACTAGAATCGGCACAATCAAGTCTTTTGGGCTTTGGAGCATCATTGGAATGATACCGTCCGGACCTGCATATTTGTATGCTGAGAATGAGTCAATGGCACACATTACCTTCCTATTATCTACTAATAGATTTCCTATGTTGGATCTAACGTTAGCGTTAGGGTTTCCGCTTCTGGGGATGTCATTTGAGAACACCCTGGAAAGTGGGTGTTCATGAGTGACTCTAGGGCTTCAGAGCATGAGTCAGTCCATGTGTTATCAGGTCTTCTAAGAAAACTAGGGGTATTTTGGACCTTGGACTTGACCTTTCTTAGCCTTGCTGCGTCAATTGTGCACTCAATATCTGAGCAGAAGTTGCGCCAGGCTGCTCTTTTTGCATAGGTAGTTCTATTTTTGTATTCTTT
Source organism: Melanostoma scalare (assembly GCA_949752695.1). Lineage (NCBI taxonomy): Eukaryota > Metazoa > Arthropoda > Insecta > Diptera > Syrphidae > Melanostoma > Melanostoma scalare. Next base: position 158,900,196 of record OX456985.1, on the reverse strand, counting down.
TTTGCTGATCTTGTATAGGTCCCAGTCAGTCGAAAGGTTGCCAAATTTTGCTCTATTGAAGAGCCTCCTAGAGTTCCTTCTAAGGATCGATAGTTCGCTTGTCCACCATATGGGGTTGGATATATATATATAGAAGCTGACACCCGAATTAAACAACTTTCTCAAACTCGGCTTAAGAAGATTGTTACCTAGCAATAGTCACACTATTTATTATTGTTTATGTTTTTGTCTCTGCTTTGCTTATTTCATACACAAACTATTTTGAAATAAGGGTAATTTGGCAGTTTAGGTTTTAAAATATGTCCCTTAAGGGATTTATTTCTGAAAATGGTATTGAGAAGCGACAACAATCTCTAAATTATATGTACATAATCTATGATAGTAAAAAACTGTGCCAAGGTAGTTTTTGTTGACATAATTTTTATTAATAAATAATTGAACATTTACGACCTTTTTAATGAGAACTTTTAAACTGAGGGAACCGTATTAACATGAAGGACCCATATGTATATATAAACTACATAGTTACATATCTACCAATCTACTAAACAAATTACTTTTAAAAGTTGGGTATGACGGTATACAACTTAACATCACCGGAAAAAAGAAATAATCTACTTAACTAGATACTTCTTATATACAAATTCATAAACTCAGTCATTGAATAATTGCATTTATTCAATGTAATTATTCAATGACTCAGTTCTTATCATCACTTTAAAACCATTTTTAATCTAAACAACCTCATCGGTAACCAACGAAACAGTAATAAACATTAATAAAAAATATCCTTTGGGACTAAATTTGAAAAAAAAAAGGTTGGTGAATTAACTAGCTCCGACTCCGACGACACTAGCGACATAAGAACTCCTTGTGGCGATTTTCTCCGGTGTCACTTCTATATACAGTTATTCAATGCCCATGTCCTTCCTCAGGCTCTAGGCTATCTCTGAATAAAATTCTATTTAAATCGGATCAGTAGTCGGATCAGGTGGATGGGCGTTGTACTATTCGGGTAGACTCTGACTGGTGCCAACTTGGCGTCGCCAAGATGTTGCAACAACGTGTACTATACGTCAATTGTGCTTATTATACCTCCACGCGGTATCCACTGGACTCCGGGAAGCTCCGTCCAGAGCTGACTTGCTAAACTAGTAAGTGCGAGTGTTGACAAAGGAATGCGAATAAAAGAATTGTGATCAATACTATAATTGCTCTGCGAACAATGACTGACTGCACGAATCTCAGTGGTCTACGAGAGCTTTCGCGTAAAATGTCCCAGCGGATGAATTCGAATGACAGAATCAACAGTGGACTTCAGCAGTCAAAAAAGCAGAAACCCCTGAAGGAGCTTCTCCAGCATATTTGGTTTAAAGGTCTTTCAGGGTCTTTCAATACTAGGACTGGGTATTGAAGTAGAGATGGTGGCGGATGAGCTCCTGGTGAGCCAACGCCAGCACTCACACTCCTGCAGCAGGGTACTGTCACTGGATATTCCAGCCCTTTGTGTCCGAAGGGATCCAAAAGGAACTGGCCCTCCAGGTTGGGGGTTGTGCGTAGGGTTAACCACCCAACCACGTAAAAAAGACCTTGTTCCGAAACAACAAACAGCCTCGGATAACGATAAAGATTTCAAAGTTGACGACCCAAGCAAACGAAAAAAGGACAATGACTTTCGGGTTTGCACGTGGAACGTAAGATCTCTTAACGGAATAGGTGCAGCTGGAGAATCAGCGGACGCCCTGGACTGCTGCAAAGCAGAGCAGACATAACCGCCATCCAAGAAGTGCGATGGAGTGGATAAAAAAGGGCATAAAGAAGATGAAAAACTGTGACATCTACTATGGTACAGACAGCAGAAAACAACGCTTATTTGGGTGCGGATTTGTAGTTAAAGGAAGACTCAGGAATAAGGTGATTAGCGATAATCCAGTTAATGAGCAAATTTCATTAGGGGTAAAATTCGTCAACATCAGCCTTATATGCGCCCACGCCCCCACAGAAGAGAAAGACGACAATTCCAAAGACTGTTTCTACAAGCTCCTCGAAGAACAGGGTTGCAAAGTCTTAAATCATTTTTATCTTAACTCTTGACTTTAATTCATAAAACAGTAAGTGACTTGTGATTTAAAAAAAAATTAATTCATAAGTCAGTAATGACTTGTGAATTAAAAAAAAATTAATTCATAAGTCAGTAATGACTTGTGAATTAAATAAATCATAAGTCATAAGTTACCAAGTGACTTATGAATTAGATTTTTCATAATTCACAAGCTACCAAGTGACTTATGAATTAGATCAACCGCAAGTCTTAAGTTACCAAGTGACTTATGAATTAAATTTTTCATAATTCACAAGCTACCAAATGACTTATGAATTAGATGAACCGCAAGTCATAAGTTACCAAGTGACTTATGAATTAAATTTTTCATAATTCACAAGCTACCAAATGACTTATGAATTAAAAAAAAAATCTTAAGCTGGTAAGTGAATTAAGAATTCAATATAATTTTGTTTACATTGTAGCAAGTGACTTACGGATGAGGATAGTACAAGTCATCTGGTATTGACTTATGAATGAAAAAAAAAAAATTACCGATTGCGAACGAAACGTACATCATACTAGTTATACATATGTAATTGTTATCGAAAATGAAATTACAAGATTAGCCAAATCATGTACCTGACTTTCAAGGTCTTTCTTGAAAACACATTTTAATTTGTGTGCCATCTACATAGATTATTCACAAGCCAATTGCTCAGTGACTAGTGACAAGTGTGCATTAAAGTTTAGTGAAGTGATTTTTTAGTGTTAAAAAAGTTAAAAATTTAAAAAAGAAGTTTACAATCTTCATACGTTTGTAAGTATTTATTTTTAAGGTATGTAATTCCAATTTTATAAATATTATCAAAAACAAAGATCATGGCAACAAATGAAGATTCTGTGGGTAGTGAGTTCTTTCGAGGAATTCATATTGGGGAAGAAAGCTCTGAAGCTGCAAGTGAGGAAGTAAATTTTTCTGGGGCTAGTACCAGTACCCGTAATGAAAATTTAAGTCCAGAGGAAATTAATCTTCTTAAAGATTGCCAAAGGACAAGCTACTTGGATGGACGTTTTTTCACCGTTGACACCAAGGAGTCTGTGTCCAAAAACAAAATAGTGGCAAAATGCAATGACTGTTCCATGACTTTGTCTGGAAATATAAACGTGTCATCTAATTTGTTACGCCACTTAAAGGTAGGTTTTCAAACTCTTTGGTGATATTTGTGAAAGAATGCGTAACTAGGTGTTTTAATAAAGTTAATTTTTTTCTTATGCATATCATAAAAGACATGCACAGGTTGCACGTACTTTGAATGTGATACATACCTTTGATGTAAAATATTTATTAATTGACTAAATCTAAGTGAACTTTAAAAGTAGAGTAAGCAGTATTTATATATAGATATACCTATAGTATAACTAAGATTACACTATTAAAAGCTGACACGGGAATTTGATCATGGTGTTTTAAGTTTTACACTGTTTTCAATTTCAATGCTACATGCCCTATGGTATGAAATTTTACATTCAGTAGGCAGCTTACATATCATGTTCAATTTCTTAAAGCAGCTTCATTCTGTTATCAGTGCGAATAACCGTTGCATAATATGCATATAATGTAATGCTTGTCTTTGCCTATTGAGAAAAAAATTTGGTTTTTTTCTGTTATTAACATGATAGATACCTCACGCTTTAAAATGAAAAGAGATAAGACTCATGACTCGTTGCAGGCACTTGTTCACTGTTTTGTATGGTTATGGTCAGCTGTGTGAAATAAAGTTGAGGCGGTTGAGAAAACCACTTCGATTTCTATCTACAGATTTAAGAAATTGCAACCCATCTTAATTCAATATAAAAATATTTTATAAAGTGATTTCTTGGACATTCGGTTAGTCTTAGCCCATTTCCGACGGCTACCAGTTCCAGGTGTGCTAGGAACTTGAAATTTCACACTTTGTCTATTTTTGGTCTAATAAGAGGAATCTTAAAAAAAATTTTGGAAAAGCTTTTCTTGGAAAATGGACGTTGCGTTTTCGCAACACTCGCCACATGTAGTAGCAAAATCCTTGAAGAAAAAAATTGTTTTGATATGGAGTTTAGATCAGTTTTATTCAAAAATTTATTTGTTTAAAAAGCGTTTAAAAAAGAAAATAGATTCACAATGAATTATAATTTTAAAAAGGAAACATAGTACAAATGCGTATAGCTATGTGTGTTTTTAAGAACAAAAAAGCTGTTCGTTGATGCCCAGTTTTACCCCGAACATTGATTCCCTTCTAAGTAAGTAAGTAGCCACTACCGTACGGTATAAACAGGTATTAGGTACTCATTTGAGCACAAGTTTCAATAAACCCAAATCGTATGGGTTTTTCTCTTATAAGCATTTTGGCCGAATGTCGTCCTTAATATGGATTCTTCTGCTCATGCAAAATATTTATATTCGTTTGTGGTTTTACATTACAATACACCACACATTTACGAACTATGGGTTTTTTTTTCTCGGAAAAATAGTTTGCCATGCATTTCCTGTTAAAAAATCAGTACCTCCGTTTTGAGATTTCCTATAATCAGTGTTCATTGTCTAATTATTTCTAAATTTGTTACCCTTTACACTTTACAGTGGTTTTACCAATATCGTTAAAGAATATTGTTTAAGAATTTTTTTATGAAGTGCACATTGTTTCGAAGAAACCAGATATCATGTGCAGTGATAACTCAGCGAACAATAAATGTTGTCTTATTTTGGGTAAGATGCTAATACTTTTGGCGGTTGTTGCGAAAACGCAACGTAGGATTTCTACCTCACCTACTAAGCAGGTAACTCGTATATGAATTGCATCAAGTGTATATTGAAATATAATTTGTACCTAGTTACGCAAGTTGAATAAATTCACATTCAATATTTTGAAACAACAAAATTTTACTCTTCGAATTTTATAGAAAAAACATAGTGATAAATTTGATGAGTATCAATTATACAAGGCAGCAAAGGTTGCGCGATTAGACGAATCAAGCCGCATCATTCGACGAGTGACATGAAAATTTTCCCAAAGTTTGTTTGAAAATAATGTTTTAGGATTTATTTTAAAAAATCAACTACCCATGCGCATTGTAGAAGATTCAGCGTTTCGAAAAATTATTGATGGTAATCATAAATTTGTTACACTTATACAATTAAGACTTTGAAAAACTTTCACCGCCTCTCCTTTTTTAAGACTTTGATATTAAACACGGAGACCAACCACTTCAACACTTGAGTCGGTAGATCGCTGGAAAGAAGTTGAATGAGTCTTATGACAATTTGGTGACCAACATAAAGAAATCTTTAATGGAAGCTAAATATGTCTGCACTACAGTTGACATATTGACAAGTGCAAGAAAAAGGTTTTTAGGAATGACAGCACATTGGGTAAGAATAGAAGGATACAATAACATATATTTATGTATGTATACACTGCCACAGTCGCCGGAGCAGATGAGTACAATAAGTTCGTAATTATTTCTCTGTTCTTTTAATATTTATAATAATTTTATATGCAAACTGGAAAAGGTTTCAAACTGAAACTCACATATTTTTCAAAACGTATGCACTATCCAGGATGTCCCGTACTTCGTCTGCCATAGCTTAGGATGTGATTCTGAATCATATTCTAAGAAAAAATTGTTCTACAGTAAAGTCATTTTCTTAAGTTCGGTGTCTATCATCAGTTTTGACAGAGAAATCGAATTTAATACAGGTCAGGGTACACCAAAGTTAGTGTTTTTTTAAATTGCCAAAAAGTGATGTCAAAGTTGAGAAAATGACTTTACTGTAGAACAATTTTTTCTTAGAATATGACCCAGAATCACATCCCAAGCTATGGCAGATGAAGTACGGGACACCCTGTATAAACAAATGGTTTAAATCTCGCTTGGTGACTGTGAGGTATCCTGTAGGTGTCCATATGTTAAAAATAACTACTTTCAGCTCAGTGAAGAAGACTTAAGCAGAAAGTCCGCGGCTCTTGCTTGCAAGCGCTTTCATGGAACTCATCGTTATATTAAAGTTGCTAGTAAAATTCATGAAATTCATCAATTTTTTGGATTGAGCAATGACAAAGTTATAGCAACAATTACAGACAGCGGCTCCAATTTTGTCAAGGCTTTCCGAGAGTTTGGAATACATGGTTTTGATTCCTTGATGGGAGGTAATATTCTTGCTGAATAATTCACATGCATAAATTTGAATCCTTATTTTGTTTACTTAAGAGGAAATAAGTTTCAAAACCACTTACAGAAGAGTTCACAACGACAGCACCCTGCTTTTAATTTCAAGAATATAATTATCGTAATTCGTAACTTTGCTCTCTTTCAATAAAAACTCATAATTGTTTTTTTTTTTAATTGCGACGTTGTTAGCTCTTCTATATTTAGAATTCTAATTTAGAACATCACTGAAAATACCTCTTTTATTTGATTCTTTTGGAGCCATTTTTTCGATGGTCAGTTTCGTGTCTCTGAACTAATTATTGTAAAAATGCTCTTTTTGTTTAATGAGAAACATTGAAATTTCAAAAGGAATAAAAATAGAAAAATAAAATAAAAAAAAATTTTTTTCCAGATGATGTTTCATCTCCACTTCAAGCTGATGATGATGAGGAAAATGCTATGGGTATTAGTGATGATGACAACGCTCAAAATGAAGAGTATGATGTTGTACACAATGAATCCGTTGCCTTGAACCTATCACATCACTTGCGATGTGCCAGCCATACTTTGAACTTGATTGCAAGTAAGAATGCGCATAAGGCCATAAACGAAAGTGCAAATCTGAAATCCATACACTTCGGTGTAACGAAAAAATGTGAAATATTGTGGAAGTGTTTGGCTTCGCCAAAAAAACGCGAAAAATTGGAGCTATTTTTCGGTTATTGCTTGAAAAAACCAGTAGTTACGCGCTGGAATAGCCTACATGACTGCTTGGAACAGCTTTTCCAACTAAAAGATAAATTGCTAGACTGCGAGCTTTTAACAGTTTCTTCTACAATTTCCGTTTTTAATGACAGTGATTTTGAATACATCGCCGATTATTTACGTTGGTGCAGCCCCCTAGCTAAAGCAGTGGATATTTTGCAAGGGGAAGAAAATTGCCACTATGGATCAGTGACGCCAGATCGTGAGATATTTCCCTTTTTGTGGGAATTTCCAGTCTAAAATAAGCTAAAAGGGAAAAAGGGATTTTTCGAACTTCATAGTGCATGCAAAAGGGATTTTACTATAAACTCAAATCTTGTCCTGCATTCCTTATTCTATTCAGAGATATAATAAGTTTTATTCAGTTTCGGTTTACCCGTTTACGTTTCAGATGTATATTTAAATGTCCCGCTAGGACACTAAATATCCCGGACTAAGTGTATGCTTTTCCTTAATTTTTGGAAAATATCTACTGCATTGGGGTTTTGTTGAATATCAATGGCATTGTATATATAAAGAATAGTACACTCGATTTCTCATTTGACAATGCTTTGGACCCAAGGCACGGAGTCGCACCAATCGCTTCTTTATATATACAATGGAACATATGAGCTGAGACTGGAGCCGTTTGGTGCGCCACCACTCAAAACGAAAATCGAGTTTACTATTCTTTATACAATGATGTCACGTAGCCAAATTGAGTGGTGTCAAAAAATGCGAAAAGAATGTTAATTTTACTATTTATGTTTAATACAATGTGATAAAAGAAATGCGATTTTGAGTATTAATTAAAAAACGTTTACAAAAAATGTTTTTTTTTTTTCAATTTAATTTGTCCCGGGTGAAAATTGAAAATCTAAGTATTTTACACATTTCAGTAAATTATCCCGAAAAAATTAAAAAAAAAAAAAAAACTGGCATACCTAATGGATAATCAGATTGCAATTGAATTCTATCACCCTATTTAGTGATCATGCAAATAGGATATATCGTTTGAGGCGTTTAAGTTTCTTTTACGTTAATGTTTTCCTACTAAATAAAATGTATTAAATAAAAATCTTAATATTCGAATACATAAATCTGTTTAGTTTTCCTTAATTATAAATGCTTTAACCATTAATAAACTAAAAAGGTTGAATTGTTATGAAATGTGTGTTTTTAATGATTTATAATTTAAAGGGATAATTTGGGGATATTTATACAAACAGTGTGGGAAAAAAGGAAATTTTCGCTCATCACTTAGGGAAAAGATGCTTCCAAAGTCTGGCGTCACTGCTATGGATATGTTTTGCCAACTTCGCTGTCAATAAGGCGGAAATGGGACTGTTTAATAAACAGTAACCAGCTCCAGTTCTGTGCTCCAATCATTGAAAAGTTGAAAATATCACTAATGTCACTCTTCCATGACTACTTTGAAATAGTAGATAAGGGTGAGTTTGCAGCAATAGCTGCCATTACTCACCCTAGATTCAAGTTGCGTTGGATAAATCTACTGGACGAAAAAAAGCAGCTTAAAGTAAAAACGCTTATAGAAAGCCTGACAAATAGACTTAGCCCGGAAGCCCAACAAAGTCATCAGGAACCAGACGAATTTTTCGATTTCGGCGATGTTAGCAGCAACACTGTGATAACATCCCTTATCCCACCAGAATCGGAGGAAACAGAGCTGAAAAAGTTTTTAATTAGCACATGCTCTAATTTGGAAGACTTGAAAAAATTTCCATTGGTAAGATCGTTGTTTTTAAAGTACAACACAGCCTTGCCGTCCTCCGCTCCTGTGGAACGATTTTTTTCTTACGTGACGATGCTTGATCTGCCAAAAAATAACAAAATAAACGAAAAAAATTTTGAAATGAGGGTTATTTGCAAAGCAAACTTCCGGGAAAAGTTCAAATAAATTTTGCTGTATGCTACCTTTTTTTGTTTTTTGAAATATTAAGTTTTTGTTTGTCATATGATCTCAATTTTTTATGAATTGTTTTTTTTCCATATTTTTGATATTGAACTTCTTGTTAAACATAACTAGATATTAATTAAAAATTTATTTGAAAATCTCTCCGTTTTCTTATTACCTACTTTTGGTTTCTTTCAGGCGGATCAGGCATCAGCTTTTTACCTTTTGATGCTTATTGTGTGTGTCACTTGGTAGCTTGTGAATTATGAAAAATTTAATTCATAAGTCACTTGGTAACTTACGACTTATGATTTATTTAATTCACAAGTCACTTACTGACTTATGAATAAATTTTTTTTTAATTCACAAGTCACTTGCTGACTTATGAATTAATTTTTTTCTAATTCATAAGTCACTTTCTGACTTATGACTTAAGGATTTCTTAATTCACAAACTCGCAACCTTGGAAGAAACATATGAGCAGAGCCCTAGACAAGATGTGAAAATCGTTCTTGGCGATTTAAACGCAAAACTAGGGAAGGAGGTTATCTTTGGAAATACAATCGGTAAGCATAGCCTCCATGACAAAACCTCCGAAATGGACTGAGGCTAATCGATTTTGCTGCGGGGTTAAATCTTGTTGTAAGTAGTACACGCTTCCCGCAACTCAAAATTCATAAAGGTACATGGCGATCCCCAGATCAATTAACCGTCAACCAAATTGTCCATTTTCCGAGGGGTCAACTTTGACTCGGACCACTACCTTGTTGTAGCCAAGGTACGAATGAGGATATTTTGTTCACGACCTACACGAGCTAACGCTGTGAAGAGATATGAATTCGGAAACCTACAATCGCAAGAGATTGCCAATGCCTTTTCCAATAGAGTGTCCCTTCAATTATCCTTGAATCCCATGCCGCCAGCATTAAGCATTGAAGACCAGTGGCAGCAACGCCAAGAAGCCATCAGAACCGCTGCCTCTGAGGTTCTGGGTTTCACTCGGCCACCAAAACGAAACAAATGGTTCCATGAAGAATGCAGGCAGGCAAATGCAGCCAAACAAAAAGCACGACAAATGCTGATGCAACAACGAACAAGAGCTGCTTACGATCAGTTTAACGAGATCTACAAGGAGAAAAGAAGGGAAGAACACCGACTTCTCAAAAAGAAAAGGAAGCAGCATGAGAAGCACTCGTTTGAGGAAATAAAGAGGTGCCATGACAGAAACGAGATTCGGAAGTTTCACCAAAAGGTAAAAAGATACTGCAAGGGTGGCAAACCCCGAACTCAAGTCTGTAAAGACCAGCAGGGAAACATAGTTATAGAGTCACAATCGCTACTGAGGATCTGGAAAGATCATTTCTGCAGACTGCTTAACGGCGATGAGGACACAAATTGCGCTGTCAGGCAGATTGCCCCATTCAGCTTGGACGATGATCAAGAATGCTGTCCTCCCGACCTACAGGATGTTAAGCTTGCCATATGCAAGCTTAAATCATTTATGACTGCAGGTGCAGATGGCTTTGATGCCGAACTCTTCAAGGCAGCTGGAAACCAGTTGGAAAGGAGCATGCACCAGCTGATCTGCATGATATGGTCGGAAGAAAGCATGCCCGATGAATGGAACCTCAGTGTCGTATGCCCGATCCTAAAGAAGGGAGACTCTCACAATTGCCTCAATTACAGAGGGATAAGCCTCATTAACGTCGCAACGTCTGAAACCCCACGTCAACAACTTGATAGGTCCTTATCAATGTGGTTTTAGACCAGAGAAGTCCACAATAGACCAAATTTTCACATTACGGCAGATCTTTAAAAAACCCGAGAACATAATATCGATATTCACCATCTCTTTATGGATTTCAAGGCCGCGTATGACAGCATCTACAGAGACGAGCTTTACAGAGCCATGTCTAGTTTCGGCATCCCTGCAAAACTCGTATGACTATGCAGGATGACTTTGGAGAATTCACGCTGCTCCGTCAAGGTCGGTAAAGAACTCACCAAGACCTTTGATGTCGAAAAAGGTTTTAGGCAAGGGGACAAACTGTCATGCGATTTCTTCAACATCATACTTGAACAGATTGTAAGAAACTCAAACGTCAACACCAGAGGAACAATCTTTCAAATGAGGGTGAAACGAAGTATATGCTGTCATCAAATAAGGACACAGAACATCGACGAATTGGACAAAACGTCACAATAGACAGACATAACTTACGAGGTAGTACAGGACTTCGTCTACCTTGAATCCGCTGTAGACACGGACAACAACATCAGTGCGGAGATCAAACGGAGAATAGCTCTTGCCAACCGTTGCTTCTTTGGGTTAAGAAGGCAATTGAGAAACAAAACCCTCTCCAAAAAACCAAGGTAACCTTGTATAAGACCTTAATCATCCCAGTCCTGCTTTACGGCGCGGAAGCATGGTCCTTATCGAAAGCGGATGAGGAAACCCTTGGTCGTTTCGAAAGAAAAATTCTCCGAATGATCTTTGGTCCCGTATGCGAAGACAATGTGTGGAGAAGAAGATACAACAACGAGCTGTATGAGCTGTACCGCGACATGGGCATAGCCAGAAGAGTACGCATCGCGAGGCTACGATGGTTGGGCCATGTAAAAAGTTACAACATTTACAGGAGTTCCTCGGCGGGCGTGGGGAAAAGTTGTAGAGAGTAGGGGATGTCCCCCACAACATCCTCATAGTGCAAGCACCCTGAAGGGGGTGGCCTTCGAAAAAGTTATACCCCCATGCCATTCAGATTGTTGAATTTAATAAAATTTAATACATCAGCACAGGATTTGTTTGGGGATGGGAGAAACATGGTGGTGTTGGAGGGTGCCCCCCAACAACTTCAAAGGGCACACAGGTGGCGATCAACCCCTTAAAAATTTTTTTATTTTAATAATAATAGCCAAAATTCTTTTCAGGATTTGTTTGGGGATGGGAGAAACATGGTGGTGTTGGAGGGTGCCCCCCAACAACTTCAAAGGGCAAACAGGTGGCGCTCAACCCCTTAAAAATTTTTTTATTTTAATAATAATAGCCAAAATTCAAATTCGAGCGAATTTTTGGCTATTATTATTAAAATAAAAAAATTTTGAAGGGGTTGAGCGCCACCTGTTTGCACATTGAAGTTTTTGGGGGGCACCCTCCAACACCACCATGTTTCTCCCATCCCCAAACAAATCCTGTGCTCATGAATTAAATTCATCAATTTTCGTGACATGGGGGGGTATAACTTTTTTGAAGGGGGTGGGTAAATGCAGCGTGTTTGCACTATGAGACTATTGTGGGGGACATCCCCTACCCTCTCCTACTTTTCTCCACGCCGAAGGAACTCCTGTAAATTTTATAAAATTCATCAAATACATAAAATTTCATGAAATGGGGGGGGGGTTATAACTTTTTTTGGGGGCGTGACCGCCACCTGTTTGCACTTGGGGCACCCCCTACCACCCCCGACTTTACCAAACCCCCTCCGGTGATGGGGTCATTATCTACACCTTTACCAAATGGATCTACCCCACTACCTTGTTCATATGCAAAACCTTTTTAATCAAAACGTAATCAAATGTTTCATTCAGACCTCTTGCACTATGCTGGTTCTGCTTGCAGTGGAACACTTTTAATAAGAAAGTCAATTCTACGTCCTTTTAAATTGAACTTTACTTTAATTTGGCTTCAAAGTCGTTATCGACTTTTAAGAAAATGAAAAAAAAATTTCAAAAAAATTTTTTATGTCATCCAAATCATAAAAATAAATTCTTATAACTTTGCAATTGCAGCATGTTTTATGCAAGCAATGTTCATTTGGTAGGAATGTAAATGTTCAATGTATTCATAGAGGAATAAAAGAACAAGAGGGCAAACCTCACACACAAAATTGAATCCGTCCTCAAGCTGACTTTACAAACACCACTTTTATTTTCGGGGACTTTGTTCAACCCTCGAAAACCTTATAATAATTTCTTTCAAGAAAAATCCATCCTTACTTCATATCAATATCAATCCATCGATATTCACAAAAAAAAAAAAAAAAAATCAACGTGCCTTCATATTGCCATCATCATCTTTCCTTAAAATGAGTAAGTATTGGTTGATTTTACCATCCTGTGCTACACACATACTCGATTTCAACATTGATCATGAATTTTGTCGCTAATCGATCGCTATTCGAACATGGGTCTTTTCCTTACTCTACGGTATAGAGTAAAACAACCACATGCATCAACGACGGTTCATGCTAAGCTATCTATGCACAACCAAATATAGGAAGTGACCAAATTCTCTATCGTACAGTCAAAAACAAAAAACATTCTCACTACCCTCACCTACCGTCGACCGACCTTTATTGTCACTATTTTCCTTTCTCATATATCAGTATCTCAGTCCTATCTATCCCTATATCTCAAAGAAAATCTCACTCCTCCGTTCTAAGATCTATCATCAGATCGTGTGTAATGTTCGCACTACACACAACATTACTTTTTATTTTTGCCTTAACTCTCATGCCATCGTAAGTATCTCCAACCCACTAACTGTCCATATGTGCCTCTAACGATATTATTTCCCCTTTGTCCAGACCGACACCCTTATAATAATTTCTTTCAAGAAAAACCATAACATGGGTCATATATTTTATCCTTACTCTACGGTATAGAGTAAAACAACGTCATATCAACGTCAAATCATGCTTAGGTGAAAAAATACCCTACATACATTGTCATCATAATCTTTCCTTTCATATTTTACTCCCCCAGTCCAGCAAACACAATACGCAAAAGAATACTCCCAAGTCACAATTCTCTTCAACAAAATCTAAAAATAGAACAAATCTAAAATAAATCCAAAGTAAAAAAAAAAAATCAAGCAATTCAAGGTCTAGATAAGTTGCAGAGCATCTTCTTGATCATACGCAATCTATGCACAATGGAATATCGCTCGAAATTCTCTACCTAAACATTCTGGCTACCATACCATATCAAGCCATCGAAATTCACAACAAAAAATACCCTACATACAATGTCATCATAATCTTTCCTTTCATATTTTACTCCCCCTCCCAGTCCAGCAAACACAATACGCAAAATGATACTCTCAAGTCACAATTCCCTTCAACAAAATCTAAAAATAGAACAACTAACAGTGTGTATGCCTGAAAGAAAGAAACCTCATGATAAGCTGTAAAATGACATGCTGCTCATCCACAATCAATGCACAACCAAAAATCGATCGTGACAAATTCTCTATCTTAAAGCAAAACAAAAAAAAAACAAATTCAAACCATTACCAACCGTCGCACTTTTTATAAGCCTCAACTAAAGCAAAAAAAAAAAAAACAAATTCAAACTATCACCAATCGTCACACTTTTTATAAGCCTCAACAAAAGCAAAACAAATTCAAACCATCACCAACCGTCACACTATTTATAAGCTTCAACACTCTCTATCTTCGAGAGAGATCAGAATGTCTCGCTCTAAATTCCCAGCCTCAAGTATACCTATTCCTACTTACATACTTAAACACTTATAATAAGTAAGTTACTTTTTGTCTACACTAGAATTTATCAAGAAACTAGAAATAATTAATGAGGCAAAACAACGTTTGCCGGGTCAGCTAGTATTAGATATATTTTAAATGAACTGAATTGTTTATGTGGTTAAATAATAATCATTTCTATAAGCTATCCAAATGGATAACTGGTAACGAAGTCTTATTTTTTAGTCACGACAATTCTTTGCCTTAACCCAAAGTTAGAAAGTAATAAGTTGATCGAACAAGAAAAACAAAACAATTTTCATTTTCTCCGACAGCCAAGCTGCACTAAATTTTTACTGAAAAATGATAAATGAAAGGAAAACCCTAAAAATTGCACTAAACCAGGGCTTCTTAAACTATGGGTCGCGACCCCAAATGGGGCACAGGCACATCCATCTCATTAAATTGGCTCCTTTAATTTAAACTTGATGTTGATACTTACCATTAAACGACTGCGTTCGAATATATTCGAGCGAACTAAGACGGTCAGAACTCCTTTAATTTTTTTTTAAATGTTTCTAAACGAATTCTAAGACTTTATATTTTCATACATATGTACACTTAAATTGTTACCTAGTAAATAAATCAACAGAAAATATTTATTTTTCTTTACTTCACATTTATATGGGGTCGCCAGGATATTCGCAATCATAAATGGGGTCGGTAATGAAAAAAGTTTAAGAAGCCCTGCACTAAACTATTAACCGGCCACTGTTTCCTAAAAAAAAACTTTTTCACTAATAAATAAAATTAATACAGCCCATTTTATCTACAAAAATGTACATAGTTATGTATGAAGCACTTTATAATTGGTTCCAAAAAGTAGGTTTGTTGAACTTTCCCCAGGGTTGACCCAGGTTTTCTTGACAACCCTATCAGTTGTCAAAAAAACTTGGGTTTTCCAATCTTCAAAAAATGCTAAACAACATCCCTGTCATTAAAAAAAAATACATGCCATTTGACAGCCCTCAACTCGCCACAGCAAAAAAATAGGGCGAGTTTAGGAAAAACCTAGGTCAACCCTAGGGCTCACAAAACATTAACTTTGACATTCAGGGCGGCTTTAGGTTTCTCAAAAAACGCTTTGCCTGCGACCCCAGAACTTGAACGAACACAAGTAATAATTGAGATAACAGTTAAATAGACATTACGCGGCCCGATCAATATAACCGTCGGAGCTGAATTTTCTCCGCAACGCATCCTTTTTCGGATATTCAATTTTGCGTCAAAGTAGTTGTCATGGAAATTTTTTTTTTCACAACTGCGGCAGCGCATTGCATTCCGGACGGAGGACGCCGGATCGGCAGATCGGAGAACTACTACGAAGTAAAATTTCTCCGAATCGTAGGAAATCAGAGAGAATTACGCTTCGATGGTTACCTCGATAGGCCCTACGATGTAGAGAAGTAAAAAAAAATTCTTCAATCTGCTTGTTTGTAAATCTGCAGCCCAAGTGGATAGTCCGATTTGCAACCTTGATTCATAGGGTTTATTTAGGAGTCTAGCACTAGGCGTTGTTGAAATTATAATTTAAGCTCCAAAACAATGGTTTCCATATGTCATAAAATGGTTTGTTGAAAACTAATTTGTCTAAAAAACGACCTTGACAATTTAGATAAAATACTTTGCAAGATTTATCTTAAAACGGTACCTCCTACAGAACCGCTTTTAAACATCAGGATTTCTCGCTAACAACAAAACTGATTTCAATTAAATTTAGAATTTAGGAAGGCTCTTGTGATCAAATTCATACATAGCTTTTTTGTTTTTAAATAGACTGGAAACGGGCATATTAAATTCTTATGCTTGTGAATGACTTTTTATTTTGCACTGGAAATGTGAAGGTATGTGGAAGTAAAAATAAGAACAAAATCAATAGTGGGTTGCTTGTTGCTTTTTGCCTATTGTTCTTGCGAGAGAATAGAAACGCTTGGAACGAACCGGGTAACTAATTGAAGTGGAGTAACGAAGTTGTAAGCTAATGCATACAAGAACACCATTTGTTTATTTGGAAGTTCACTATACTATACAATTTTTACTTGCGATTATAGGTACTATAAGGCAAGTCTTGCAATCGTGCAGAAAAAAAATTTTGAGATAGCAATTAAACATGACATTACGATGATAGAGAATACGAAAAAAGTGGGTCCTGCAATTCTGTCTGTCTGTCTGTCTGTCTGTCTGTGTGTCTGTCTGTCTGTATATAGATCTACAGCATGAACGGCTTGACCGATTTTCTTAAAAATTTGCAGTTAGGGTTTGTTTGGCATCCTACAGAGGGGTTTTTGGAATTGGGTCTCTAGGTCTTGAAATAACGGTACCTGCCATACAACCGATATGATAATACCTATTTTTTCTCGAAAACGGCTCCAACGATTTCGATAAGATTTTCTGTGCTGCATTAATTTTAGATTGTTTTTCTTTTGATGTAAAAAAAAATTTTAGAAAAAGTCTAAAAACGGTACCTCCCATAGTACCGTTTTTTTCAAAACCGACTTTCTCGTTAATGGCTGACACGATCTTGACGAAATTTTGGATTTTAAAAATAGTAGGCTGTTTTAGAAAGACTGCATACCAATATTTAAAAAAAAATTAGTTTTGGAAATTTTTATAAATTTTTTAAAAAAATTTTGATTTTTGGAAATAACTTCAAAACTTTAACTTTGATTTTTTAAAAATTTTTTGTCAATGTAATGATTTACAGAAGAATTTTGAAAAAGTTTCCGGGAGGAAGAAACAACCTGTCCCCCCCCCCCCCCCCCTCCTGGCTACGGCCTTGGATAATAGCAGACCCCGTCTGAAGACTATGCCTCGAAAATTAAGAAACATCTCCGCCCGTTATTACATGATATCTAGCACTTTTGCACTTAGCACTTACCACTTAGAAAGTAAATATTTAGCAATCATCACCCTAGAGAAACACAACCTCATCTACCCACAGAAGATTAGTAAGCTCTGGCTCAACTAAGGAGCATTAGAACTCCTCTGATATTTCGTAATAAGTTTCATTCAGTGCAAGCTTAACCCACCATTTATCAACTAAGCTCACAGAGGCGCTAATATCAGCTAACCTCGGCCACGACCATCCTGACCCTCCTCCAGGCAGCTTAATTAAAAGGATTGTCGCTGCAGCAGAACGGCAGAAGATCTGCCTCATCACTGGATGGGGAAGTACTGACATAAATGAAAGTGGTGAGTCACTTTTTGATTTTATTTTAAGTACTAAGGGGCCGTTCATAAATTATGTAAGGTGTTTAGGGGGGGGGGGGGGGGGGGAGGGGGTCGACTGAATATAATAACTTCTTACTATAGGGAGGGGGGGGGTAGTGAACCTGGCATTACGTAAGATATTAAATTTAAAATTTTACAATGAAACTCATGACGTAGAATGGTACGACGATGAAGAAATTGACATCGAAAAGTTAGGAGAGTCTCTAGAGGAACAAAAAGAGTCAGTCCTTCCCTTAATTGAATCAATATCAGACTGGTTAGTCAGCCCGTGGGTAAAAAGTTAGAGTTTTGATTCATTTCCTATCCTATTCAAGTTAACTGATTCTAGTCAAAACTGTGATAGATTAATAAGTATTAACCAGTCTGATATTGATTCAATTACTGGAATGACTGACTCTTTTTGTTATTGCAGTAAGTAATAATACTTTTGTAATACATGATACTTGGTTTTAAAAAAAAATGTAATAAAAGATATTTTTGTAATAATCGGAGTTTTAATCAATTTCTTACGAAAATTCTTACTAAGGGGTAGGGGGGAGTAGTTTCAATCTTATGATGTCTTACAGGGGGGGGGGGAGGGGTTCAAATCATTCCTCAAAACCCCTTACGTAATTTATGAACGGCCCCTAACCATATAGTAAGTAATACTGGCAATGAACCTACATTCATTATCAGAACAAGGACAAAAGTCCTAGACATCACTCTTGTCTCCAACGCGGTTCATCATAGGACTACAAATTGGAAAGTATCAACTAAACACTACTTTTCGGATCATAGATACATTCAAATTGATCTTAATGAGGAACCTCTCAAGCAACCAGTCTTCCGAATCTATCGGAAAACTGACTGGCAAAAATATCGGGTAACTCTGAAAAAGTTTATTATACCTGAACTTTCACAAAACCCTACAAACAAACAGGATCCAGACAAAAAAGTCAATGATCTTACCACTGCCCTTAACCACTCACTTCACATATCCTGTCCTCTTATAAAAAAAAGAGGAAAACGGAAACCACTGTGGTGGAGCTCGGGGCTAGAACCGCTCCGGAAGGAATGCAGAAAACTTTTCAACCGAGCTAAACAATCCAAAATCTCAATAGACTGGGACTCCTACAAGGAATCCCTCAAAACATATGAATACCAACTGAGGAAAAGTAAAAGAACTTCCTGGAGAAACTTCTGTGGAAAAATAGAAGATACTTCAGAAGCTTCTAGATTAAGGAAAATCCTCTCAAAAAGTCCAACCATGCCTAGCAGTTTGAAAACAGCTGACGGCTGGACAGAATAATGCGAAGAAACGCTCAATTTGCTTCTAGACACTCACTTCCCAGGCAGCTCTAAGAACTTATGCAACTATGATTCCACAGAATCAGGTAGCATAATAACAAACAACCCCGATCTGATTACAAGGGAAAAATTAATTTGGGCCATTAACAGCTTTGACCCATACAAATCCCCTGGACCTGATGGTATAATTCCAGCTGAACTTCAAAAGGCTGCGGATATTATTATCCATGTCCTTGAAGTAATTCTCATCGGCTGTACCACCTTGAACTATATCCCCACTCAGTTGAGAGAGGTCAATGTTGTGTTTATACCTAAGGCTGGGAAATCATCCACCGTGAACCCAAAAGATCTCCGACCAATAAGTCTATCATATTTCCTTCTTAAAACCTTATAACGACTGATTGATATCCACCTGAGTACAGCTATAGATACTAAACTGTTATCTACAGTTCAACACGCCTACTGTAAGGGAAAATCTGTAGAAATGGCCCTACACACCTTGGTTCGTACTATAGAATATTCCCTCCATCACAAAGAATTCACTGTGGCAGCTTTCCTCGACATAGAGGGTGCCTTCAATAACGTCAGCAACTCTGCAATTAAAAAGGCACTGACGAAGCTCAAAGTAGATAGTTCCATAGTGGGGTTGATAAACCTAATGCTAAAAAGCAGGAGGATCAACTCAACTCTAGGAAACTTCTCTGCAAAGAGATCTGTCAGTAGAGGAACACCGCAAGGTGGAGTCCTATCAACTCTTCTATGGAGTCTAGTCGTCAATGAACTTCTAGTTGACTTAGAAGCTGATAGTGCAGTCATTGAAGCGGAAAATACGGTCTTACCTCCGAATTTTTTAACGTGAACCGATTTGCATGAAATTTAGAATTAGGCTCATCTTACCCTTAACTTCAAAAGTGAAAATTATTTGAACTCCGCAATCACTCAGGGGGTGGTTGCCACACCTTCTCGGGGGTGAATTTTTTTTCAAAATAACCTCGGATATCGATAGAAGGCCTAATTTTAAGCAAAAAATCATATATAAAGTTTTTCATTAAGTCCAATACTTTTCAAGTTATTGGCAATTGAAAACTCGCAATTTTTTCATGTTTTTCATCTGTTTTTTTGCAAATATTTCCAAAAATATATGTACGTTTTATCTAAAATTTAAAAAATAAACAAAATTATAGCAGGTAAAACAATGAACACTTTGGTTTTTATAAAGTATTCTAAGTGCAATATTAAGCTAGATATTAAAGATCAAAACCGTTTTTTATGTTGTCTGAAATTTAATCGATGTGGTCAATGCCATCTAGCGGCGAGCAGATGCATTTATGAATTCTAATACAAAAGGGTTTTGTAGTGCTTGAAATAAGCTCTAAAATGAGCAAATAAGGGGAGCAATCTAAGTGCCATTTCCACCAAAATTAAAATTAATCGTATTCCGCCTTGAATTAACTTTATTATGAAGAGTTTGATAGTTAGAATCAGTTTGGCAGGACACATATTTTTAAAAAAGTCGCGATTTTTTAAATCAATTTTTGATACAAAATTTAAAATTAAAAAAAAACTCACTTTTTTTCACAATATCTCTAAAATGACGACAGATACGTATAAAAGTGTAAGCATAAAAAATTTAGGTATTTTTCTGGCAAACAGTTTGGTTTTTTTTTTTATCTGTCAAACAAAAATTGACGGAGATATGATTGTTTAAAGAGCGCGTGGCAGCGCAATCACAGACTCTCTTAAGCCCTTTAACCCTTCACCGTTTTCGAAATAGGTTTTTTACTCTATACTGCAGTGAAAGATGTTGTAGCTCTTTTAATTACCTTTACAAAAGTTTTTTTTTTGATTGTGAAAAAATGCATGAAAATTAAAGGAGTTATGGTTCAAAAACTTATCATATTTTGTTCTACTTAGTAACTGCTGCTCTTATTTGCACTACAGCTCACTTATTTTAAGTGCAAAAGACTTTTTATAGTGCTCATTTTAAAGCTTATTTCAAGTACTACCAAACCTCTTTTGTATTAGAATGTATAAATTGAAACTGCTCGCCGCTAGATGGCATTGACCACATCGATTAAAAATAAAAAACCGCTTTGATCTTTAATATCTAGCTTAATATTGCACTTAGAATACTTTATAAAAACCAAAGCGTTAATTGTTTTACCTGATGCAATTTTGTTTTTTATAAAATTTTCGATAAAACGTATATTTTTGGAGATATTTGCGAATTTTCAATTGCCAATAACTTGAAAAGTATTGGATGTTTTGAAAAACTTTATAGATGATTTTTTTTTGCTTAAAATTAGGCCTTTTATCGATATCCGAGGTTATTAAAAAAATAAAAATCACATCCGAGAAGGGGTTGCAACCAACCCCAGGGCGATTGCTGGGTTCAAATCATTTTCACTTTTAAAGTTAAGGGTAAGATGAGCCTAATTCCAAAATTTCATGCAAATCGGTTCACAGTAAAAAAATTCGGAGCAATAATGCTTCAATGACGGCACTATGAGTGATTCAAAGTGATTGCATATGCAGATGACGTCTCCATTGCGTTATCTGGAAAACATGCTCACGTCCTTATGGATCTGATGCAAACCGCTCTAAATAAAATAGTAAAATGGGCGGAAAAATGCGATCTAGGGATCAACCCTCAGAAAACTGAACTCGTTCTCTTCACCAGGAAATACAAAATTCCTCAACTAACAACTCCATCATTAAATGGAATCTTACTTCAACTTTCCAAAGAAGCTAAATATCTAGGTTTAATCCTAGACAAAAAGCTGAGCTGGAAAGCCAATATACAGGAAAGAATCAGGAAATCCACCGTAGCATTAATTTCCTTTAAAAAAACCATTGGTAACAAATGGGCTTTCTCCCCCCAGATCACACCGCTCTTGATAAAAGGTCCTACTGCGATAATCTAAGCAATGTCCAACGAACAGCTTGTCTGTGTATAAGCGGAGCACTGAGATCAACACCCTCAGCTCCCCTAAATACACTCCTTAACCTCACACCACTAGATATCTTCAGCAAACAAATGGCTGCTAGTACAGCCATTCGTATGAGCGCTCTCTGCCAATGGACCGTTAATAACATCGGATACGCTACAATCCTGAATTTATTCGGATCAATCCCTTGCCACTCCGACTACACCATCCCCCAAATGGTTTTTGATAATAAGTTCTAAGTCTCAATCCCACCAAGAACGACCTGGGAAGATGGTTCAAAAACCGAAGAAGGGGTAGGCTGCGGGGTGTACTCAAAACGACTTAACGTAAGTCCCTCTTTCTGCCTTCCAAACCATTGTAGCGTGTTCCAAGCGGAAATTCTGGCGATGAAAGAGGTCCTATCAAACGTGATATCCTCAGCTGCTTGACTGTCTGAGAAAATCCGGATAATTTTCTCAGACAGTCAAGCAGCCCTAAAATCACTCGGCGCTGTTTCTACGAACTCAGTAAGCGCCCTTAACTGTCACCTATCTCTTAGGGAGATGGCTGAACAGTTCAATCATCACCTTATTTGGGTGCCGGGGCACAGAGATATCGTGGGTAACTTTGTGTATGCAACTAGGCTTTGGAACAATCTCCCCACTCCAATGAGACAAATCATTTCCATAGAAAAATTCAAAATCATAGCCTTAAATCACTTTGCTTATTACGGGTAATAGTATGCACTGAGAAAAAAAAACCTTTTGTTATTATACTATGATTTAAAATAATAATACCAATCTATAATGTCTCAAACAAGTTCGTTATATATCTTTTCAATATTTTATTGTTATCTATTCATTTTTTAAACTTTAATCTTTCTTTTATTTTTTATTTGTCATTTAATATCTTTTAAATTTTTATTTTTTAATCTTTCTTTACATAACCTCTGTTTAAATGGATGTATTATCTTGTACTACAAAAGACTAAATTGCCTTACTGTACTTCCTTATTTGTTAAATAAATTGAATTGAATTGAACTGCAAAGTCGATGAACTCGCCAGAGAAGGAACCTTTCTACCGATCTCAACCAGTAGGTTGAACATTGGTATACCAATCGCTACTTGTAAACTCATGCTAAAGCAAGAGGCAATGGAAATGGATAAAACAAATTATAGGTGGAACAATATCACCACGCGAGTTACATATATTGTACCTTCCCACGAAAATGATGAGTCTGGCAAAAACAAAGCCAAAAACAATATCACAACACTTTCTTGGTAGGTAATAAGATATATTAAGAATGCAGGTACATGAGCTCCAGCATATCCGCTGCTCTGCTGTGCAAGCGATTAGTGTTTAAGCAAATTATGTGTAGAGTCATTTTGGAAACAAATAAAGAGGGGAGTTGATTTTTAATAGTTGAAGTGAACGGTCGTTCTTGTTTTAATTAATACACCGAATACGAAAAGTGTAACTCGCGTGTCGCAACAAAACGGATATGGCCAGGACTAGATCCAAAACGCACAAGACATTTGTTATCCATAGCCAGATTGCACGTTAGCTCCGTAATCAATGTCATCACCGGACATTGTCTGGTAGGAAGACATGCCATAAGACTTGGCGTTTCCTCTAATGACTTCTGCAGAAGTTGCTTAGATGAGGAGGAGGAGGAGACAATCCCACACCTCCTCTGCTCATGTCCTGCACTCCCTTTAAAAAAAAACGGCATCTAGGAAAATATTTTCTTGATGATCCAAGCGATCTGTTGAACACAGATATCCTGCATCTCTTTCGCTTTATTAAAAGCTCCAAATGGTTTTGTTAAGTGAGGCACTCCCTCGTACAATTTTTATGGTATCACAATGGACCTAATATTGGTCTAAGTGTGTCAGTTGTATTCCTCACAGCCATTTTAAAACCTAACCTCACTTCACAGAGGGGTTTTTGCTCTAGACTAGATCCTGAAATAACGGTACATACCTGTGCGAGGGATTAGTCCTTGGTTGTCTTTCTCTAGAGAGATAGAACCATTTGATTTAGGTGACGTAGACCAACAATTCCGCCAACCGTACCTGAACGAAGTGAAGACAGCAGTATCCAAGCTAAAGTCCAACAAAGCTGCTGGAGCTGATGGCCTCACTGCCGAATTGTTTAAAGCGTCAGGCGATGACCTGGTCAAGCGTATGCACCAGCTCATTTGCAAAATATGGTCGGAAGAAAGCATGCCCGATGAATGGAACCTCAGCATTGTTTCCCCATTCCTCAAGAAAGGAGACCCTCTGAACTGCGCCAACTACAAGATCCTCTCTGCCGTATTGTGTGAGCGTCTGAAGCCATTCGTCAACAACCTGATAGGTCCTTATCAGTGCGGCTTCAGACCAGGAAAGTCCACCATAGACCAAATCTTCACACTACGGCAGATCTTGGAAAAAACCCAGGAACTTCAAACCGATACTTACCACCTTCTTATCGATTTTAAAGCTTCCTATGACAGGATCTATAGAGAGGAGTTGTATAGAGCCATCTCTTGTTTTGGCATCCCTACCAAACTTGTCCGATTGTGTAGGATGACGATGGAGAACGCACGCTACTCCATCAGGGTCGGAAAAGGTCTCACCGATGCATTCGATGTCAAAAAAGGTTTTAGGCAAGGCGATGCACTGTCATGCGACATCTTCAACATCGTTTTTGAAAATAGTGCAAAACTTCCACGTCAAAACAAAAGGCACAATCTTTCAAAGATTCGTCCAATTGCTCGGATATGCCGACGATATTCACATAATTGGAAGAACGCAGCGTGACGTCAAGGGCGCATTTATGAGCATTGAGACGGAAGCGAAGAAGATGGGTTTAGTGGTCAATGAGGGCAAGACCAAGTATATGCTGTCATCAAGAAAGGACACCCAACACCGACGTCTTGGACAGAACGTCACGATAGACAGCTATAACTTTGAGATAGTTAAGGACTTTGTTTACCTAGGCGCCGCTATTAATTCAGACAGCGACATCAGCGCTGAAATCAAACGAAGAATAACTCTTGCCAATCGCTGTTTCTTCGGACTAAGAAGGCAATTCCGAAAGTCCTATCTCGAGCATCTAAGGTGTCCCTGTATAAGACACTTATCATCCCGGTTCTTATATATGGCGCAGAGGCATGGACCTTGTCAAAGGAAGATGAGAAAGCTTTAGGATGCTGCGAGAGAAAAATTCTTCGGGTGATTTTTGGTCCCGTCTGCAAAGATGGTGAGTGGAGAAGAAGATTCAACGACGAACTGTTCGGGCTGTACAGCGACACTGACCTTGTCAAACGAGTAAAGGTCCAGCGGCTTAGATGGCTGGGTCATGTAGAGCTAATGGACACCAACGCTTAGGCCCGGAAAGTCTTCGAATCCGATCCCGAGGGACGGCGCAGTAGAGGAAGACCGCGACTAAGGTGGCGCACGCAAGTAGGAGAGGACCTCAACCAACTTGGCGTGCAAAACTGGAGGCAGCTAGCCAGAGACTGAGCTGGCTGGAGAAGCATGTTGGTTGAAGGTTGAGGCCCTAGTCCGACCCGGATTGTAGCGCCACCTTAAGTAAGTGAGTATATTTCTTATGATGAAAAATAAATTTTTGAAAACGCTTGAAAACCAACTTTCTCGTTCATGGCTAAGACGATTCTTACGAAATTTTAAATTAACGAAGTTCAAGGTTGTTTAAAAAATATTGCATTCGATGTTCTTAAAATTTTTATTTTACTAAACAAAAATGTTGACTTAGAATTAAAAAATTTTTTTTTTTAAATTTTTGTTGAACATTTTCTGGCAAAGATTTTAAAATTTTTTTTAAAAAAATTTGAAACTGAAATAATGGCGTTTATGTTTTTTCACAAAAATCTCTTTCAACATTCAATTTTATTATTTTAATGCGATTTTATTCAGTTTTCATAATTATTGTGCATTTGGCAATCTTGTGTCACTTTAAAAATGATACTTAAAAAACAAAATCCTTATATTCAGACCCTATATTTAGATTTTGTATGTTGAAAAAGTCATTGAACTTTGTTTATTATTAGTATTATTTCAAGAATCCTTTAGGCGTCTCAATAGATCTTAGTGCACTGTGGGGCAGTCCAGCGAAGTTGTTTTCAACTACATTCCATGCAAGAGATTTCCTCTTTTTAGTTAGAACTGTTTTTTCACTCAATTAATTTAAGTTTGAAATCAATTTATCTGCTGGTTTATTTTCACTTCATAGTCCCATACCCTGGAGAAACTTTACAACATTTGAGAAGTCGTATACTTGTAGTTACATGCTATTGGCCTAGTCTGAAAACTAGTTTGAATATCCTTTTTTTGTTCTATTAATGCCAGTGAACCATTAAGACAACATTTATCAGATCCAAAAACACTTGACATTATTGCTGAAAGACCCTTGCCAAAGTGTCAGACGAGGATTTAGCTAAGAGGCAAGGACTATAGTGAGGGTGGCCGATATCCCTTTCAATAGAAATTATTATATTTTTCTTTGAATTCGTTGTTGTCGTTTGAAATTCCAATCTGTCAAAGTTTAAGTAGACATCAGTACATTCATTTATATCAAAATGCTTTTAGGGTAATCAATCAATTTAATTTAAACACATTCCAATATGTATGTGTTTCTGTAGGTTTTGTGATGCTTTCGTTGTGGTATGTGTTGCGAGAATATTTATACAGTTTACCATTTTCGGGGTGAATTTCATTTACTGAGAAGTGGTTTGATTTAAAGGTTTTCTATGGGCTATGGCACTTCGGGGTACCACTAATTGAAAAAGTTTTTAGAAACAACATTATTCAGTCTATTATCTTTTTTATTGTACTAGCTTCTCTAGCTTTGATGAAACCGATTTCAATAACGAGGATTTAGTGGAGGTTTGAAGCAAAGGTATATGGTGAATTATTGCACCCGTGCCTCAAGAGGCCTTTTCCTACATGTGGAGAAAATTCGGAAAAATTGCGATATAGGTAGTTCCCCGTTTTATGAGGTCGTGCCGGCACTTTTTTACATTCTCAAAACAATTTTTATTTTTCAGCCTAATTACAGCAATTTCAAATACAGAATTTTGAAAACAATACTTTTCGAAAATATCATTACAATTTTTCTTTACCATAATAATCTAATATACTTCCTAGAACAATTACATGCAGTGGCCACAAACCATAACCGCTTAAGTCGATTTTGACTACTTTTCAGGAGAGTAGTTTTAAGTTTCAATTTTTACTAGGAATCAGTATAGTTGCAGAATTAACGTTTTTGAAATGCTAAAATGAAGAAAGAATACACCTCTGCAATATATTAAAAGTGTAGAAATTTATACCCTATAATTTAGGAGTAATTTAAGAAAAAGACACTTAGGCCGATATGGTTTATTGAAATTCGTCATAATTAAAAGCTTAACTCAAGTTAAAGCTTAACTTAAGTATCACAAGTAAAACATGTGTCTACTTTCGGTGTTTTGAATTTGAGGCCCATTGTTCTAAAAATTTGGGAATATTTTGACAAACTGACTGGGTTGGAGTGTTCTGATTTATACAGGCGGTGCATGGAAGTCAAATTAAGGCTAGCTGGTAAGTATTTTTTGCAGGTATCCCTTCGGCTGTAATGGCTTTCGTTTGCAGGAAACCTTGAAATATGGCCTCTTATTTCTTCTTATACATCTGCACTGTATTTATTTGCAGGGGTATGGTCTCCTCTCTTATCCTTAAAAGAAATTGAAGGACATCCAAGTTTTTTTTGAATAACCGATTTAACGAAGCTCTCAGTTTCGTCAAAATAGTACAGAAAGTGTTTTTTACAAACGCTAGAAATTATAATTATTTACCGTCAACTTCGAGCGTATACTTCATAGTGTGACTGCGTTTACGCTTTCTGTTGACTGTATTGACCAAGGTATCACATTTTTTATCTTCTACGTATCATCGAACCAATATATAAAATTCTTTGGTTATAGCTTCCCAATGACCAGTACTTGTTAAATAATAATTGAATTTTTTCAAATTCAACTTTTTCATTACACTTAGTGCTGCAATCATCAAACTTCTTGCAAGCTCTAGCCTTAACAGATTTTACGCTAACTGATTTATAGGATTTCCCACTATTTCGGAGTTCGGATCGAAGTTTTTTCTTGTTCTTGCGCTTTGGTGTCGCTAGTGCTTCTTCTATTTGAGCTCCCAGAGCAATCATATCCTCATCAGTTTCAGAATTGGAATCGCTAGACTTAGTAGACAAATCAAAATCTGGATCTGATAGTGAATCATCGGAGTTCATCCATTCTGGCACATTGAATAAATTACCTTCTACATTAAAATCATTTTCAATGTTTTCGGCTTGTTGAAGTTCATCTAAAATCGAAATAATAAAATATTATAATTTTAAAATCTAATTAAGCCCCAACATTTTATATCTTGAAGTAAAAATTTTATAGCTAATACTTCTTATGCTCTTATATTCTTACCTTGTAGGAAGTCAATCAAAATGCTGTGTTTCATTAGGTGTAATATGTGTAAGGTTTGGCACTAGATCATTTGTAAACCTTTCATTACTTGACCATTGTTCTGTTGAAGATTGATTTTTCAAATGTTCTTGACAATAGGTTTCCGGTTCGTAAGTGTTTCCTAAGTGCTAATAGTGAATACTCATTTCATTTGTGAATTCTAAATAGTTCTCATACCTTTTTCAATATATTCGACAATATTTTCTTCTTCAATGCTTCCCTCACAACCTTGAATGTTTTCTAGGAAGGAAAATTTCAAAATTGAAACGTAATTTTCATTTTGGAAATCAATTAGTTAAAAAACAGAACTCATCCTTTTGTTTTACTTTGAATCAAAAAGTATTTTTAATTAATTTTGACAAAATTTTAACTGTCACAATGAAAGACCACTTTAATTTACTTTTACACAACATAACTATTCATTAATAAAAAAAACAACAAATTTTTGTTATCTTACCTTTGGCTTTGGTACGCTTTGCAAGTATCCTTGCTAATTCTACAATTTTCATTGCTCTATTGGACATTTTCACAGCTTTTTTATTTAACTTTGAAGAAATTCAAACTATAAACTACTTCAAACAACACGTTTTAACTTTAAAACAACACTTTCACTTGAAATCCGACTGCTTGCGAAAACTTATTTTAACTTATGACTCATATTTCTTCTCCTTTTATAGTAATTTCACTATGGCAAAAAAGCCTAAGCCAACTTAGATTTGTGATTTTTTAAATTCAAATTTGGAATAAGCAATTAACTCGATTTATGACATTCAAAGAATCATAGATTGCTTTGCCAAAATAACTTAATTCAAAATAAGACTACCCACGAATGCAATTGTGATTTTCCATAACAACCTAACTCAAGATAGGAATATCAAATATTTTTTCTAATTTAAGGAACAACAGCCTAATTTGACTTAAGAAAAATTCAAAAATGGCCATTTTTAATTATAAGCAGATTGTAAATTTCTTAACTTGACTTATGTTATTACTCTTGATTACTATTTTTATTTCATGGAAAATAAAAAAGCCTAACTTCTGTTATGAAAGAGCCGCTTTGAAGAATTGATTTTTTTTTAGTTAAGTGGTTATGGCAAACTATAACTTTCAAAATAAGAGTTAAGCTGTTAGGTTTATGCTTATAACTTCTGTTTGAATAGAGATACAGACATAAAAAATTGAGTGGACATAGATTTTGATATCCTCTGTAAGATAATGATAAAAACTCAATTTCATCATAACTCAAGTTAAGCGGTTATGGTTTGAGGACACCGATGTATCTATGATAATTAATTTGTCTTTGATTTAATTACAACAAGAACAAAACAAATGGTATCTTCGTCTTTCTTCTCTATTTCATTTTCTAATTCTTGATTGAATGTATGTATCTCTCTCTCATGTTAAAATGAATTGTTTTGATCATAATCAACAACTGCATGAGCAATTGCAACAGAAATATTAATCTGTCAAAACTAGCACGCGTTCATGCATTCAGTAGATGTTTAAAGGTTTGTGCAAATTTATGTGTTAAATGTTATTTTACTTCAAAATGAATATATCGATAGTGAAAACAAATAAAGGAATGGAAGTTTAAGAACGGAATTATGCAAAAATACAGTACAGACAGATTTTTGAGATACCTACAGTGTTTTGCTCATACAGCAATTCGGCATACAGAATTTTGAACTACAGTATTTTGATCATACAGTATTTTGTACATATTTTGAAATACAGTATTTTGAAATACAGTATATTAACCATACAGTATTATGAACATACAGTATCATACAGTATAATACAGTATTTTGACCATACAGTATTTTAAAATACAGCATTTCGACACGCTCCCACGCTGAAGGGATATTTGAATAATAAATAAATACAATTTTTGTTCGACTTAACAAATAGGTAATTAAACGCTAAATAATAGCGTTTTTTTTCGTAAGGGGCCAGTTATAGCGATCAGGAAAACGAATCAGGAAAAATTTTCAAATGGAATAATAACTATTTTCTCGTTACAGTTGAATAACAAATGTTATACCAATCGATGGCAAATCACTCAAAGAATTTTTGTGCCTAAAAAAGATATAATAGAACAAATATTTGCTGTTTAATTTGTATTTTTCTATTTTCCTGTTTCGATTCCATCAGGAAAATAGAAAAATAGAATTTTACGGCAAAGTATTTGTTCAATTGAACATTTTCTTGGCAAAATAGATTCTCTGGGCTGTTTACTATTGATTGGTATAACATTTGTTATTCAATTGTAACAAAAACATAGTGATAATTAATTTTGAAAATTTTTCCTGATTCGTTTTCCTGATCGCTATAACTGGCACCTAAGGAGGAAGATTGAAAGGATCTTCCCAAGGAAGACCTTTGAGAGCAAATATAAAATGGTGACCACACCTGAGACGCATATTCTAGATGCGGACGAACATAACAGTTATATAAAGAGAGGGTGACATAGGGGTCATTAAATTCTTTTGCTCATCGCTTAATAAAGCCAATCATTGAATTTGATTTGTTAATAATGAGGTTGATGTGTTCATTAAACTCTAGGTTCGTACTAAATAGAACACCGAGGTCACGGAATCTAGAAACTTGAGATAGGGATTTTTGCTATATTGAATATTCTCCAATACTTGGCGATCTTTTGCGAGAGAAGGTCATACTTTGGCACTTGGAAGCGTTCAAACTAAGTCCGTTTTTAGAACACCATAGTACAAAACTATCGATATCTTTTTGTAAGAAGTCTCGATCTAAAGTATTTTCAATGATTTTAAAAATCTTCATATCATCAGCAAAGATTAAAATGTCGCTATAAGAGATGCAAGAAATTACATCATTAATTGCAACAATGAAAAGAAAGGGACCAAGATGACTTCCTTGTGACACACCAGACAAAGCATTGAAAGGTTTTTATAAAATTTCATTTCGAAATTTGACCTCATAAGACCTATTTTGGTAGGAGCTTATCCAAACAATAAATAATGGGGAAAGTCCAAATGCTTTTAGTTTATATAGTATAATATTATGAGACAGTTGGTCAAACGCCTTAGAGAAGTCAGTGTAAATGCAGTCAAGCTCGTTCCCACATTCAAGGGCGTTGGAACATTAATGATAAAAAGATAGAAGGTTGGTAGCCGTCGATCTTCTTTGCATAAATCCGTGCTGCTGATGGCAGATAACATTCTTTGCAAAGAAGGATAGGCTTTCGCAGACTACTTGTTAAAATAGCTTGGGTATGCATGAGAGCTTTGAAATTGGCCTGTAGTTTTTTATATCTATTTTTTCACCCTTCTTGAAAACAGGTGTTATAAAATTTTTTTTTCCAAAAAGTGGTAAATATTCCAGATTTTAAAGAAGACTTGAAAAGATATTCAAGCGGAAGTGATAAACGTGAAGAACACCTCTTTAAAACAATTGGCGGAATCGAGTCCGGACCAGAAGAAACGTCATCTTTAAGAGAAAAAAGGTAGTAAGTTATTCCGTCTCTGTTTGTAGGAAAACTATTAAAATTCACTTGCGAGCAGTGACTTAAATACTGAAAAAAATTTTCATCAATTTCTAAATTCGTACTACAAAAAGAACCACAAAAATGATTTGCAAAGGTTTTGCAAATCTCAGGAGTATTTGTTAAAGAAGTGCTTATAAAAACAAAGTTTAGGGGATACCCATCTGATTTTTTTTAGAGTTTACAAAGGACCAAAAACTTTTTGGGTAATTTTTCAGAGAACACCTTATTTGATTGACATAGTTAGAGTATAGATTTTGAGAAAGCGTTTTGAAGTCTTCAAAAAACCTATGAATAGTTGGTGGTCAGTTGGAGAGAGAGTAGTTAAATAGGTCTTCCAAGCTTTGTTTCTTTTGTTCCTTAGAGCTGTAACGTGCGCTTAGTTCGCAAAAATAAAACTTTTACTTTCAATGTAATTCTACCACTTTTATTCAGTATCTACTTTATTCGATATCAACTCTACCAATAATCACATTAACTTACTCTTAACAGTATCACTCTATAATCAAAACTGACATCTGGTGTCCTCGGCGGCGGCGGGCGGTCTATTTATATCGAATGGCATTACATCTAGAACTTCCCAGTAGTTTCCACATGGTCTCCACACTCCAGAAGTGAAATGTCAAACATTTCCCCTTCTGGTATATTTCTACACTTACACTAGTGTTGCCGCTTGTGTTTTCGGTTGAACGTTTTCGATTAGGAAATTGGTATTCAATGTTGGGTTTGCATTACAGAGCCTTTAATTCCTTGGTAAACCACGGTTGACTGAAACTACTATTTCTAAGCAACTTTTGGGGAATGGTTTTTTTCATGCTATTCTCTAAAATCGAGTAGATGCAAGCGACTACTTCGTCAATATTTGCAATAGTTGATATATTTACGATACCGGCAATGCAAAATTCATTCGATAGCAAATCGAAATTCGCTTTTCGAAAGTCAAAAGTATATACACAGTCTTTTAAATTATCAATATCTCGAGAGACGTTGCTTAATTCAATAAAAATATCTAAAGGGGAATGGAGAGAGTAATGCCCAAATTTTATTGAAGAACTGCCGTGCTAATCTCCAAAGCGTTTATCTATAGCTGCCACGAGAGAACTGAAATCACCGTTCTTACCAGCTGGAACAGTTTGAAGTAATTCAGCTGCTGGTCCTCTAAGAGCAAGAGTCAGTGCTACACTCAGAGATTTTGATTTTGAAATTCGGCTACGGTAATAAACAATTTAAAAACGACACCAAAATTCCAGCTATGGTATCCAAAGCAGAGTTATTGTACGCAAATTACGACCACCGCGACCCAACCAGAGCTGTCATCACTCTTTCCAAACTTGCAGCAACACATTCATTCAGCTGTTATTTTAAAGAAAAAAAATGAAGGTATATTACCAAATCGCAAGAGCTATCGTATCCGATTCATTTAGCAGTGGTAACGTCCACTTGAATACGATAGCCAATATGCGGATGTAGTAGTTTTATTTTGCTCACAGAACCTATGCAAGATGTATCGTACCTTACCAGAACTACGTGTGTGATAGCTCTCTAAGCAAAGAGTCATCATAGCTCCGTCTATGTTTTGTACGATAGCCAATATGAGGACGTAGTAGCTCTACAAGATGTATCGTAGCTTACAATAACTTTGTTAGTGATAGCTAAAACCAAAGGGACATGATAGCTCCGTCTGCGTTTTGACGATAGCTAATATGAGGATATGGTAGCTCTAGAATATGTATCATAGCTTATAATAACTTTGTTAGTGATAGCTCAAAGCGACATCATAGCAAATTTGTGATTGTAATAGTGACTACCACTTTTGCAAAAAAGTTTCCCTACTCATTGTTAGATATACTCTACTCTGACGCTGAGTGCCGAGCCGATGCCGACAGTTCACATCACACAACGCACAGTGAAACACGTATTCAATTTCATTCAGTGTTCAGAGCAGATGCAGAATTGCAGAAGGAACAGAGAAAAAAATTTTAACTCTCAACTTGTGTAAAACATCATCAATATCAGGTAATTTTTTTTAAATTATTCTGCACAAAGTTATTTTTATAACCTGAAAATAACTCACTCTTTTTCGTAGAAGCGTAAGTTTTTGCTTTACTTGGTGCATCTTTGGCTTCGACAACTCCTACAACGAGATAAATTACAGTACGTACATTAACAAAATTAGGAAAATGTTCCTTAATTGTTCCTTTGGCGGGAATGATGTTATTGCAAAAATTAAAAAAAAGGAAAAAGAATTTCAAGTCGAAGATTTTAAAGAAGCAGGTAAATATAAAATGTTTTCATCTTCTATAATTAAATAAAAACTAGAAAACAAAAACTAAATAGCTCTTATTTTCAAGTTAACTGAACCATGAAATTCAAATTTTCTGGACCAACTTGAACAGAAAGCAATTGCATTCCAGTTTAGTTCGTAACATTTTTATTCCATGGTTTAGTTTACTTGAAAATATGAGCTGAACTTTTTATCTTTTGTTAATAACCCTGTACATACATTTATAAGAAAAATACAAATTTTTTGTTAAATCCTTTATTGATATTGAAAAATATACAGAATGTACCACAGTTGGCTGGCTAAATTAAAAACCATGGGACCCTTTACTTTTAGGCATATTTACATTCATACTTTTGTTAAGTTATAATATCCCTGTGCTTACTTAAATTTCTTTTAAAGATAAGATAATTTTAGGTTGAAAGCCTAACTTAAATAATTTTATTACTTATAATAAGAATTGTATTTATTTTTAATAAAATTTTTTTCCTGATTTCAAACATTGAATTCAAAAATTCTGTAAACCAATATCCATATTTGACAAATTTCTTTTTACTATGAAAAAATAATTTTCTCAACAAAAAAATTTGAAATGTATCTTTGTAGTTGATAGAATTGTTGTTCATAAAATAATATCAATAAAAAACTTAATGTCATGAAAAATTAAACATTCTATTGTTCGTATTTTAAATAGTCTTTAATGTAATATTTTTCTATGACGAATTTATAGCTCTAGCAAAACCTTCATGTTGATATTAAAAGGATTCTAAGAGCTTGGTAAGTATTTATAACAGTTCTGTATCATCGATGGATACAATTCTTTTATAATATAAAATAGCTCTTTTTACAATCATAATAGCTGAAATTAGCACTTTTCACAACCCTTAAAAAGTTCTTACAGCTTTATCACTAAGTGCGATGGCTCAGTAAATATATATCACATTTCTTTTAGTGATAACCATAGCTCTGTGAGTGTATTAAAAAACTTTATTACTTAGCTGATAACTTTATCAAGAGTTTAGATAACTCTTGACAAATTAAGCACAGCTAGATTTAAAATGAAGGGAACTCTCATTGTACTTATGATAACTGTGACAATAACAGTAAGTATGATTACTCTGACAATAATTATGATGACTTCGTCGATACTGATGACAGCTCTGCTAGTACTCTTGGAAATTCTGTCACCATTTTTAAGGGCTCTGTTTATATAAATCATAGCTCTTTCAAGAAAAAATACAACTTTGTTATTAACTTTTATAGCTCCATGCTTAGTTATGGTAGCACTGTTAGACTTCTTAAATAGTTATGACACCTTTTTGAATATTTGTGGCAGTAAAATAAGTTCTATTGAGAACCTTTTCAGTAAGTATGATAACTCTGAAAATATTTATGATGATGCCGCAGATACTGATGACAGCTCTGACAGTACTTTTGGAAGTTCTATTAACATTTTTAAGAGCTATGTTAATATAAGTCATAGCTCTGTCAGTAAAAAGTAGAACTTTGTTATTACCTACCATAGCTCTCTACATGGCTATGGTAACTCTGTTAGACCCTCCTATGTATGAAGATAGTTTTCTAGACAGTTGCAATAGCTCTTTGAAAGTTTGTCATAGCTAAATCAACTATAATGAGTACTCTTACTACTTTAAAGTAAACTCTGTTGATAACTGTCCACATTTACAGCAACTCTGCAAATCTTAACAATAGCTCTGAAATTAATTTTAACAATCATATCAGTATTTATAAAGACTCTATCACCATAAATGATAGCTTTATAAATATTTGCTATTAATCTTTATAAGTTCCAATAGCTCTGATGCTTAAAAATTTGCTTTTGACAATACATCCGAGATCCGATAGCTCTTTGCATATTTATTGCAGCCCAAATTTAAATAATAACAGCTCAAGCATCGCATTTGGTAACTCTTATTGCCAGAGCTCAGAGTCCCTAAAAAAAAAGAGCTGGCGTGTTTAAGAGGTTACGACAACTCTTAGGATTTCTGAGTGTATGTACTTGTCTTCGTCATCCCAGCCATTTGTTGTCGCGGCTGCCTCAAATTGTCTCTTGTAGACTGGCCAAGAAGATTGGCCATCAAATGTTGGCGGTTACAACTCCTTTTTCCTTGCAAACTCTCCAGCAGATTCTCGAATTTTGATTTTCCGGATCTGGTCACCAAGGAATTAGTTAGGACAGAGAACTGTTTAGTGTTTATCGCATCGGCTTTCCAAACGATTCTCTACAACAGAAAGCTGTTTTTTCGATTAGGAAATTGGTATTCAATGTTGGATTTCCATTACAGATCAATATTTGCAATAGTTCGTCAATATTTGCAATAGTTGATGTATTTACAATACCAGCAATGCATAATTCATTCGATAGCAAATCGAAATTCGCTTTTCGAAACTCAAAAGTATATACAGATACACAGTCTTTTAAATCCTTACTAATATTATATAATGTGAAAGTCACTCTGTCTGTCCGACATTCTAGTTACCGTCTCCCGCCCAAACTACTAAACTGGTTGATATGAAATTTTGTACAGTGATAGTCTAGAACATGAGGAAGGACATAGGCTATATATTTTATCCCTAAATTCCCACGGGAACGGGAACGTATACGGGAACTTAAAAGCAACAGCACCAATTTTAAAAATTCTTCCACCGTTAGAATGCTATGCTATCCCTGAGTAACAAAAACACTAATTCATCCCCATATTCCTACGGGAACGGGAGTCCTTACTAACATAATAAGTGTGAAAGAAGCTCTGTCTGTTCGCCTTTCTATGTTACCATCTCCCGCCCAAACTAAAGAACAGATAATGAAATTTTGTACAAAGATAGTCTAGAACCTGAGGAAGGACATAGGCTATATATTTTATCCCTAAACTCCCACGGGAACGGGAACTTAAAAGCTACTGCACCGATTTCAAAAATTCTTCCACCGTTAGAATGCTACGCTATTCCCGAGTAACATAAACATTAATTCATCCCCATATTCCTACGGGAACGGGAGTCCTTACTAACATAATAAGTGCGAAAGAAGCTCTGTCTGTTCGCCTTTCTATGTTACCATCTCTCGTCCAAGCTGCAGAACCGATTTAATTGAAATTTTATACAGAGATAATCTGGAACCTGAAGAAGGACATAGGTTACATTTCATTCGAATATTCCCACGGGAACCGGTCTTCACTAATATTATAAATGCAAAAGTAGCTCTGTCTGTTCGCCTTTCTATGTTACCATCTACCGCTTAAACTAATGAACAAATTTAAATGAAATTTTGTACAAAGGTAGTCTAGAACCTGAGGAAGGACATAGGCTATATATTTTATCCCTATATTCCCACGGGAATGGAAACGTATACGGGAACTTTGAAGCTACAGCACCGATTTCAAAAATTCTTCCACCGTTAGAATGCTACACTATTCCTGAGTAACATCAACTGTAAGTCATTCCCATATTCCTACGGGGACGGTCACCATATTCCCACTGGAATGGGAGTCTTTACTAATATCATAAGTCTGAAATGAAATCTGTCGGTCTAATTTTATTTGTTATCAAAAACCGCCCAAACTATTAAATTTATTTATATGAATTTTGGTACATATGCTATAAATATTGTTATCCCTGTATTCCCACAAGAATGCAAACGTAAACGGGAACCTACAGAACTGATTTCAAGAATTATTTCCCCGTTAGAATGCTACACTATCTCAAAGTAACATTAACTTCTCATTTATTCCCATATTCCCGTGGGAAAGGAAGTACTTACTAATATTTTATTATTATTATTATTATTAAAAGCTTTATTTGCCAATTAAAAAACAAAAATTGTTTGTACATATATAGTTAATGGTTTTGTTTACATTATTTAAATTAATATAATTTTTAAAAGATTTTACATATATTCGAAGTTAAGTTAAGTAATGTTTTTCAAGTTAATAATATTTAGATAGATTTATGTCGATCTGGCGTAGGCCTCCCCCATTGCTGCCCATAGATTTCTGTTCTTTCCGTCATTATACCAGTTGTTGTTGAATTGTTTAAGATCGTCTTCCCATCTCTTCTTTGGTCTGCTTCTAGGTCTAATTTCGTCTGGTGGGGTCCATTTTGTTAAAATTTTTGTCCATCTGTTGTCTTGGATTCTCGAAATGAGACCGGCCCAGCTCCATTTAAGTTGTTTTATTCTTTGAGTTCCGTCTGTTATGATAGTTCTTCTTCTTATTTCTTTGTTCTTAATTTTTTGAATAGTCCTTATACTTAGTAGTTTTCTTTCCATTTTACATTGACAGATTCTTAATTTTTCAATAGAATTCGATGTTAGTCCCATTGTTTGTAAACCGTATGTCATTACAG
Organism: Melanostoma scalare; assembly: GCA_949752695.1. Classification (NCBI taxonomy): domain Eukaryota; kingdom Metazoa; phylum Arthropoda; class Insecta; order Diptera; family Syrphidae; genus Melanostoma; species Melanostoma scalare. The sequence goes on along the minus strand of OX456985.1, from coordinate 158,861,643 downwards.
GAAGTATTGTTAAATCTATGATGTGTTTTTGTGTGTCTTTTCCAATTTTTGCATCTAGAATCTGTTTAACGTTCCAAAATTGTTTCCAGCTATTAGATATTCTTCGATTTATATCCTTTTCTTCCTGGTTATCAAATGATTTCAGTTGTCCTAAATAAATGTAGTCATCAGTATACTCTATTTTATTATTTTGAAGCAAGATTTCCTTTCTGATATGATTTGTCATGGCTTTAGTTTTGCTAAGATTTAATAAGAGTCCGTGGATTTTACATTCATCTGCAAGTTTGTTCACCATTTTTTCTAAGTCCTCTGGTTTGTCTGATAGAAGAACAATGTCATCTGCAAATCCAAGATTGTTCAATTTCTTTCCCCATATATTTAATCCAAATTTATTTTTCCAGTCAAGTCGACAAAATATTTCTTCTAGCACCACTAGAAGAAAAGCGGTGGAGAAATTGGGTCTCCTTGTCGTACTCCCCTTTTAATGATAACTTCTCGTCCCATTTTGTCAGTTTTAATTTTTGCAGTATTGTTGTTATAAATGTTTTTGATTGTCTGAACAAATATTGGATTGATATTTTGATTCGTCATTGTTGCCCAAATGCTTTTATGTTCTATCGTATCAAAAGCTTTACTAAAGTCAACGGATAAAAGATAGAGAGGTTTCTTGTACTCATTAAATTTTTCTATTAGTTTGTTAATGGTCTGTAAGTGGTCAGTAGTTGAAAATCCTTCTCTAAATCCGGCTTGCTCTCTTGGCTGTTTGTCATTTAGTGATATTTTTAATTTTTAATGCTTTTGAGAAAAGTTTATACACTGTCGATATTAAGCTGATTCGTCTGTAATTATTTATATCTTCTTTGTCTCCTTTTTTATGTAATAAAGTTATGATGCTTTGTTTCCATTGTTTTGGTATCTGTTGAGTTTTAAGAATGGCGTTGAAAAGTTTTGTCAGAAATGGTGTGACAGTTTGTTTTCCGAATTTTAAAATTTCTGCCTCGATACCATCACTGCCTGAACTTTTCTCTTGTCCCAATTCGTCGATGCAGTGTGTGATTTCCATTTCGTTGAAAAGTATCGAATCGTCATCAAAGTTGTGTCCAGGAAAATGTTGTTGTTGTCTGCTTCATTTTTTGTTGATGAAAACAGGGATTCAAAGAAATCTATAGCTGTTTTTTTTTATATCTATCTTTTTGGTGAGTCTTTTTGTATAATTTTTTATAGAAATGATCCATTCTTTTCCATCATCACACAAAAATTGTTTTGTCTTACTAATATTATAGATCCGAAATCAACTCCGTCTGTCTGTTTTATTTTGTTACCATCAACCGCCCATACTATTGAACCTATTTGTATGAATTTTGGTGCAGAGATAGTCTTGACATAGGCTGTATTTGTTTTCCCAACATTCCTACGGGAACGGCAAAGTAAACGGGAACCTTGAAGATACTGGACCGATTTCAAAAGTTCTTTCACCGTGAGGTGATTTCTGTCAAATTGTCCATTACAAAGTTGACCTGAGAAGAAATTTCTATCTTGATCTTCAAATAAATATTGGCAATAGGTAATGACTGTGTGAAAAGTCGATTTCGGCTAATCCGACTAATGAGATAGTTAACCATATAAACTTATAAATTATGTTTTGACGTATTGGGGGATATTGTCGAATGTCTATCAACAGACAATATTATGGACACTGAGCAAGTCACATCATCATACCCTATAGAATTTCTCAATTCATCCTTCCAATTTCATCAATTAATTATCAGCAGTGGCTGCAAGTTGGTGTTCCAGTGCCAATAATGAGTATTCTAGAATTGCAGACAGCTACAAATTACACATCTGGGATGTGGCAATATAAAAGTTTTAATAATGACTGGAACAGCGTAATTAGAAAACTATTGATTCCCCGTATTTCTTTGATTCCCATTTTTTTGATTTGTCATTTTAGTTTAAAAGAGTGTATCAAACTCGAAAAACCTTTTTATTTGACAAAGGAAGAAAAAGTAAGAACGTCGTGTGCAAAAATGTACTGAAATAAAATAATATAAAAATAGTTTACTAAAACGCATGAATGTGTCTTATTTGCAAAATAAGTAGCCTAAAAAATTAAAAATGCTGCCGAAAGTCACTATTCCACGCGGACGAAGTCGCGGTCACAGCTAGTTATTAATATCTCGAGGAACGTTGCTTAATTCAATAAAAATCTCTAAAGGGGAATGGAGAGAGTAATGTCCGAATTTTATTGAAGAACTGCCGTGCTAATAGGATGAGAAAACTAAATTTAACATACGATTTTGATAGTTTCCCAAAAAAAATTAAGTTTAAAAAAAAAAAAAAAAAAGTTAGGGATTGACTGGGAAACGAACCTGAATAGCTTGGCTTACTTAGTATTTATTCTAAAAGAAAAGCTCGCTTTTACCAACTGCACCAAGCAGACAATAATTTAGGGTCTACAAAGTTAAGTACATAAATGAAATTAGGTTTTCTAAGGAGATTATGGTGTGAGGAAAAAGGATAGGAAAGGAATTTTAAAGCAGTTAAAGGAAGATATAGCGTACATATAGTGTTTTAAAATTTAGTACCTGAAATTAACACAAATGGAATATCAATGACCATGAAAATATTAACTAAAATACATATATTAGTTAAGCAATTGAATCACTGAAGCGATTACAAATAAGTAAATAAATTTGAAATAAATACATTTTATGTTAATAAATAATATAGTAAATAAGTTACTAAGTAAATTAATTAATAAATAAATAAATAAACAATAAATAAATAAATAAATAAATAAACAAATAAATGATAAAAATAAAATAACAGTTACTACCTTACTACCTACATTGATAAATAATAAATAAAGCAGCAGAGTAAGCAAAATACAAATAAATACATAAGACAATAACAACAACATAAAACAATAAATCGGAGCAAACGCAACAAACGTTATAAATTTCGTATCAAAGATTATGTACTGAGCTGGCTAATGAAATGATTCATAGAAATCTCAAAGCTGCAATTAAAATGATTTGAAAATTTGCGGATTCTTTCAAAAATCGATTCAACATCCGTTTTTTGTGAAGATCTATAGTTGAAGTATGCCAAGGTAGATTAGGCATCATTTTCAGAACTTTTTTTTTGTAATACTTGCAGTTATGACACATAGCTGCTTTGCCCCATATTAGGCAGCCATATAACAATATTTATTGAGAATAACTTTATGAATAACTCACTTATTTTCATTTGTGAGCGAAGTTTTGCGGTTGATGAAGGGGTAAAGCATTTTAATAGCAATACTCATTTTCTTTAACGCGTTTTGGGTATGGTGATTAAACGTAAGTTTTGTTTCGAGGTGAACTACGAGATACTTTACAGATTGCAACCACTTTATTGCGATACCAATTGTTTGCAGCTGAGTGTTGGGAAGAAAGCAAGCTCTTCTTTTTCTTGTATTTTTTTGCATTTTCCCAACGTTCAGCTTAATTTTCCGCTTAGAATAATATTTTTCCAGTATTTTAATCGCATATGTATTTTAATTTCGTCTAATATTGAGAGCGAATTCATGCGACGTAAACACTGCTGTGTCATCAGCAAAAAATTGCTGCTTCACATTGCGGTAGATTAGGAAAATCAGTAGTAAAGATGTTATATAAAGCCGGACCAAGAACATAGCCTTGTAGAACGCCATAATCAAAATAAAATATTTTTGTAATGCCACATTTAACATGAACTTGAAAACATCTATTGGATAAGAAACTCTTCACGATTTTACACAAATACAAAGGAAATTTAAATCTTGCCATTTTATATATTATTCTACCATGCCAAATCGAATCAAAGGCTTATTCAATATCTATCAATATCATTCCCGTTGACTGCTCCCTTAACCCTCCTTTACGAACCGACAAAAGTCGTGTCCACCCGAACTGGGGTCCAAATGGACCCCACGATTTTTTTTTCGAATTTTTTTTAATTTCTGACTTATATTGTGCAGTTGTAGTTCTTCTGGCTATTGTATGAATTGTTTCTAAGTATTTCATATAGCAGTAATAAAGAAATTTGATCAGAGATGTTATTATGCAGGTATGTAGGAGGTCATCAATAACATTTTTCAATTTCAAAAACGGTGAAAATTGCCTAACTTCGCAAATCTGGGATTCCCGCTTATCCCTTTCGATATGTCTGTTTTACGTAATTACTGATTGTAATATTCATGTATATCAATGTTCTTGTCAGGTATGCCTATCAAAAAAAAAGTCATTATTTCAGTTTGTTCAGGTCATCTAAAAATTTTATGACCTAAAAAGGATTGAATTTCCCCAATACATGCCAATCAAGCCTGCCATATATGGCTTGAAGTTTAGGCGGCTTAGTGAAAGCTCAAAGGGCTATCCACTGAAGTTTTCTATCTACACTGGTAGCTCTGACCAAAGTACAGGACTTGGTCGTGGATATGATGTGCTGATGTCGTTGATGCCATCATATTTCAATTCTGGACGCAACCTCACTATTGATAATTTCCTTACGTCGGTGGATTTGGCATTGAAGTTGCTGGATAAGAAGATCACTAATCTTGGCACGATTCGGAAAAACAAAAGAGATTTGCCTCAACCTTTTGTAGCGAAGGAGGTTCTTGATGGTTAGAATGAGCCTGTAAAGGTCAATAACAAAAAGCAGTATCGTCCAGTCCAAATATGGATTTTCTGGAAAAATGGCGTTGGTGAGTTATGTTCCGAGACCAAACAAACAAGTGGTATTGCTATCAACACAACATAACTGCGAGAAAGCCACTTCCAGTTTACAGCCGCACCAAAGGTGGAGTCGATGTATTCGACCAAATGGTCTTAATATATTCATGTACACGTCAAACAAATCGCTGGCCGATGGTTGTATTCTACATCTTACTGGACGTAGCAGCCCTAGCAACTTTCATCATTTTCCGGCACTTCAATCCGCCTAGATAAGAAACAAATATTTGTTCAGAAGTGATAAACTCATCGAACTAGCAGAGGAACTGGTTGAGTCAGAATTGAATAACCGTTCACAACCGGCAACACAATCTGGCATTGGAAAATCTGCATTGGATGCTCTCTGTATTTTGGGGAGAGTTCAGGGAAAATTACCAACAGTCCCCGAAAGGCTCTCTTGTAAAGGAAGCAGATGCCACCTTTGCCCAAGAGCAGACGACAAGAAAAGCAGAACCACCTGCGATGGATGTGGCAGATGTTGTTGCCCTTGCCACACTAGAACCTTATGTGTTAAATGTCTGCCGGAACTGCCAACAACTTCAAACTAAATCGTTCTAAACATAGACTATGCTGCTTTTGAAATAAAATAACTAATTATTAGAAAAAATATGATTTTTCATAGAATTTCAGTAGTGGGGTCCAAATGGACTCCAGTTCGGGTGAACGGGTTCTTTTCACAAAAAAATCGCAGAAAAATCTGTAAACATCTGATAATCGTTTTAACATAAGAAATGAACAAAAAATTGGTTTTTGTTCACTGAGTAAAAATCCCATTTAACAAAAAAGAAAAACAAAAAAGTTATGAGTGTTGAAACATGCTCTGGGGTCCAAATGGACCCCAGTTTGTAAAAGAGGGTTAAACGATGTTCTAAAATATGGTTAAAGAATCTTTTAACCTGATGCCAAGTACTGTGATAGAGTCGAAAGCCGAATTATACATATATTATAATTATAATCATCATATAATTATCAGGCATTTTCTGAAAAAAAGTGACCTCAAAGTCAAAACTTTGTTTGGGGAAGAAAATTTGAACACCACTTAAATTTGAAAATCTGGCAACCCTAAGCCTATAGGAGCTCAACTTAAACACAGTATTAAAGATTGTTATTTCTATAAAAAATTAAGTCTAAGATTAGGTCTCTATCTTCAGTATTGACAGAGATATCGAATTTAACACAGGTCAGGGTACACCAAAGTTAGCTTCTTTTAAATTGTCAAAAAGTGATGTCAAAGTTGAGAAACGAACTTTACTATATAACAATTTTTTCTTAGAATATGACCAAGAATCACACCCCAAAGGATAATACACGAATGACCGGACACCCTGTATATCGGGGAAAAATCTTTTTTCCAAAACAGTTTTTAAAATTTGTTCTTTTAAATTTTTTTCATAAATTTTACTTACGTTGCTAAGTAAGCCTATCGGTCTGTAACTTTGAGCTTTGTCGCGAGGTTTTTCAGCCTTAAGTAGAAAAACGACCATTGCCTTTTTCCAAACCCTGAGGAAAATATTGACATTTTAGACATGCGTTAATTAGAAAAGTTAGGTATTTAGTTCCAATTCGAGGTAAATTTGGCAGGTATATAATTTTTATTTTGTCTATACCTTCTGTTTTTCGGTATTTTAGCCTTTTTTGACTACAATTTTCATATCCTCCTCTGATACAAGCATTTTATGAGGAGTCAATTCGTATAAAGTGTCAAATTTCTGTATTTCTTCACTTACAAGCTCATTTGTTTCAAACTCGCCCAAATGTTGAGCAACCACGTGATTTTTTGTAAAGTTTTCACCAAGCAAATTCGCTTTCTCTGCATCTATAAATAATGTACTTGATGAATCCTTCAGAAATGGTATTTTTCGATTTTTGTGTCTCACTAGTTTCACAATATTCCAGAAGGGCTTAATGTTTTTATTAAGAACTAGCTGAGCCGAATTTTTGAAATCGGTCAAGTTACTTTAAGGTTCCCGTTCTCGTTCCTGTTTCTGTTCCCGTGGGATTATAGGGATGAAGTCTACGCTAAGTTACTGAGAAATTATGTGGCATCCCTGTACCTACTGAAAGAATTTTTGAAATTTGTCCAGGAGGTTCTAAGTTTCCGTTCCCATGGAAATATGTGAATGAAATTTAAGTCTATGTCACTGAAAGATAATATAACATCCTAGAGTTGAAAGAATTTTTGAAATTGGTCAAGTAACTTAAATGTTACCGTTCTCGTTCCTGTTTCTGTTCCTGTGGGATTATAGGGCTGAGGATTACGCTAAGTTAATGAGGTATTATGTGGCATCCCAATGCTGAAAGAATTTTTGAAACACGTCCAGTAGTTTCTAAATTTCCACTTCCAATCCCGTTCCTGTGGGAATCTTCCTTTCTCATGGAAATATAAGAATGAAACATAATTCTATGTTGCTGAGGGAAAGAATATTTGAAATCGGTCAAGTAACTTTAATGTTCCCGTTCTTGTTCCTGTTTCTGTTCCCGTGGAATTATAGGGATGAAATATAGTCTAAATTACTGATGGAGGGGGACAATGTAGCACCCCTAATGCTAAAAGAATTTTTGAGATCAATCAATTAGTTTCAAGTTTCCGTTCCCAACCCCGTTAATGTGGGAATATGGGGATCAAATCTTGACAGAAACCATTTCTGGGCTAAACTATATCGACCCTGGAAATTTCATAAAAATCGGTTGGGTGGCTTAGGAGTCTATATCGGACATACATACAAACATACATACATCCTTTATTATCGTGAACATGCCACATATAATTGACCATTGGAAAAACATTCAACGATTGACTTTGTGATTTATTTATGGTCATAGCGAATGCAAGACGGATCCGAAACGAAGACGGGAACCTTAAAACTATTTGACCAATTTCACAAGTTCTTTCGAATTTTAAATGAAACATTAAAGAGGGATACGTAACATGTACTATATTTTATCCGCACATTCCCACGGGAACCTTATAAATAAAGACCTGAGCAACGCCGGCCGTAAATGTCGAAGGATAAGAGGTACATGCGTATGTCTAAAGCAGCCCAGGGTGTTGAGCGAAGATCTCCGCTAACTCATAAACTTGCTGATAATTGGACAATGCTTAGTCTGTCACGATAAGTCAACTTTTTTTTTTTGTTTTTTTTTTTTTAAGAACAGTGTTTCGCTTACAACGAAAGCTAGGGCATTGTATTGACGTCGTTTCTGTTGCACGCTGCTTTTTTTGAGTCAATGAAACAAAAACATGTCAAAGCCCAATGTCGTTTTTTTTTTTCAATGTCTACTTTTCCTATTCAGATTTTAGGCATTCCGTTTACATTTTATGTCTGTGGCGGGATAAAAATGTTGTAAACGGGTCCGTCTCCTTGTCCTAAGCTACTTCCCCACCGATTTTCAGCCAAATTGGTTCATACGTTCTTGAGTTATAAAATTCGGAAGAACTTTTGAGGTTGGTCAAAAAGTTTTATAAGGTTTAAGTTCCCAATCACATTCGCGTATCTTCCTAAATTCGAAAGAATCGGTCAAGTAGTTTTGAGGTTCATGTTTTCGTTCTCATAGGATTATAGGGATAAACTATTATCTTAGTTGCTGAGGGATAATGTATCATCCCATTTCTGAAAGAATTTGTGAAATCTGTCCATTAGTACCTAGGTTTCCGTTCCCAATCCCTTTCCCTGATAAAAAAAAAATATAAAGCTGAGTCTTCTGACGTTATCTGGGTCCCGTGGGAATATGAGGATGAATTATTTTATGTTATTGAGGGATGATGCAACATCTTAAATGTGGAAAGCATTTATGAAATCGGTCATGCGGTTTTAAGGTTCCCGTTCTAGTTCCCGTTTCTTCCCATGGGAATATATGGATGAAATACAATCTATGCTACTGAGGGATAATGTAGCATCATAGAGCAGAAAGAATTTTTGAGATCTGTACAGTACTTTCTAGGTTTGCTTTCCAAATCCCGTTCTCGTGAGAACTCAAAGATAGAGTAGCATTCTAACGAGGAAAGAATTTTTGAGATCGGTTCAGTAGTTTCCAGGTTCCCGTTTACGTTCCTGTTCCCATAGGAATATAGGGATAAAAATTATCCTATTTCCGTCTCCTGGTCCTAAGCTACCTCTCCACCAATTTTCAGACAAATCCGTTCAGCCGTTCTAAAGTTATAAATAGTGTAAATAACACGACCTTCTTTTGTATAAACGTTTAGATTTCCTCTAGTATTTATTGCTTGGATAAGTTCCTTCTTAGTCAAATTGCGTAGCGTTCTGCCAAAACCTTTGAATGCTGTGTCTGGGGTGCTACAAGGAAGTCATAATTTCCTGCATCGCCTATAGAAACATTTAAATCTTTGCTGATGATATGAAGTTTCTTAAAATCATCAAAAATGCTTCAGATCGCGACTTGTTGTATGGTGTTCTAAGAACGGGATAATTTTAAACACTTCCAAGTGCCAAGGTATGATCTTTTGCCACTAAAGATCTCTTAGTATAGGAAAATATTCAATATCGCAACAATCCTTATTTCAAGTTTCTAGATTCTGTGACCTCGGTGATCTTCGAATTTAATAAACACTTCAACTTCATTATTAACAAAATGAATTCAGTGCTTGACTTTACTAAGCGGTGGACCAATGAATTTAATGACCCCTATGTCACCCTCTCTCTCTCTTTATACAACTGTTAAGTTCGTCCTCATCTCATCTTGCATATGCGTCTCAGGTGTGGTCACCATTTTATGATATTCATAAATCTCAAATCGAAGCAATTCAGCACAGATTCATAAGTTTCGCTCTCAAAAGACTTCCTTAAGAAGACCCTTTTTATCTCCCTCCTTATGAAAGTCGTATTCGCCTATTGAATCTTCAAACCCTCTCGCGTAGAAGAATCATTAATGATTTTAATAACTGGTACAATAAATGCTCCCGACTTGCTCTCCCACATAAGATTCAACTATCGCGGAGGAGCGATATTTATTCTTTTTTAATAATACTCTGGAGTTTCTTTTATTTTTCCTTGTATACGTTCTCTTTGTGCCTGTGTTAGGTGTTGGCGTAACTAACACTTGTATTTGTAATGAAGAGCGTAGATAAGTGTGTACAAATGAGCTATCTTTAAGTTCAGTGCCGCTGTATTCTCTGAGATATTAAATGCCTAATAGAATCAAAACACTGATTTTATACTCTTTATTGTTTTTCTATTTTGATTTATTAACTTCTGTATAACTTTCATTTATTGTTATTTTGAATTGAAATTGTTCCAATTATCTTATGTACTATAAAAGACTAAGTCTTTTTTGTTCTATTGTCTTAAATAAACTGAAACTGATGCAAAAAAAGATGTATTGAAAGACAGTTTGCTTGTGAATATATATGCATAATAAATAGGTACAAGTAGGTAGGTATATGCTTTGAACTGTTTGAAAGATTAATAATTGGTCGAATCGAGAACTTAAATCAGATAATTTTTTACCCAGAGTTAACTTATAGGTGTCCTAGTCAAAAATAGCACAGGTTTTCGGTTCTCAAAAACGTTAAGCTATGACACATCCATGTCATTTGAAGAAAAATACATCCCATTTGACAATGGTTTACGTTTCCAAAATTCAAACAGCAAAAACTTAGAGTTACTTTAGTGCTTGTTAAGGGTGAACCCACGGCTCAAAAAACACTCAGTTCGTCATTCAGAGCGTGTTTAAACTAAAAAAAAAAAACCATTTCTTGTAACCACAGGTCACACCCAGGGCTTCAACGAACAAACCTAAGTTATTTCTTCAATAGAACTAATCAACCAATATCACATAAACAAACAAACTTCTGGCACAACGAGGCTTTCCTGTTTTATATATATTCTATTTCACCTTCTGATTCTTAATTGACTTAATGACCTCCGCAACTACAGAGTATAATTATCAAATTAGTGAGCTACCTATTCCAATTTGGGAAAAAACACACAACATTCCGTTCAACTGAATAACATCTATACATGTGACCACCTCCGCCCTCGGCCTAGTAATTAATACTCAAGCACGTATTTAACCAGTCAACTGTGACTCAACCCTAAAACAGAGCATTCGGGATACCTTTACTGAAGCCAAACCGAACTCACGTTATCCAAAGTTTAGATCGCATTGGCATAGTAGTTGATGAAGTCACTAGGGCACATTGAAATTCTTATCTTCAGCTGATTTTTTGTTGCAAACTGTATGATTACTACACGTGAGCGAGTGACCGCCGAATGCCACAAAGAAGCGACAAATTAAACGTGTTCCTCTTCTATAATGAAAAGAATAAAGGTCATAGTGAAGAACAATTAAAAATTAAAACTATATTTCCATCCACCATTAAGTGACTACTGGTCACGTTCTGTACGCTCTCCTTGATCTAGGATAGCTAGTTTTCGTTATGGACTATTAACTCCAGCAAAAAGAATTTATCTGTGTTAAAGTTAGAGCAGTTTTTAAAGGGAATGCTATCTTTTATTGGGTTGTTCATTTTATAGTGCAGAAAAAATAACACCAAATGACAGAACAAGATAATATCAATCAATTAGAGTGCCCTTTTTAGATATTTTTTTTTACCCTACGAATTATATTCTCGTGGCAATTGTTAGTGCCTAAAAATGTATTAGCACTATGTGTATATGCGGTAAGCCCGGCGGCTGCAGGCACTCGGTGCGTTCGGCCAGCGACGCGACGTACACTGACAGCCGTTCATTTAACTATTTACCATACACTCTGTCCAAGAAAAAGGACACTACATGCGGGTATACTAACCTTACCTGTACGTATTTACTTTGATTTAACATAAATTTGGAGAAATAGAAACAGGCCGTTTCTTTAATACCAATTTGATTTTTATTGTAATTCAATAGCCCAGTTCACACCATACAATTAGTTATACAGACTTCATTTGACAGATGTTGGATGGTCGGATGTAGTTTGCGTTCAAACTTATCAGATTTGTCGTCCAACATTATGTCACATATTCCTACGCTCCGTCATACTTCAAAATTTTCAAAAATATATGAAAATCATCCAACAAAGTGGACCAGCGGTCGTCTGAGGATTCACATTATCCAACATTGGTCGTTCAAGCCAAAGTCTGTCCAACTAGTTGTACTGTGTGAACTCCGCTAATTACGTATTAAAACAAGTCCTTATTCCGATATCGTCGTTCAATAAACTAAACATATCTGCATATCTATAAACTAAACCCTTAAATATCAGCTTCCAGTGATGTAAATTTTTATCATACGACCAAGATGGTAAATTTATTATTTCAGTTCACTTAATTTATTTGTATGTTTAGTCTATAAACAATAAGTTACATATACATGGCCTTCTGTATAAGATTCGACAAGAGCCCAACACGGAAAGGTAGGGTATACCAAGAAAAAAATTGCATACACTCAGAGAAAAAAATAGTCAATAATGACTATTTTTTAACTATTTTCGTAATAAAAATCGGGAACACTATTTTTTATAGTTAAAAATGGTTAAATACGACTACTGTCATAGTTAATTTCAAAATTAACTATGAAATAGTACATTTTACTACAAATTATAGTAATCGTTGACTATTTTGTAATTACTTGATGTTTTCTTTTCAATGCAACTATTCAGTAGTTAATGTTACTAATAACATAGTTATTTTTTAACTCTTTTATAGTCACTTGATGTTTTCCTTTTAAATCAACTATACAATAGTCAATGTTACTAGAACCAAAGTTATTGTTGACTATTTCAAAAGTCAATGAATATTTTTCCCAGAATTTACTGAAAATAGTCAATATGATTAATGAAAATAGTTAAAAGTGCGACTCTTGAGATTGTCACTTATTTTCTTTTCGAAATCATCTTCTGACAGCCACTTTTTAGTACTTGATTAGTAACCTGTATAGTTCATATATATTTCCTAAAATATACTTACTCATGGAAGCTTTGTAGTTTGGAATTCTAGGGTTAACCTACTCCAGAACAACATAACCTCAACTTTTCTGAAAATTTCTTCAACAACAAAAAATTTGTTGCTTTTTTTCACTTTATTTGCCACTTTCTTTTTACATATATGTTTATAAAATTTATATTATTTCTTCTCCTAGCTTTTAAGTGTTTCTAGAACTCCAAAATAACGAAGAACTCTTTTAGCTCACCAAGAGTTTCTCCAACAGCATTCAAGTATGGTTGACAACTAAGTCCCATTTCCAAGTACATTTTTGACCGTCGTTCAATAGTAGGAGCGTCAGATGCAAAAGGAAGCTTACTTGCTTACAACTTAGTCGCCATGGTTTTCTTGTCCTTTGGGTCTTATTAAATTAACAGGATGTATGATGTAGTGAAGGTGCAGAATTATAGTAACATCTCGTGAATCTAAAGTATGAAAATTATGCCTGAGTTAATAAAAAAAGGTTCAATTTTACCTGGTAATATTTTTTTCATTAATATCGTCATATATTTTTGTTCGTCTTTAATGTTTGACAGCAACCGGGAAAATTTCAGGATGAACTATCCGACCATCTGTCAAACAAGCCCATTGATTTTTCTTCACCGAAACTTTGAGTGAAATCCATATTTATCTAGTAGAAAGTAGATTTAAAACATTTTCGATTGTTTGTAGGCTAGCCACTTTAAAGTTACATGTATATTTCAGAAATCTCGCGAGGCTAAGGAACTTAATTTTCTTGTAATCATAAAATATTAAAAACTTACCAACAAAGTTTTGTTACAGGATATCCTGATTCCAATCTTGTAAAACAGAATACAGCTGTCTATCGATATTTGTCACTGAAGAAGCTGTTAACTGCAGATCAGTTAATTGTTCTTCGTCTGCAACGAAGTCTAGAAACGGAAGTGAAACTGCTTCTTCACGTTCTTTAAGTCAAAATGTTCACTAATATAGTTTCTATTTTCATTTTCCATTCTACTTTTTTTTAACTGTATCTATCACTTTCTTTTCACTGCTTACACAAAATCACAAACAAATAGTTTACCTCTGAAGTCTGAAATTACACTTATTATTGAGTCCCGAGATTAACACGGCAAAAGCTCACAATAGAATGAATTCCAACCAACAACGAGATCGACACGCACGTAAATGTATACTACTACATAGTAATCTCCAACTAGATTTCATATGTTGTTTACATCAAAGTAATATAGTAAGAAATGACTACAGAATAGTTACAAGTGACTATTTAGTCTCCAAATGTTGAAATCCAACGCGCGCAAATCTACCACTACATAGATTTGATTTTATTTGTTGTCTGCATGTGAAGTACAAACTTACACAGATTTTGACTACAGCATAGTTAGAATCAACTAAAGAATAGCTGCAATCGACTATTCCGTTCCAAATATTTATATTCCACCAATATACAGAGACGCACGCAGATCTACTTCTACATAGTAATTTCCCAACTACAGCATAGTAAAAAATAACTAAATAATAGTTACAAGCAACTATTTAGATCCAAATTTTGAAAACCAACCAAGAGATCGAGACGCGCAAATCTACTACTACATAATAATTTCCAACTATGTATGTAGATTTTATTTGTTGTTGACTACAGTTCAGTAAGAAATAATTACTGAATAGTTAGAATCGACCATTAATAGTCATTTCGCAGAAACTGTTAAGTAACTATAGTTTACATTGTGGAAAAATCAAAATAGTCACTATTAACCATTTTGTATAATTACTAAGTAAATTTATTGCTTTCTTACTATTTTATTACTATTTCTAACTATGTTTTAACTATTTCCGACTTATTTTCGTTTACGAATAGTTAGTTAATAAATTTAATAGTATGACTATGACAATAGTTACAAAAGTAACTATTTTTTTCTCTGAGTGTAGAAGGTGGTTTCTTACCTTCCGTTTAGGCGGGAGTAACCGTTTCATAACAAACTGACTCAAGATTCTAAAAACAAAAATTTAAAACTAGCTGACCCGCCTAGCGTAGCTCAGGCCTTACCTTTATCAAGTTGAAAGTTAAGTAAAGTTGTTTCAAAATTTCCATTCTAGTGGAAGATTGGGAATGAAATATAGTCCATGTTACTCAGGGACAACTAAGCACTCTAACGGTGACAGAATTTTTGGATTCTTACAGTAATAGCGACAAGATTTCAAATCGTTCCAATGGTTTCTGAATTCCTGATCCCGTTCCCATTACCGTTCTTGTGGCAATATGAGAATGAAATATAGTCTATGGTACTCAGCGGCAATAAATTAACAATATTTAAATCTTTATTCTTACCAGTCACAAAATTAAAAGAATTTTTAAAAACAATCAATCCAATAATCTTATTATTTGTTTATTATTATTTTAATTTTTTGTTGTCAAAAACTATTGAAAAAAACAAAAGCATTGTTTGAGCTTAGTTTTTAATTCATAACAGTTAAGAATAAAGAAATTGTAACGTTTACTTTACTCCAATTTTTTTTTTTTATATTTACTTGCCTTTTAAACCTTCCCTAGACTTCCACAAAAAATTCAAAACCTAGGTTGTTCTCGAGTTATAGCGAGGCTAACGAACAGCAATTCATTTTGATATACAGGGTGTCCCGTACTTCGTGTATTATCCTTTGGGGTGTGATTCTTGGTCAAATTCTAAGAAAAAATAGTTTTACAGTAAAGTCCGTTTCTCAACTTTGACATCACTTTTTGACAATTTAAAAAAAGGCTAACTTTGGTGTACCCTGACCTATGTTTAGTTCGATATCTGATGACAGAGACCTAATCTTAAACTAATTTTTTTGTAGAAATAACAATCTTTAAGACTGTATTGAGTGTTGACTGTGTTGAGCTTCCATAGGTTTAGGGTTGTCAGATTTTCAATTTTAAGTGGTGTTCAAATTTTCTTCCCGAAACAAAGTTTTGACTTTGAGGTCATTTTTTTTTTCAGAAAATGCCTGATAGACATAGAGTTTATATATTTTTTACAGATGAGCAAAACAATAATAAAAAAAACATGTGAATAAGTGCACTCAAAAACCTATACATTTTATGATATCTGAAAAAATACAAAATGGGTAAAATTAAAAAAAAAAAAAATATTTAAATTTGAGGTTTGTTTGAATAAAACAATAATATGGGCGCTTTTTGTTTACAAAACGTCACAATAGACAGACATAACTTCGAGGTAGTACAGGACTTCGTCTACCTAGGATCCGCTGTAGACACGGACAACAACATCAGTGCGGAGATCAAACGGAGAATAACTCTTACCAACGGTTGCTTCTTTGGGTTAAGAAGGCAATTGAGAAACAAAACCCTCTCCAGAAAAACCAAGGTAACCTTGTATAAGACCCTAATCATCCCAGTCCTGCTGTACGGCGCGGAAGCATGGACCTTATCGAAAGCGGATGAGGAAACTCTTGGTCGTTTCGAAAGAAAAATTCTCCGAATGATCTTTGGTCCCGTATGCGAAGACAATGTGTGGAGAAGAAGATACAACAACGAGCTGTATGAGCTGTACCGCGACATGGGCATAGCCAGAAGAGTACGCATCGCGAGGCTACGATGGTTGGGCCATGTAGAGCGGATGGACCCAAACGCTCCGGCTCGTCGGGTGTTCGAAAGCACATTGCAGGGAAATCGCGGAAGGGGAAGACCTCGTCTTAGGTGGCGCAATCAAGTGGATGAAGACCTCAATCGACTTGGAGTGCGAAACTGGAGAGAGCTCGCCCGAAATCGAAATCGTTATAGAAGGATGTTGGTTGAGGCCCAGGTTCACCCCGAACTGTAATGCCCACCTAAGTAAGTAAGGGCGCTTTTAGTAGTTTTTTTACCTATTTCATACAAATACAATTATAACAAGTGCTCAAAGTGCCTACGCAGACATTTTTCTCATATATGAGTTTTGGAATGTAAATTCCATAAGAGCACAATACCAGGAACTTTATCCTAACTGAAAATCTGCCACACCTAAGCCTATAGGAATCTAATTTAAACACAGTTTCAAAGATTACACGACTAGAAGTAAGACAATAGTTATCGAGGGCAAACACCCACAATGAAATTCAAAAACGGGCTCTTGCATGCATTCAAAACGAAGGAGGGCACTTTGAACACTTGTTATAATTGTATTTGTATAAAATAAATTAAAAAACTACTAAAAGTGCCCGTATTATTGTTTTATTCAAACAAACCTGGAGGGGGTGAGGGGTGCCCCCCAACAACTTCAAATTGCAAACAGGTGGCGCTCAACCCCTTAAAATTTTTTTTATTTTAATAATAATAGCCTAAAATTTACTCACCCCCTCCAACTTTCCCACCACCCCCAAACAACTCTTGTTTATTTTATTAAATTCAGCAATTTTCTTAACATTGGGAAAGTGTTACTATTTTGAGGGGGGTGACCGACACCTCTTTGCACTTGGATGTTGTTTTGGGGGGCACCCTCCAACACCACCATGTTTCTTCTATCCCTAAACAAATCCTGTGCTGATGAATAAAATTTTATTAAATTCAGCAATTTTTCTGACATGGGGGGGTATAACTTTTTCGAAGGGGGTGGGTAAATGCAACGAGTTTGCACTATGGGGATGTTGTTGGGGACATCCTTTACCCTCTCCAATTTTTCCCCACGCCGAAAGAACTCCTGTAAATTTTATAAAATTCATCAAATACATCCAATTTTATGAATTGGGGGGGTGTAACTGTTTTTGAGGGGTGACTGCCACCTGTTTGCACTTGGAGGTTGTTGTGGGGGCACCCCCTACCACCTCCGACGGGGTGGGTGGGGTCATTATCTACACCTTTACCGTAGTTTCAAATAAAATTGACTTTTAATTCTTTTTGCTTACAGTTTTAGTGGAAATTAGAATATAGTCAACTTACCCCATAGCCTTGGCCAACTTACCCCGGTTTTGGGGTTAGCTGACCAACTTGAGGTCGTTTGGTAAAATCAGGAAAAAAATGTCCCCTGAGAAAATTTTTTCCGCTTCGCTTCAGCTTCATTATTCTATCCGTGAGTAAAAAGCAATGCGAACAAAATTTGCCTCCATGTAATACGTGCTTGCGGTTGAACTTAAGAAATTCACGCGAATTGACCGCACTAAACACATAGTATGATTCATAGTTCCAAAGATATTTCTTATGTACGTGTGTTCCTCTTTGGTATGTCATAATCCACAATCAGAGCATGGACTTATGTCTAGTGGAGTTACGTCCCTGTGCCAGTTTATTCACATTGAAAATAAGTTTAAGTGCAAACGGTGAGACTTCTTTCCATTACGAAATGGTATTTGAGTTCGCCGAAAAGGGAACTAAGGCCCGCGGCTCTTACTGCCATTTCATCATGGAAATGACCCCCGTGGGCCTTACTTTTTTTATTTTTTTTTTTTTAATATACGCGCACATCAAGGGGTTATTAATACCCTTATAATGTTATTAACACAGTGCGAGCGGTTAAGAAGGAAGGAAAGGATTAGAAAGGAGGTGCCGATGCACATTATCTTTAAACTTCTGTGTATTACAATGAGAGGGGAAAACAGAGTCAGGTAAAGCATTCCACATCCGAGTCGTACGGCTAAAGAATGAATCTCTATATTTCACTGTACGACCGAAATTGGGCTGAAGGTAAAACTGATTTGCATTCCTTGCGAGGCGTGTATTGCGGTTAAATTGCTTAAGGGGAGGAATGCAACTGGCTATTTCGTCCGAGCATTGTTTGTAAAAAAACCTATAGAAAAGAGAGAGACATGAAACATTACGACGATGATCAAGACAATCAATTGATTCAACAATTGAACTATCACCTATCATTCTTAATGCTCTGTTTTGAACCTTATCGAGTAGGCACAATGATGTTTTAGGAGCACCTGACCAGATATGTGAATTGTACTCTAACTTAGGACGGATGTAGGCTTTATAAATAGTAGCCAGATCAGAAGGGGTGAAAAATTTCCTGCACCTTTTAAGAAAACCTAAGCATTTAGCAGCATTTTTGGCGACTTCAAATATGTGGTCATTCCAACGAAGATCATCGTTGACACACATACCAAGAACTAACATCTTTTCGGTTTCTTCGATGCAGGTACCATTCATGGATAATGGCAATGGGGGAATGTTAAGCTTCAACGACAAGAGACAGCATTGGGTTTTCGAAGCATTGAATTCTACTCGGTTCATAAGACCCCATGAAACAATGCTGTCAAGGTCAGAATTCAATGAGCTTATCAATTTGGAAACGAATATGAAAAGCTGAGGGTCGAGTCGTCAGCAAAACAGTTAAGCGGATTAGAAGTTTCAGACAAGAGATCATTAATGAAAATGAGGAAGAGAGTCGGAGACAAAACGGAGCCCTGGGGCACACCAGCATTTATGAAGTGGGTATCAGACTTGAAGCCATCCAACACAACTTGTATTGAACGGTCGGAAAGGTAATTTCTAATCCAACGAAGAAGAGACTCATCGATACCAAAAGCACGCATTTTCGATAAAAGAGCCTGATGCCAAACTCTATCAAATGCTTTAGAAATATCAAGCGCAATAATCTTACTTTCTCCAAAACAATGTAAAGATTGGTTCCACTTTTCGGTGAGATAAGCCATCAAATCACCAGTGGACCGTTTGCTACGAAAGCCATACTGACGGTCATTAAGAAGCTTTCGTTCTTCAAGATATTTCATAAGTTGACGGTTTATCAACGTTTCCATGACCTTGGAAAGAAGGGACGTTAGTGCAATTGGACGGTAATTGGAAGGGGAGGAAGATTCGCCTTTTTTAGGGACCGGCTGGACAAATGCAGTTTTCCATCTGCTCGGAAAAAACCCAGCAGAATAGGAAAGATGGAAAAGTTTACGCAGTGGTTTTGCCAGCGTAGAAGAACACCTCTTCAGAATAACGGCGGGGATACCATCTGGACCAGCGCATTTATGTATGTTGAGATCTTTAAGGACTCTCGCAACCGAGCGAGTTCGAAAAAATATCGGCTGAATCAAAGAGTTTGCAGACTCAAGCTCAGGTGGAGCCAAAATGCTATAAGGAAGTGTTGAGTTGGCAGCAAATTGAGCTGCCAGCAAATTGGCTTTGTCGATGGAGTTGACATAAGCAGAGTCATTGAAGACGAGCGTTGGGACCGATGACGTGGTCGAGTTCTTAATATTCTTAACAAAAGACCAAAAGTTTTTACTTCCTTTTGGACACAATAGTATTTTTTGCCTTACCTTTTGGTCATATAAAAACTTGGCCTTCTGTATGTGAATATTGCAGGCGTTCCTGGCGCGCTTAAACTTATTTCTGTTTTCTTCTGTAGGGTCATTTTTGAAAATCCGAAAACATTTTTCTCTTTCCCTAATCATCTCTCTACAGCTCGAATCGAACCACGAATTTTCTTTGGGGATGATGCTCTTTGATCTATGCGGAACAAAGTTAGTCATGCCGTTGAGAATTACGTTAGATATCATGTCAGCTGATGCATCCACGTTACCATCAAGAAAGCACAATGACCAATTGAAATTTCGAAAGAAATTATTCAGGCCGTCCCAATTGGCTTTCTCATATTGCCATACAGTTCTTTTTGGGACTTTCTCTCTTTTTACTATGACGGAAACCGGGAAATCTACCGATATGACACAATGGGCCGATCTGCCTAGAGGTGATGACACTTTAACCCTGTATTTTTCGGGATGAGAAGTGAGAAATAAATCTAATGTGTTGGCCGAATGGCCAGAAATATCCGGAACCCGAGTGGGCTCATAAACAAGCTGAGTTAAAAGATTTAATTCAGCAAACATCTCAACACACCTGCCTTCGGGTGTTGTCTGGCCAGAATGGCGAAGCCACCCAGAATTGTGTACATTGAAATCACCCGCAATGGCGATTTCAGTGCGAGGATAAAGGGAAACAATTCTTGTAATGGAGTCAGATAGCGCATCGAACTCGTTAGAAGTTGAATTACTATCTAAATTGGGGCTTCTATAAATAAAACAGTAATGGATGATATGCTTATTGACGTTGAGTTTTAACCACATGAAGTTAAAGTTCGTATTTGAACAGAGGCCGTACTGTGGGAGAAGATGATAAGCAACATCATTACGGATATAAACGGCGAGGCCATAGGAGAAAAAGAATAATGGCACCAAGCTATACCCAGGAAGGAAAAACTCTGAAGGATCGCCGAAAAGGGAACTAAGGCCCGCGGTTCTTACTGCCATTTCATCATGGAAATGACCCCCGTGGGCCTTACTTCCAAAACAAAGAGGAAATAAGACCCGCGGGTCTCAATGCCGCGGGCCTTATTGCACTGCACCATTAACAATGTTTATAGGACATATTTTTTTTATAAAACAAAAATAATGTTATTTGTAAAAGAAGGTTTTTTCCTTTTTGATATCCCTCTTAGTTTCTTTATAAAAAAGAGATAAGAAAATATTTAGTCTACTAGCCCCGGTCTCCCCTACTCTTTGTCAACTTTATTCCTCAAAAGTTGCAAGGCATTAATAACTTTATCCACGTGACTGAATGCTGAGATCGATGTTAACTGTTTGCAGTTGTTTTGGTAGCGACAATGTAAAACTCATGACTTTTTGAAGAATCACTAGGCACATAAAAAAATTGAATGATCGAAGTGTGTTAAGCATTTGAACAGCTTGCTTCAATGTTTTTTTACTGTGGCTAGTTTGGAGTTCTTCGAGAGCATTGACAATAGCTTGATAAATTTCCTTAAATCTCATAACGGCTTCATGCTTGCGAACCCACCGTGTTTCACACAGGGTTTTTTGATTTCCAGCCGGTAATAGCTCCCAAATTTTACCATTCAAAACAGCAGTGTGTTTAGCAGAATGTCCAAGGTAGTGTTCAACAGACTACACGATCCCACCCCAACGCAATTTCGCACATCTGCTTGTTAACACGAGTCAGCACTCAGCAATAGCAAAGTTGAGAGAGTGTGCACTACAATGAACATAAAGAGCTAAAGCACATTCTTTACGATTATACGCTTGGGCACCGTACAAATACCCACTCATTATTATAAGATGCAATCTGTTTTTAATCTTTTTAAAACAAAGCGAATCTCAGAAATGGTCTTATGCAAACCACAATGAAAAAAATGCTCAGAAAGGTTAGAGTGAGAATCTTTTTAGAGAACCATTATGCAGGGGTTTTGTGGGGTTTTGATAATGTTTTGTCCCAAGCGAACATTTTTAGTAGGTAATTGAGGATGTGCAGGGATGATTTCCTGAGGGAAGCGTCAAGCTCGGTTCACAGAGAAACGTATAGTGTGCTAAACCACAACTTGAAGGAATCAAACTACTTCCGAGACGAATATAGCATCCAACAAATCTCAATGATGGTTAAGCTAAGAGTGGACCTAGTCAAACTCAATTATATACCACACCGGGAGGATCTACCAGTAATATGCAGCATTTGTAACCAAGGAGTTCGAGAAGATGTTGTTAATTTTTTGGGAAAATGCCGGCAGTGTTGACATTGTTTGTTGATGAGCTCTCACTTCTTTTCTCATGAATAGTGCTGTGCGGAGACCTAAATCTCAATATATTAAATGGCGACAACATTTTTAGATACGGTTGAAAGTCATCATCTAAACTTTGCGAATTATAATCAACCAACTCTTTTTATGCCAGATAAGGAACCGTCTTTGATCGATGACTTTGTCGTCTCTAATTCAAGTTTATTGCTTCACTATGATCAGATACAATGCTCTGTTTTCTTGTTTTGTTTCATGACTTAATATTCATTACCATAGATGCGTTTGTACCTCAAAAATTTTGAAATCTCGTACGACGTCTTTAATTTTTCCAATATTAATATAGAAAGTCTCTTCGCTGAGTCCCAACAACTAAATTGGTTACCTATTTACGAAACGAACAAATCAAACGTTCAGATTGAACCTTTAAACCAAATCATACATTAATTGTCTAAACAAATTTGTTTCTATTCAAACCAAAAATATTCGTAAGAAGACATATCCTTGGCTTACACAAATAGTGCAGTCATTGAAGCATTATTGCTCCGAATTTTTTTACTGTGAACTGATTTGCATGAAATTTTGGAATTAGGCTCATCTTACCATTAACTTCAAAAGTGAAAATGATTTGAACTCCGCAATCACCCAGGGGGTGGTTGCCACCCCTTCTCGGGGGTACATTTTTTTTTTCAAAATAACCTCGGATATCGATAGAAGGCCTAATTTTAAGCAAAAAATCATTCATAAAGTGTTTCAAAAAATCCAATACTTTTCAAGTTATTGGTAATTGAAAATTTGCAATTTTTTCACGTTTTCATCGGTTTTTGCAAATATCTCCAAAAATTCCTTTTTTTATCGAAAATTTTATATGGAACAAAGCTGTAGCAGGTAAGACAATGAACAATTTGGTTTTTTATAAAGTATTCTTAGTGCAATATTAAGCTAGATATTAAAGATCAAAGCCGTTTTTTATTTTGTCTGAAATTAAATCGATGTGGTCAATGCCATCTAGCGGCGAGCAGATGCATTTATGCATTCTAATACAAAAGGGTTTTGTTGTGCTTGAAATAAGCTTTAAAATGAGCACTATTAAAATTCTTTTGCACGTAAAATAAGTGAGCTGTATTGCAAATAAGGGGAGCATCTAATGTTTTTTCTCTTAAATCAATTTGTTTAAAATTAGGCCTTCTATCGATATTAGAGGTTATTTTGAAAAAAAAATTCACCCCCGAGAGGGAGTTCAAATCATTTTCACTTTTGAAGTTAAGGGTAAGATGAGCCTAATTCCAAAATTTTATGCAAATCGGTTCACAGTAAAAAAATTCGGAGGTAAGACCGTATTTTTCGCTTCAATGACTGCACTAAAAATGTTATCGAACTGATAATTCAACGTAAATTTTTGTATAAAAGATGGCGAAGTAAGAAGTGTTCTATATTACTGGTCCAATATAAAAAGCTACGAAATGCTGTTACTACACTCATAGGTACGTAAAAACAAAAAGTTTTATTATGAGAATAAGTTTTCCAACTGTAATTCTAGTACAGACCTTTGGAAACAGGTTCGCCAAGTTGGTGCGTTGGTAGTAAAAACAATTGTTCTGATGATTGCAACCTTGAAGAGCTAAATGAAAAGATTATCCAACCATACCCTGTAGATAATCTCATACCAGTTGTGAGAGATTCCGATAATAGTCCGCTTGGTATTCTTTAAACTGATTGCATTGATCAAATATCAGATGGTCAGGAAATTTTACGAACACGTTCGAAAGCAATGGGTTCAGATAATATACATCCTGATTATATTAAAATCCTTTTACATATCATCTTGCACCACATAACACATATCTTTAATACTGTGATAACAACTTCTATTTTTCCCGACTGCTGGAAAACCAAGTCATCTGGAAGTTTAAAGGAGTATAGGCCTATTGCAATACTTCCGTTTATAAGCAAGGTTCTTAAATCAATTATTAGTTCCTAAGCAAATAAAAACCTATCTGGAGAATAGTATACTATTAACCAAGTACCAATCCGGTTTAAGCTCTAAACACAGCTTTGCTTAAAGTTTGTGATGATATTCGTGACGGTCTGGATGCTCAAATGCTTGGATTATTTTGTCTTCTTGGATTTTTCCAAAGCATTTGACTCAGTAAACCACAAGATCTTGTTAGATAAATTGAAAAGCACATTTTTATTTCAAAACAGTCTGTGTAATCTAATAATGTCATATCTTAGTTGTCGATATCAGTATGTTTGTCATCAAGGACAGTATTCTTTAAGAAAGTGGGTACCATCTGGTGTCCCTATAGGATTCATATTGGGTCCTCTGTTGTTTACCTACATTGTTTTTAAATGATATATCCGAATGCTTTTCTGTCTTTATCACATCTATGACGATGATGTCCAAGTGTACCTAACTTTCTCTAAACAACACATAAATAGTGCTATTCTCAGAATAAATCAAGAAATGATTATTATTAACGACTGGACAGTCCAAAAATAAACTTCTTCTCAATTCTCTCAAAACGAAAACGTTACTGATTGATAGAAATTATACCTCTTATATTGAACCAATTCCTACAATATACCTTGATCAATCACCTATCGAATATGTAACTTTTGTAAAGAATCTAGGAATATACAGGAGTTCGGTAATTCGTTTGACATACATTGGGATGTGATTCTTGGTCATATTCTAAGAAAACTTATAGTACCTATAATCGCAGGTAAAAATTGTTCAACAGTAAAGTTCGTTAATTTAAAAAAGGCTAACTTTTGTGTACCCTGAGCCCTGACCTGTGTTAAACTCGATTTCTCTGTCAATACTGATGGTAGAGACCAAATTTTAGATTTAATTTTTTGTAGAAATAATAATTTTTGAAACTGTTTTTAAGTTGGATTTTGAAATTCAATTTTTAATGGTGTTCAATGTTCAAATATTCTTCC
This sequence comes from Melanostoma scalare, assembly GCA_949752695.1. NCBI lineage: Eukaryota > Metazoa > Arthropoda > Insecta > Diptera > Syrphidae > Melanostoma > Melanostoma scalare. Next base: position 158,836,513 of record OX456985.1, on the reverse strand, counting down.
CCAACCAAAGTTTTGACTTTGATGTCATTTTTTTTTGGAAAATGCCTATGTTTATGTTTCTTTATTTTTTGCAGATGAACAAAATAATAATAAAAAAAAAACTTTTGAATAAAAGCACTCAAAAACCCACACATTTTATGATACTTGAAAAAATACAAAATGGAAAAATTAAAAAAAAGGGGGAATTTTAGCTTTGAGGTTTGTTTGAATAAAATAATAATATTGGCACTTTTAGGGGCGGTTTGTTCAGAGCGCAGCGGGTTTAATAAGCAATTTGGTTATCAAGGATTCTTCTTAATCCTTGATTAGGAATCTGTGATCACCAAAGAGTATTTGTTCACCTTTTTCGTAGCTTAGTTAGCAAATAATGGGTTATTCCAAAATCGTTCCATTTTCCAGTCTATTTGTCATAACTTAATCAAGGAAATCTATTGAAAATACATAAAATCTTTGCTGATATAGTCATTTTTTTTTCGCCTGCCAAAACTATCGAAATTTGAATTAAATTAAATTTTAGTTTCAAACATTAGTATATGCCGACTCGGAAGACCTAAATAAAGAGCCCCAAACCAATCACACAGTGCTATGAGCGGGTCATCAATTCAAAAGCAATCTAGCATAGCTCTCAAAGCTGCAGAAAAGGCAAAAGCAGCGTCAAATGCATAATACGCAGCCAGACAACAGGCTTCCCATCAGATCGCAGCTCAGTTGGCTGAAATGGCTTTGCAAGCATCTCGTGCACCCGAAGCTGAATTGGTTTGAAAACAGGGGCTATTTTTTTTTTTTTAGTTTAGATCTATTCATTAAAAATAGCTTATACATTTTCTTATTTACCATTTTATAAACATGAACATATTTATGTCGTCTGTCCGAATGGCTTTAAATATCTTCTAATAGTGCAATTTCATTACTAGTTATTTTATATACAAAAAAAAAAAAATGTTGTTACACAAATCAAAATTTAAAATGCAAACTGCAAAATAAAATAGACTTTAGCTAAAACGAAACAAATGTGCGTAGCGCTTAAATTTACTTTTAGTTTTGGGACTTTTAGTTTAAAATCAATTTAAAAAATGCAAAAGGCAAAAAATAGACGTTTAGTTTGGCTAAAACAAAACAGATGTGCGGAACGCTTCAATTTACTTTTAGTTTTGGGACTTTTAGTTGCTAGAAGCTTTCGCTAATCATCCTACTTCGGTATGAGATCGCTTCTCTACAATACTCCAAAAGCTGCATCCAGTTTTCACCGTTAAGGATTCTTACAACTTAATTTTCATGTATAGGGTGTTTTTACTAAATACTTAGTTTAGTTTAGTTTAGTTTAGTTTACTCAATTCAAGTAAATACTAACACATTAAGATGAATCCTATAAGCTAGTGCAGTAAAGGTTTAATAATACATTTAAAGTAAAAATTTTTAAAATCGAGAAAAAAAGAAAATGTATTGTTAGACAAAGTATTATCATTAGTGAAAAGGAAATAATGATAATTTACTTTTGTTTAAAAAGGAGTACATAAGGTGTTGAAGAAAGAAAGAAGAAATTAAAAAGTTGAGTTGAGGTAAGAGTTTGTTTATTAAAATAAGTTTTTAAGATAGATGTTATTAGGTTAACAAGTAGGTAAATAAGTGAGCTGCTTTATTTAACTATGTTGGTAGAAAATTTTGATATTTTTTTGCTTTACTCACGTATTTGAGTTGGGAGTGAATTCCAAGAACGTACAGCTGCGATAAAGAACTGTCTTTCGGATGTTAGACAAGAGAAATTAGGAAGCATAAAATTAGTTGTTCTGTTGGATGCTGGGAATTGAAATTCGTACAGATAGGGGGGCTGTTTTGTGTGCAGATACTGCTCTTCTTATTTCCCTCAAAACTGGACACATTCCCAGAAAATGGCCTGTATCCTCCTTTTTCTTCATATTGCACAAACTACAAGTTGATTCCAAATCGCTGCGATGTGGGGCAAAGTTAAGTCGCATCATCTCTCCTCTGACATTGATAGATAGTGGTGATGGCTTTTGCTGAGAAGTTCGGGGTGAAGTAGTTCTGCTCATTTAGATTGTAAGTAAGCTTTGAGTAAAATGACCTTTCGGTTGATGCTCACGCTCTTTCCATAAAAGCATGTCTTTCATTTTCATCAGTTAGTTTGATAACTTCGTAAAGGAATTTCCTTAGTCCTGATTGATTTGATCCAGCGAGATCGAGAGAGATACCACAGTCTTCAGCCAACTTTCTCCAGTCTTGATACCAGCTTTTCTGAAACTGCATCGCATATTTCCAGACTAATTTTGGAAGCCTTTCGTCCTTCATATTAGTTATCCTATTCAGGTAGTCCGCATTCAGCTTAAGAGTTGAAATAAAAAGTGTTGCCAGATCGCTTTCTAGGTAGTACATACTTTGGAGTACTTACAGGCAACGAGAAGACTTTTCTAAGAAAAAAACAAAGTATATTCTCCACAACATCGAATTTGTAGGTCCCCCAAACTTGTGCACCATAAAACTAGACCGATCGCGCTGTTGCATTAAAAACCTTATATTTTGAGCTTAAAGTGATATTTTTATTATAAAAAATTCTTTGCCAATTTACGCATATAGCTCTTTTAGCTTTTTCCGCTTTCAAAATGAGGTGTTTTTCCATGTTCAGGTTAAAGGTTAGCTCCATGCCCAAATAGGTGTATTGTTTTACTACTTATAAATCCCCTCCATCAAATTTTCACTGCTTCTCTTCTCTCGACACTCTTCCGCTTCCATTCTGAAAAATTATAACCTTCGATTTGTCTATATTTACTTCCAAGCTCCACGTTTTACAATATTCTGCAAGCCTATTTATCATCAACTGAAGTGAAGTTGCAGACTCAGCTAAAATAACAATATCATCCGCGTACAAAATAACTTTGTTTAAATCGACTCCAATTCTGACTCCACAAGTTAAGCAATGCACCAAATCATCTATGTATAGTGCAAATAGTAGTGGGCTACTATTTGCACCCTTGTTTAAGGCCACGGGTTACTTCCAATTTTTTCGATTTATCCTTTCCATCAAACAATTGCGCAAAAGATTGTTGATAGAGCTTTTCCAAGGCAATTATAAATTTATTTGAAACTCCTAAATTAAAGAGTTTAAAGAACAAAGCGTTTCTGTCAATTGTATCAAATGCTGCCCGAAAGTCGACGAAGAGCGCATACAGTTTCTTGTTGTTGCTGAGTTTCATTCTTGCGAGCCCAGTCAGAACGAAAATATTGTATACCGTAGAATAACCTCTTCTAAACCCTGCTTGGTACTCGCTTAAAATTTGGTTGATTTCTACCCATTTGGTGAGCCTTTCGCATAGGAGAGTGATATATATTTTCAGAGAGGCGTTTAGAAATGATATGCCTCTGTAGTTTCCAGGATCGATGGGATCTCCCTTCTTTAGAATAGGCCAAATGAGAGCTTCGTAAAAATGATCTGGTTGGATACCGAAGTTAAATATTACATTCAAAGCTCCTGCTAATTTTTCCTTGACAAAAGCTGTTTGAACCTGCCGCTTTACCATCCTTCATGGACTTCAAGACTACTTCCAGTTCCTCTGTCTTAATATCTTCGTCTAGGAGATTGTTTTGCAGATATGGACGAGCGTACACAATGTTCTTCCGACATCGGAACATTTAAAAGTTTGCTGAAGTGCGCTCTCAAAGATTCTTATCATCTTATCAGCGAATCTTGTTTTTTATTTTCGTTGCCATAAATTTTTTTTGTGCGGGACCAAAACTCCTGCGAATCCTTACATTCTCCCAGAGATTTAACGAGGTTTTCGTCATTAATTTTTTTTTGTCATTGCAGTGACGCTTGTACTCTCTATTTGCTTCCAGATAAGCTGTTTTAAAGCTCGAAGTGTTATATTTTCGAAGTAATTTCAATGTTGCTAAAGATTTTTTTCTAAGTTTTTCACAGGAGAAATCGAACTACTGGTTTCTTTTTTAACAGGCTCCGGGTTTTTTAATAAGGCCAGCTGCTTCCGTAATGTTTTTTTCCAGTTCTAAGAGGGGAAAATATTTGATCCGCAATAATGGCTCTTTTTTTAACAAAAGTTCGTTTGTTCTTGTTCTGAAGACCTCGCCGTGTTGGTTATACCACTTTAAAACTTCGTTGTTGCTATTCATCACTAACGAGGAATATTTTTTGATGTCTAATTCAAGTTCGATTGAAATTGGTTGATGAACGGATAGGTTAAGATCCCCTCCTCGAAAATCTTTTATGGTGGAATACCACTCCCCACCAGCAAGACAGTAGTCTATTGTGGAACCACCTTGCTTTCCAATAAACGTGAGTTCACCCTCCTGGGGGTCGATTCTGTAACTGTGAAGCTGTGAAGTGATAAAAATTATTTCATTTCAGTCTTCACAGAGCTTTTTCATTTTATCACTTCACAAAAAAATCTGATGCGATTCCCGAACTCAAAATGATAAATCACTCTGACAGTATGTACTAAAAAGTACTAAATGATAAATGCTGTCATTTTTGCGTCAATTTTAATTTTTATTTGTAAAAAAATATTTCAAAACATGTCAGGCATAATTATTCAGTTGGTATTTAACAAGAGAGGCCGTAGTGAACAAAGGTTATTTCATTACGAAAATGTCTTTTCATATGAAGTAGCTATTTTTTATATGTGTATGTAATTATTTGCCCAGGAAGAAAATGAGGATATTGCGGCGGTCACTTCGAGATGGGCAAAGTCCATTTGAAATAACAAACGGAGGAGCACTTCATTCAACTCTATCGTTTTTGGTGTAGTACTATTTATTATTCGCCCGTCTGTTTCTGTGAGGTCTTTGATTTTTTCCTTCGCGTGGTGTCGCGGCTTCGAACACTTATTCTGTGCGTAAAGGAAAACATTTAGTGATTTCATGTCTGCCATAATGTTTTTATGTACTTATAAAACTTACACAAGATCATTCCAATACTTCCTCCATTTCGATTCCTCTTTTAAGGTTCCCCCTAAGGTGTTCAACTGAACACTTAGTTCCGTCCACCCGTTTGAACGAAAATGTGAACCGTCAACAGTTATAGGTCTGCAAATGGAATTGTTTTGCATCGTAGATAAGGATTATTTTAAATTATCATAAGTTATGTATGTACTTACTTGTCATTTGCCAATTCTTGCCTTTCCCCGGGGGTCGATTCTATAACTGTGAAGCTGTGAAGTGATAAAAATTATTTCATTTCAGTCTTCACAGAGCTTTTTCATTTTATCACTTCACAAAAAAATCTGATGCGATTCCCGAACTCAAAATGATAAATCACTCTGACAGTATGTACTAAAAAGTACTAAATGATAAATGTTGTCATTTTTGCGTCAATTTTAATTTTTATTTTTTTTATCCATTTAACAAACTGAGGCCAAAATCATTGCAAAGTTGCAATATAGTTTTCCCTTCCGAGTTGACGGTTGGGTCTTTTGTTTTTCTTTCCTGATTTGCCTTGATTGAAGATGGCTCTAAGACACCGGTCCTGATCCATTATAATTAAGCTATGAGTTTGTAATTCATTTATAATTTCATGAAAATTGTTAAAATCTGTAGTCCATTTAGCGCAATTGAAATATGTGGGTATATGCAATCATTTTTCCTACACTTCCTCTTCCAAATTCTGAGATATTTTTTGCTGGTATCCAGGTGCATTTATATGTGTTAAATAAATTTTCAAAGCCCACAAGTTTTTCTTCAACAATATGTGTTTGTAACTCGCAAAGAATTCTTTTTTGGCAAATTAAATATTTTTAATAATTTTGTGAATCCGCAATCACCACCACATTTTAATCCAGCCATATTATCCCAAGTGAACGTGATTCCCTGAGTTATCAGCTTGTCGCCTTTTACGAAAACTATCGATTTAACGCGATCGCATTTAATAAGTTTATAAAGTTACAAAACACGCAAATAATGTAAATGCTGCCCTGCAAACTGCTCAACATGGCAACCACACAACTGAGATCATTGACTAAAACAGTGCAGAACAAAAAAAAAGGTCAATATGAAAAAATTTTAAGTTTTAAAAAAGAAATACTACGGCAGAAGCTGGCACAAAATAAGGAGGCGCATGAACAAAAATTAGACACGCCGCTGAAGACATTCGTAAGACTTAAATTCTCGAAGCGGAGTTAAATCTCAAAGAACATACTGCCATTTATGAGTAAATAAAATACCACTTCAGCCAAGTCCACGCTTTTTTTTTTTTATTTATGTTTTTATTTTACAGAAACTACTTACAAATCTATCTATCATCTTTCCTTCTTAAAACTTTAGAACGACTGATTGATATCCACCTGCGTACAGCTATAGATCCAAAATTGTTATCTACAGCACAACACGTTTACTGCAAGGGAAAATACACAGAATTATTCCCTCCATCACAAAGAATTCACTCTGGCCTTCAATAACGTCAGCAACTCTGCAATTACAAAGGCACTGACGAAGCTCAAAGTAGATGGTTCCATAGTGAAGTTGATGAATCTAATCCTAAAAAGCAGGAGAATCAACTCAACTCTAGGAAACTTCTCTGCAAAGAAATCTGTCAGTAGAGGAACACCGCAAGGCGGAGTCCTATCCCCTCTTCTATGGATTATAGTCGTCAATAAACTTCTAGTTGACATAGAAGCTGAGGGATTCAAAGTGATTGCATATGCAGATGACGTCTCCATTGCGTTATCTGGAAAACATGCTCACGTCCTCATGAACCTGATGCAGACCGCTCTAAATAAACTTGTAAAGTGGGAAAATGTGATCTAGGGGTCAACCCTCAGAAAACTGAACTCGTTCTCTTCGCCAGGAATTATAAAAATCCTCAACTAATAACTCCATTAATAAATGGAATCTCACTTGTACTTTTCCAAAAGTTCCAAAACAAAGTCCTTCGTGGAATAGTAAATGCACCATGGTATATAAGAAATAGCGATTTACATCGTGACCTACAAATAGAAACGGTTACAGAAGTTGTAAGAAAACATGCTGTATCACACAATCAGCGACTGCATAGTCATATCAACTCTGAAATGGAGTCCGTATTAAATACGAGAGGCAATGTTCGGAGATTAAGAAGAACCAAGCCACACGAGCTAATGGCCTAAAAGTCATGGGAAGCATTAAAAGTTTAAGCTTCCCTTAAAGAGATAATATTATTGAGAAAGAAAAATCTGTTGTCGATCGTTATAGATTGGTTCTGATTATGAGGAGTTTTTAGTGGGTAAGAATCCCACACTACTTGGTATCGAATACTACTAAGTGTCTTTTGAAGATTTACTCCTGACAAAAAAAAAAAAAAAAAAACTTGTACTTTTAAACAAAGCCAAATATCTAGGTATAATCCTAGACAAAAAGCTAAATTGGAAAGCCAATATACAGGAAAGAATCTGGAAATCCACCGTAGCCATATTTTCCTGTAAAAAAGTCATTGACATAAATAGGGTTTCTCCCCCCAAATCACCCACTGGCCCTACACCGCGGTCGTCAGACCAATACTTACATACGGAGTAGTGGCATGGTGGACCGCTCTTGATAAAAGGTCCTACTGCGATAATCTAAGCAAGGTCCAACGAACAGCCTGTCTGTGTATAAGCGGAGCACTGATATCAACACCCTCAGCTGCCCTAAATACACTCCTTAACCTCACACCACTAGATATCTTCAGCAGACAAATAGCTGCCAGTACAGCCATTCTTATGAGAGCCATCTCCCAATGGACCGTAAATAACATCGGCAACGCTACAATCCTGAATTTACTCGGATCAATCCCTTGCCACTCCGACTACTGACTTCGGTTTTTAATAATAAGTTCCAAGTCTCAATCCCACCGAGAACAACCTGGGAAGACGAAGAATTTTTGAGAGATGATTCAATTCATTTCTATACAGATGTATCAAAAACCGAGGAAGGGGCAGGCTGCGGGGTGTACTCAAACCGACTTAACGTAAGTCTCTCTTTCCGCCTTCCAAATCATTGTAGCGTGTTCCAAGAGGAAATTCTGCCGATCAAAGAGGTCCTATCATGGCTAAAAGAAAACGTGATATCCTCAGCGAATATCCCGATTTTCTCAGACAGTCAAGCAGCCCTCAAATCACTCGGCGCCGTTTCCACGAACTCAGTTACCGCCCTTAACTGTCGCATATCTCTTAGGGAGATGGTTGAACAGTTCAATATTCACCTTATTTGGGGTGCATGCCGGGGCACAGAGATATCGTGGCTCGTGGGTAATTGCAAAGCCGATGAACTCACGAGAGAAGGAACCAATCTACCGATCTCAACCAGTAGGTTGAATACCGGTATACCAATCGCTACATGTAAACTTATGCTAAAGCAAGAGGCAATGGATAGAACAAATTATAGGTGGAACAATATCACCACGTGTGTGGCAACAAAACGGATATGGCCAGGACTAGATCCAAAACGCACAAGACATTTGCTATCCATAACTAGATTGCACGTTAGCTCCGTAATCAATGTCATCACCGGACATTGTCTGATAGGAAGACACGCCATAAGACTCGGCGTTTCCTCTAATGACTTCTGCAGAAGTTGTTTAGATGAGGATTAGGAGGAGACAATCCCACACATCCTCTGCTCATATTCTGCACTCTCTTTTAAAAGAAAACGGCATCTTGGGAAATATTTTCTTGGTGACTCAAGCGATATGGCGAACACAGATCCCCTGCATCTCCTTCGCTTTATTAAAAGCTCCAAATGGTTTTGTTAAGTGAGGCACTCCTTCGCATAATTTCTATTTTTGGTATCACAATGGACCTTATATTGGTGTAAGTTTGTTTTCCTGACAGCCATCTAAACCTAACCTAACCTAACCTAACTTACAAAAAAAACTAAAATTACAGCGTCCATATGCCTCATTCAATGTGATATGTCAGCCCGACAGTTTTTTATTTTGAAAAGATAGCTGTAATTTGAAAAAAAAAAAACAAGCCTGAACAAACTGAATATCAATTAATCGTTGTTTAAATGGAGCTAACCCAGAAAAATTTACTGGTTACGAAAATCTTTGATTAAAAGCTCTAATCAGAGATTACTTGGTTAAATATTTCGTGAACAAACCGATAATAATAATAATTATTTTATTGAACGTTATAAACAATTGATACTTATACTAGTTGGTGGTTGAAAGTGAGGCCGGTGCAGAGTCTCAGAATTTTCCTTTCGAAAAGTAGGAGCTCCTTGTCGCTGTCTTGGAGATGGCAAACCAGAATGGGCTGCCGTAGTTGATGACGGGTCTCAGCAGTTGTTTGTACATCAGAAGTTTCGTTGTTATCAAGGATTCTTCTTAATCCTTGATTAAGAAACTGTGATCACCAAAGAGTGTTTGTTCACAGTTTTCATAGCTTGGTTAGCAAATCATGGGTTATTCAAAAATCGTTCCATTTTCCAGTCTATATGTCAAAACTTAATCAAGGAAATCTAGTGAAAATAAATAGATTTTTTGATTTTGAATGATTTGATTTGAATTTAATTTAATTTTAGTTTCAAATTATATGTAAATATGCCGACTTGGAAGACCTAAATAATGAGCCCTAAACTAATTGCCAATCTAACAGAGCTATGAATGGGATATCAAAGCAAAAAGCATCTTGCATAGCTCTCAAAGCCGCACAAGAGGCAAAAGCAGCATCAAATGCTCAAACCGCAGCCGGACAACAGGGTTATCATCAGGTTTAAGCTCAGTTGACTGAAAAGGCTTTGGAATTGTCGACCAACTTAAAAAAGAAGTTCGCGAAGCTGATGCTGTAGTACAAGAAAAAACTGCAAAATAATATAAATAATGCCATGCTGAAGATGCATGAAGCTGCTCAACAAGCAACCACAAAACTGAGGACATTGACTCAAGCAGTGCAGAACAAAAAAAAAGGTCAAGATGAAGAAGCTGTAAGTTTTAAAAAAGAGATACTACGGCAGCAGCACAAAAGAAGTAACTCCAAGCGGAGTTAAAACTCAAAGAAAATACTGGCATTTATGAGTAAATAAAATACTACTTCAGCCAAGCCTGCACTGTTTTTATTTTTGTTTTAATTTATTTTACTTATAAAAAAAAACTAAAATTACAGAGTCTATATACTATATGCCTCATTGAACGAAGAAGCTCCTGTGGGAGAGAAAGGAAAAAATTGTTTTTATTAGCGGATCTGGAAAATTTAGTAGGTGGAGTTTATGTATGAGAGCATCAATCCATACGCTGTCGAATGCTTTTTCGACATCTAAAATGCAAGCGACGCGGTGACCCGATGGCTGTTGAGGGCTGCGGTGACAGTAGTTTCATCAAGGGATGCAGGGTTGAATGCTTTTCCCGGAAGCCGAACTGCATGTCTGGGATGATGTTATTTTCCCGGCAGAACTTCTTTAATATCCTAAGTTACAAACTTAGGTTCTTCAGTAGGGAGATGGGCCTGTAGTTGACGATGAGATTCCGATCGCCTTTTTCGGAATCGCAACTATCTTGGTCGTTTTCCATTTCCCGGGAAAGTAGCTGTTTTTGACGCAATTATTCATTATGATGACCAGGAATATCATCACTGTCTATGGGAACCTATTCAGGATGAAATTAGAAACACCATCTGGTCCTGTGGACTACTTGGGCTTGGAGCTGTTGATTATTTCCGCAATTTCTTCCGGATTGCACAGGTTTGGACAGTTGACCTTGTAACTCGACAGATTGGTGTTGCTGAAAGTGGTTTCATTAGTGTTGGGCCCAAGGGTCAGTTGAACGCATGTTTTGATTTCGTCCAGAAAGTTATTTAGCTTCTCCATCGTTGGTTGTGATGACTTACGGTATTGAATTCTTACAACCAACTATCCTGCTGATTTTTTTGAACACATCTGGTCCAGGTTTAATTTCTTGTAGCCTCTTTTGGATTTTTTTTTTTTTATATTTAGCGCGCACTACAAGGAGTTATGACTACCCTTATAATGTTATAGAACACAGTGCGAGCATTAAGGAAAGTAGGAGAGGGTTTAATAGGAGACACCGATGCACGGTGCTTTTGAATCTTTGTGAATCGAAACGCAGTGGAAACACAGAGCCAGGTAAAGCATTCCACATACGGGTGGTGCGACTAAAATAAGAATCTCTATACTTGATTGTACGCCCAAAGTTGGGCTCAAGGTAAAACTGATGAGCATTCCTAGCGAGGCGTGTGTTGCTGCTAAATTGCTTCAGGGGAGGAATGCAACTGGCTATTTTACTAGAGCACTGTTTGTAAAAAAAGCGATAAAAGAGACTGAGACAGGTAACGTTTCGACGATGTCTACGATTGAACTATCACCTATCAATTTTAATGCTCTATTTTGTACCCTATCAAGCAGGTGCAAAGTTGTTTGAGCAGCACCTGATATGGGAGTTATACTCCAGTCTTGGGCGGATGAAGGCCTTATAAATTGAAGCCAGATCAGAAGGGGTGAAGAACTTCCTACATCGTCTCAAGAAGCCTAAGCATTTGGCAGCGTTTTTGGCGACTTCAAATATGTGGTTACTCCAACGAAGATCATCGTTTACACACATACCAAGTAGGTACTGATAGTTTTTCGGTTTCATGGATGCAGGTATCATTCATGGATAATAGCAATGGGGGAATGTTAAGCTTCAACGACAAGAGACAGCATTGAGTTTTCCAAGCATTGAATTCTACTCGGTTTTTATTACCCCATGTAACAATGCTGTCAAGGTCAGAATTCAATGAGCTTATCATACCTAGCAGTTCCAGTTCCACGTCCGAAGAGCAGAGACGTGAACTTGGAAACGAATATGAAAAGTTGAGGGTCAAGTCGTCAGCAAAACAGTTGAGAGGATTAGAAGTTTCAGACAATAGATTATTATTTATGAAAATGAGGAAGAGAGTCGGAGACATAACGGAGCCCTGGGGCACACCAGCATTTATGAAGTGGGTATCAGACTTGAAGCCATCCAACCCAACTTGTATTGAACAGTCAGAAAGGTAGTTTCTAATCCAACGAAGAAGAGACTCATCGATACCAAAAGCACGCATTTTCGATAAAAGAGCCTGATGCCAAACTCTATCAAATGCTTTAGAAATATCAAGTGCAATAATCTTACTTTCTCCAAAACAATATAAAGATTGGTTCCACTTTTCGATGAGATAAGCCATCAAATCAACAGTGGAACGTTTGCCACGAAAGCCGTACTGACGGACATTAAGAAGCTTTCGTTCTTCAAGATATTGCATAAGTTGACGGTTTATCAACGTTTCCATGACCTTGAAAATAAGGGACGTTAGTGCAATTGGACGGTAATTGAAAGGGGTGGAAGATTCGCCTTTTTTAGAGACCGGCTGGACAAATGCACTTTTCTATCTGCTCGGAAAAATCCCAGCAGAATAGGAAAAATACACGTCTTCAGAATAACGGCAAGGATACCATCTGGGCCAGCGGATTTATGTATATTGAGATCTTTGAGGACTCTCGCAACCGAGCGAGTTTGAAAAAATATCTGCTTCATCACAGAATCTACAGACTCAAGCTCAGGCGGAGCCAATATGCTATCAGGTAGGAGGTAGTGTTGAGTTTGCAGCAAATTGAGCTGCTTACAAATTGGCTTTATCGATGGAACTGAGATACGGAGAGTCATTGAAAACGAGCGTTGGGACCGATGACGTGTTCGAGTTCTTAACGTTCTTAGCAAAAGACCAAAAGTTTTTACTTCCTTTTGGACACAACAGTATTTTTTGCCTTACTTTTTGGTCATGCAAAAACTTAGCCCTTTTTATATGAGCATTACAGATATTTCTGGCCCGTTTGAACAAATTTCGGTTTTCTACAGTAGGGTTGTCTTTGAATTTTCGAAAACTACTTTCTCTATCCCTAATCGCCTCTTTACAGCTTAAATTGAACCACGATTTCTCTTTGGGGATGAAACTTTTTGTTCTGTAAGGAACAAAATTTCTCATGCCGTTGAGAATTACGTTAAATATCATATCAGCTGTACGTCAACGTTTCCGACGAGAAAGCACAATGATCAATTAAAATTTCGAAAGAAACTATTCAGGCCGTCCCAATTGGCTTTCTCATATTGCCACACAGTTCTTTTAGGGACTTTATCTTTTTTTACCGTGACGGAGTACGTAAAATCTACCTATATGACACAATAGTCTGATTTGCCTAGAGGGGAAGATACTACAACCCTGAATTTTTCGGGATGAGAAGTGAGAAATAGGTCAAGTGTATTGGCGGCATGGCCTTCAATATCAGGAACCCGAGTGGGCTCATCAACAAAATGAGTTAATTCGTTAAACTCAGCGAAGATCTCAACACATTTTCCTTCGGGTGTTGTCTGGCCAGAATGTCGAAGCCAACCTGAATTGTGTACATTGAAATCACCCGCATTTGCGATTTCAGTGTCAGGATATCTAAAGGGAAACAATTCTTATTATGGAGTGAGATAGCGCATCAAACTCGTTAGAGGTTGAATTGCTATCTAAATTGGGGCTTCTATAAATAAAACAGCAGTGAATGATTTGCTTACGGAAGGTGAATTTTTTTCATGAAATTGAAGTTCGTATTAGAACAGAGGCCGTATTTTATGGTAGAAGCTGGTAAACAATATCATGTCTAATATATGCGGCGAGGCCATGGGAGGAAAAGAAAAATGGCACTAAGCTATATCCAGGCAGGTTAAACTCTGAAGGATCCGAATCAACACCCACCTGTGTTTCACTCAGTGCCAAAACAGCTGGCCTGCATTTGGCAGTGTGAGCGTACACAGCAAAGAAATTCGATAGCAACCCCCTAATGTTGCTAAAATCGACCCGAAATTTACCCGACATTACAATTCGCGAAAACACACAAAACAAAGTATCAATCGCAGACGCTTAATCTAAGTCCAATCAACAAGTGAAGATCAATTTGGAAAACCAAAAACAAGTTACTAGCGGTGCAGCAGCAACTCCAGCAACTTGATTTTAGTTAACCAACGGAATCAACACCGTTGATTGTCTATTCATCTAGCAAACTCCCAGCCTCATTGCCTGCACACACTGCCTCGAAACGATAAAGATCAAGAACAGAATAAATGTGCGCAGTCAACGAGATTTCGCATCATTGTAGTGACGGATCGCATTCCGGAACATTATATTTACTTGCTGAAGCTCGTCCCAAACCGTCCCCTCGCGATGACGGTGGTAGGCTGAATGATGAGAACAAACCGAATCCTGAATCAGGGTTACCTCTGAAAATTTTTGGAAGGAGTCAGAAAAAAGAGTCCTGGGTAAAAAAAAGAGTCTTATACAAACTATAAGAAATAACCAGTCGTATTTATAAAATTTGCTAAGAACATCCTTAGACAGCTGTCCAACTAGACGGTGTGTAAACAGTTGGACAAACCTTAGCCAATTTCGTATTTATAAATGCATTCCAACAGTTGTCTAAACAACCTCTCAAACTGTCAACTTTGAACGAAAAACTAAATGTTGGCGTTCATGATGTATCCGTTCAGTACCATTGTTTGTGTTTTAGTATACCAGTACAACAACTAAAAGGCTCTGAAGCAGTGTGGCGTATGATTTGAACAAGACCAAAAAAACAGCTGATTTGACTTTGTGTTACAGCTTTTCCAAGTCTCATAAAATGAAGAAATTTGTGCAATTTATAAATGAAATTGTTGAAAGTAGTGTTTTTGCACCTCAAATTACTTATTTCTTTCAATCTTAACAATCTTAACAGTGTTTTATACCATGTTCATCAAAATTGTTTTTTTGTTGTATCAATGGTCACTTTAGCCATAGTTTAGACAACCAATTTCGGTGTCTAAAGTTAGACATTTCTTAGACGGCGATGAAAGTGTTTATAAATACGATTGGGACTTGGACACTGTTCTAAGATCTGTCCAAAGTTAAACATACTTTGGAATGGGATTATAAATACGCCCGAACATTTCTTATAATCAATCATTTTTTAATTAATTATAGAAAGGAAAACAAATATAAATTATTGCCTATACCAAACATAAACAAATTCAGTTATTTTTCAATTAAAAGAATTTGTTTGTAGGTATCTCATTTCTCATGTGTCATATCTATTACAAGCAAAGAAAACATGCTTTTACCTTATTGACATTAACTTTTATGGCTGAATTCAAAATAGGATGTAAACAAAAGCAGAACAAATGTATTCGACGGAAATGTTGTATTAAAAAAAATATTTCAGTTCTTAAAGAGTCCTCGATTTGTAAAAGGAGTCCGAATTCAATGATTTTTAAATAGTGGCGTCCTGGAGTCCAGATCTTAAAAAAGAGTCAAAAGGACGCAAAAGAGTCCCCAAAGGTAACCCTGTCCTGAATCCATGATTATCATCTGGAATGATCATTGATTAGAAAGAATCAAGCTTGAACAAACCGGCCCTCAGTAGTTTTTTATGTATTTTATACAAATACAATTATAACAAGTGCTCGAAGTGCTTTCCTTCGTTTCAGTGGCGTAAATAGAGGGGGGGGGGGGGGGGGGGGGTACAGTGAAAATACAAAGTCAGTTTCATCTGAAAGAAATTATAGTGGAAAATTTTCAAAATTGTGATCTGGCCATTTCTTTTTTGATCGGCCAAGGGTACGATGGAGCAAGCAATATATCTGATCGATACAATGGTGTTCAGGCAATTATTCGCCAACAATATGCTTCGGATGCTCTGTACATTCATTGTGAAGCACATTCTCTGGATCCTTGCTGTATCTGTTTCCATCAAAATACCAGCCATAAAAGACTGCCTAACCACAATTGAAGCAGTTGACAATTATTTCAATACACCGAAAAGAAAAGATGTGTTGCAAAAAATAATAAGCGAAAGCGAAGAGACTCCACAAAAAAAGACATTAAAAAGTCTGCATCTGACGCGATGGATATCTCAATATATCAACCAGTTGAAGATTTTGAGAAGCTATTTCCGTTTGTGTTCGAGACTCTTGACCAAATAAGAACATTGGAAAGTGACGCAAGGGACTTAAAACACGCTATGGATTTCGTTTTTGATTAGCTTTAAAGGTTAAAAGTATGGTTTACCAACTCTTGTTGTCAATTAGTTTTGAGATTCAAAGAGTGAATTTAGACTTGGTCCAAGCTATGGATCTTGCCAAAGATTTAAGGGATCAACTAAAAATTAAACGGGCAGAAGATGACTCATTTTCGAAAGTGTTTGAAGTTAGACTTTTACTTTTCTTCCTTTTCCCATTTTCACCCCCTCCTTTTGTTGTGGCTTCAAGTGCTGGCAGAGTACAAAGCAACAATAGTCCATCAGCTAGTGGTGTACTTCAAAGCATTTTGGAAAAGCAACCCGAATAGGTACCCCTTCATTGAGCCAGTGGACGGCTTGAGACTCAAACAGCAGCGGTAGTTAGAACCAGGAAGGTTCTGGACAATTTCAACAGCAGCAGCAGCAGGTTACTAACAACCTACTATTTATATAAAAGGTAGAGATATGGCTACCCATCTCTAACAAACTGATTAGATATCAGTCAACGTTAATTATAACGTTCACCACCATCAGAACTTGGCATTTGAAACCTTTTCCATATAAACGGCCAAGAGCCCAACGTAATGGCTGAGCGCCCACCGTAAAGGCCGAGTGCGCATCCTAAAGTGCTTTACCTTAGCAAGAAATGACTCTTTATAGAATTATCCCCATTCCCCCAAATCTGCGCGATGGTTCACCGAAGTAGTTTAGTGAAGTAGTTTTCGCGAAAAAGGACGAATCCTCGTTAACTGAATCCTAGCTTAAATAGTTTTCTGGCACAGTGTAACTTGGGTCGGTTGGGCCGAGGGAATTTGTTAAAAGTAATAGTTTTTCAATTTTCTATTCTGGAATGGATTGAAATGGAACAGGTCTGGATTCGTTCATTCAGGCAAGTTGTTGCGAATCTCTAACGGCCAAGAGATTCACAACGAAATTGTTTAGAAGAGAGCGATGGATGCGTTTCGCCTACGGCGCAGACTCCAGCGAATTTGCTGAGAGTACTACAGATACCCCGTGACGAACCTCCACGACTCTGATTGGTTGAAGTGAGTGGAATTTGCTGAATGCGCCGATAAACGAAGATACCACCAAGAAGATGGCACTTCTTGGTTGACCTCTGAAAAGGACATAGTGCCAAAAAGTTTTAGAAGATTAAAAAAGTGTTCGGAAATTTTATAATCGAGTAGTTTCATTTAATTGCAAGTGCAAATTGAATTCAGGAGAGTTAGTGCCAGTACGGGCAAGAAAACTCAGGCAGGATTCGTCAGCAGAAAAAGCTAAGTATTTTCCTATAAAAGTGGAAAAGTGTTAGTAGATAGTGCGTTTGTTTTGTTTTGACTATTGAGTCATATTGCTTGAATCGTTAACCCTTCGCCTTTCGTAATTTATCCTGAGATTGCAGGACGCGAGTTACATATAATTATATATTTTGGGTATAATATGTATACGAATAAAAACACCAGAGCACTTCGTTGTGTCTCGTTTGACGGTTAAGTTTTTATTGTCTTTCTAATTCTATTCATTTACAGTAGATACCTACTTAAATTAAAGGTCAATGCATTCAGTTTCCTATGGCCTTCGGTAGTTGAGAAGTTCCCATAGGAAATTGATGCATTGACAAATTTAGGGTTTGCATTCATTTTCCTATGGCCTTCGGATATTGTGAGGTTCACATAGGAAACTGATGCATCGACAATTTATGGGTTGCGAAGCAACACAAATGTGCCATCGTCAAGTTTGCTGACTTTCATTTGTGTAACTTCACCCCCCTTTGATTCAAAATTCTACTGAATTTTACTTTCTATTTTCTTAACAACGCTTTTAACATTTTTATTCTTGTTTTGTATTATAAAAATAAGAACTCCTATTATTATTATAGCTAGACATACAATGAAGATTGTGATTGAACTTAAAATATAATTATTATTTTTGTGGTATTTTAATTCATTTATGTGTTTTAAATTTTGAATTTGATATATTTCTAACATTGTTTCAAAACTTAGCTTTTCTGTAATATTAACATTTTGATCTTCCTCATAAGAAAATTTATGAACAAATTCCATATTAAAATTTGAAATTGAAATATTTCGCATATTAATTGTACAGTTATTGATGTTTATAATAAAATTTCCATTTATTACTAGATTTCTATCATCACAACCGTTCACAATCACTTCTTTTCTTAAATTTTTACATACAATCAGGTTTTCTTCAATATTTTCAATTACTGTCTTATTGTTTATTCTAAATTTACATATACCTTCAGTTAAACAATTATCCGTTTTCTTTAAGTCTTTAATATTAATGTTGTTTGGATTATAGTCATATTTAGTTCCATTTAATTCAATGTACTCTACAGCCATTATATCTATTTCTTTGTTTTCTTTGTTGGTTATAGGCATTATCATTTTTAACTGGGTTTGAATATAACTTTTTGGGAGTTTTATAGCTAATATTAATTTTGTTCCATTCAATTTAAATGCTCCTATCTTGGAATGTTTTAGTTTAAAAAAATCTAAATCAGAACACATTATTTCTTCTCCTGTTAATATACTAGGATGTAAAATACCTTGTTTGGCGGACGCTATATTGTCTTTTGTCTAGAATATTGTTAATTTTATCTTCAAGTATTTTAAGTTTTAAAAGTTGGTCTGTTCTTAACAGTTTTAGTGATAAATTTCATTGATTGTCTGCTGTATTACTGTACACTTCAGATATTTGTTTTCTGTCCTGCTCTATGATTTCTTTAAAATTGTTTATATTGTTCATGATCTGTTTATTAATATTAATTTGTTGATTTAAATTTTCAATTGCATTTCGGTTATTTATATCTACAACTTTAAAGTGCTCTACAATATCTTCCCTATGTATCATTGTCATCCATAGTTCCATACAACCATTTCTGAGCGGTCCCAATAAAGTTTGCAATACCTCTCTTTTCTCGGAAAGTGGAAACTAAGGCTCTTACTTTTGCTTTTATGTTAACTATCTCGCTAATTATTTGAACACTATTTTCTATTTTGAGATTCTGCAGATTAACTTCAACTTTTTCGATTGCAGTTGTTATCTCTTCGGAATCTATTAAATGAACGATCGTTTGTGTTTCATTTATCAAATCCACAGTTCCTCTGTTGATGATGGTAAATCCCTGATCAGTCTGAACTTGAGAGATTAGAAGAGCTGCTTCCGTTGGTATTGTTGCAACTACGATCCACAGCATTAGCCAAATCAGAACCTGCAAATTGATTAGGTCTTTTAACCGTTGTTGGATGGACGTTAAATAATTAATTTTTCCAGAAATATGGTTCATTTTTTTTGACGTAAATGCTTGTAATTTCTAATAAAACCTTCGCTCCTTTGTTCATCGTATTGTTCTCTATCTAAATTTCTTTTATTGAAAAAAGAAATTAATAAAAGAATTTATTGTTTTCTTGGAGTGTTGATTTTTAAAATCAAAATGAAAAGTTCAAGTGACCTTCACTCCTTATGCGTTTCGCCCAGGTACAAACAGTGGGCTCATCAGTTAGATGCTGTTTGTACCTTTCTAAGACGCAATGTTTGGTCGATGTTTGTCGACACATATATAAAGTTTACAGTGCAAACACAATGTAAACTTTATATTTCTAGGGGAATGGGATTGCATTCTTGCACCTAGAGAAGGGTTGCCCGTGGTCTGGCCGATGTTTATTGAAAAAAGAAATTAATAAAAGAATTTATTGTTTTCTTGGAGTGTTGATTTTTAAAATCAAAATGAAAAGTTCAAGTGACCTTCACTCCTTATGCGTTTCGCCCAGGTACAAACAGTGGGCTCATCAGTTAGATGCTGTTTGTACCTTTCTAAGACGCAATGTTTGGTCGATGTTTGTCGACACATATATAAAGTTTACAGTGCAAACACAATGTAAACTTTATATTTCTAGGGGAATGGGATTGCATTCTTGCACCTAGAGAAGGGTTGCCCGTGGTCTGGCCGATGTTTATTGAAAAAAGAAATTAATAAAAGAATTTATTGTTTTCTTGGAGTGTTGATTTTTAAAATCAAAATGAAAAGTTCAAGTGACCTTCACTCCTTATGCGTTTCGACCAGGTACAAACAGTGGGCTCATCAGTTAGATGCTGTTTGTACCTTTCTAAGACGCAATGTTTGGTCGATGTTTGTCGACACATATATAAAGTTTACAGTGCAAACACAATGTAAACTTTATATTTCTAGGGGAATGGGATTGCATTCTTGCACCTAGAGAAGGGTTGCCCGTGGTCTGGCCGATGTTTATTGAAAAAAGAAATTAATAAAAGAATTTATTGTTTTCTTGGAGTGTTGATTTTTAAAATCAAAATGAAAAGTTCAAGTGACCTTCACTCCTTATGCGTTTCGCCCAGGTACAAACAGTGGGCTCATCAGTTAGATGCTGTTTGTACCTTTCTAAGACGCAATGTTTGGTCGATGTTTGTCGACACATATATAAAGTTTACAGTGCAAACACAATGTAAACTTTATATTTCTAGGGGAATGGGATTGCATTCTTGCACCTAGAGAAGGGTTGCCCGTGGTCTGGCCGATGTTTATTGAAAAAAGAAATTAATAAAAGAATTTATTGTTTTCTTGGAGTGCTGATTTTTAAAATCAAAATCAAAATGAAAAGTTCAAGTGACCTTCACTCCTTATGCGTTTCGCCCAGGTACAAACAGTGGGCTCATCAGTTAGATGCTGTTTGTACCTTTCTAAGACGCAATGTTTGGTCGATGTTTGTCGACACATATATAAAGTTTACAGTGCAAACACAATGTAAACTTTATATTTCTAGGGGAATGGGATTGCATTCTTGCACCTAGAGAAGGGTTGCCCGTGGTCTGGCCGATGTTTATTGAAAAAAGAAATTAATAAAAGAATTTATTGTTTTCTTGGAGTGTTGATTTTTAAAATCAAAATGAAAAGTTCAAGTGACCTTCACTCCTTATGCGTTTCGCCCAGGTACAAACAGTGGGCTCATCAGTTAGATGCTGTTTGTACCTTTCTAAGACGCAATGTTTGGTCGATGTTTGTCGACACATATATAAAGTTTACAGTGCAAACACAATGTAAACTTTATATTTCTAGGGGAATGGGATTGCATTCTTGCACCTAGAGAAGGGTTGCCCGTGGTCTGGCCGATGTTTATTGAAAAAAGAAATTAATAAAAGAATTTATTGTTTTCTTGGAGTGCTGATTTTTAAAATCAAAATCAAAATGAAAAGTTCAAGTGACCTTCACTCCTTATGCGTTTCGCCCAGGTACAAACAGTGGGCTCATCAGTTAGATGCTGTTTGTACCTTTCTAAGACGCAATGTTTGGTCGATGTTTGTCGACACATATATAAAGTTTACAGTGCAAACACAATGTAAACTTTATATTTCTAGGGGAATGGGATTGCATTCTTGCACCTAGAGAAGGGTTGCCCGTGGTCTGGCCGATGTTTATTGAAAAAAGAAATTAATAAAAGAATTTATTGTTTTCTTGGAGTGTTGATTTTTAAAATCAAAATGAAAAGTTCAAGTGACCTTCACTCCTTATGCGTTTCGCCCAGGTACAAACAGTGGGCTCATCAGTTAGATGCTGTTTGTACCTTTCTAAGACGCAATGTTTGGTCGATGTTTGTTTTTAATTTTTATCGGGGACAACAACTATGGGAGAAGAATATCGGCTGTTTGACTTTCGAATAATACCTTGTTTTTCCATATCTAAAATTTGTCTCCGAACTTCACCTTCGTGTTTCGGCGGTAGTCTATATGGCCTGGAATTTACTTGTTGCTCAGTTGTTGTTAGAATTTCATGCATTATGGAATTTGTATTAGTAAGTTGATCACCTTCCTTGTAAATCAATTCTTCGTATTGTTTTAAAATTTTACTAATTTCTTCTTTTTCCTGAATATTTAAATGTGAGAGATCTACTTCTACAGCCTTCTCACTTAAAATTTCGTAATGTTCAATGTATGGTGTTTCTTCAGAATATAAGTTTATTATTTTTGCAGTGTTAGTTAGTTCTACAAACTTTTCTTTCATATTAATAACACTGAAATTTTTCCTAATTATATCCATACCAACAAGGAGATCGTAATCTTTATTTTTTAAATCCATTTTATACCATTTCAACTTACTATTACTCCCCATTCGAAATTCTTTTTCTTTGACATCTGTAACAACAATTTGAATAAACTGTTCTGTTTTATTATTGATTGTATTAAGAACTACTGATTTCTCTTAAAAACAGGATAATATCTACAATCAACTCTAGATGAGTTAATCAAACTTACTGTTGAGCCAGTGTCAATCAATGCTTTTAATTTTTTATCACCTATACAAAAGTTACAAAATATTTTGTGTCCGAGGCTTAGTTCCGAAAATCCGCAGTTGGTTCTATGGTGTTAATTTCTTCGTTTTGAACTCTCCTCGTTTCACTCACTTCACTACTACAACTAGCTTCGTTATTACTATACAAATTATTTACATCCATAGGTTTCGGGTTTTGATAACTATTTCTTAACTGACCTGATGGATTGAACACTTGAGAACTGTTTTGTCTAGTTTGATTTGACCTATTGTTATTAAAATATTTATTTCTGGATTGTCCTGATCTATTATTGTTACTATTATTGAAATTATTACTATATCTGTTATAATTATTATTAAAAGCATATCTATTCTCTCCTGATCTGTAATCTTGAACTTCTGAGTTCATGTTCGGTGTATGTTTGCTCTGATTTTTCTTTAAATTTAACTCCCTATCTGGAATATAGGATCGTAGAATCCCCAATATGCTATTCAAAATGAAGATATTTCTTATTTCCCTAGATAATTGTCAAACTGTTAGTTCTTTTATTTTTGCAATAATTAATTGCTTACAAGAGCTTATGATTTCTAATTTATTTGAATCGTATAATGCATACTCATGGCATTCCTTCAATAAATAATCTACTTTATTGCATAACATCATTCATTGCATCATTCGCTGCGATTAATTAATATATTAGTTTGCTATAATCCAAGTTGTGGATTCGGTTGTAATTTGTTTAGTCGGGAAAAAAGTGCAACAGGGTTTTCGGTTCTTCTCAAGGATTCTTCGTCTGAAATATACAAAGCAGCTTTAAAATTAAATGAAACTGTTGCGTTTTAGCAAACATATTTGGCTGCCGAACCATCTTCTGTTCTTGAAGAACTGAAAACTTTTAGGAAATATTTGATCCGAAAGAATAATACCTACTTCCTCTAAGAATTCTTTGGAAGCGCTCGATAGCTGCCTCAAAGAAAACTTTCCTAACATATATATATTTCCTAACAGGATATTAGCTACACTGCCCGTTTCAACGTCAACTCCCGAAAAAACTTTCTCCTATTTATAGAGGAGAATTTTTTTTATTTCTTCAAAATATGTCTTTTCTTTAATAACAGTGTGATAAGCTTTGGATGTTTACTTATTTGCAAGATTGTTTGAATGGTTTGGTTATAAGTGTTTTATATAAAAAGGGCAGAAATAAAAACGATTTTATTCTATGAAAATTTTTTTAAATTAATATTATTTCACCTATTACATCAATATTTAATCTAGTTCACATTCAAATGAGTTCAATGAAGTCTTATTACATATTAGTTTTTTTTTAAATTATTAAAGCTTTAAGAAAAGTGCGCGAACTAGGCTTAACCCCCCCCCCCCCCCCCCCCCCCCCATAGCCAAAAGCTATCTACGCCACTACTTCGTTTTGAATGCATGCCAGAGCTCGTTTCTGGATTTCATAGTGGGTGTTTGCTCGATAACTCTTGTCTTACTTGTAGTGATGCTTCGGAAATACGTTGCCTTCGATGTTTGTTTTTAATTTTTATCGGGACAACAACTATGGGAGAAGAATATCGGCTGTTTGACTTTCGAATAATACCTTGTTTTTCCATATCTAAAATTTGTCTCCGAACTTCACCTTCGTGTTTCGGCGGTAGTCTATATGGCCTGGAATTTACTTGTTGCTCAGTTGTTGTTAGAATTTCATGCATTATGGAATTTGTATTAGTAAGTTGATCACCTTCCTTGTAAATCAATTCTTCGTATTGTTTTAAAATTTTACTAATTTCTTCTTTTTCCTGAATATTTAAATGTGAGAGATCTACTTCTACAGCCTTCTCACTTAAAATTTCGTAATGTTCAATGTATGGTGTTTCTTCAGAATATAAGTTTATTATTTTTGCAGTGTTAGTTAGTTCTACAAACTTTTCTTTCATATTAATAACACTGAAATTTTTCCTAATTATATCCATACCAACAAGGAGATCGTAATCTTTATTTTTTAAATCCATTTTATACCATTTCAACTTACTATTACTCCCCATTCGAAATTCTTTTTCTTTGACATCTGTAACAACAATTTGAATAAACTGTTCTGTTTTATTATTGATTGTATTAAGAACTACTGATTTCTCTTAAAAACAGGATAATATCTACAATCAACTCTAGATGAGTTAATCAAACTTACTGTTGAGCCAGTGTCAATCAATGCTTTTAATTTTTTATCACCTATACAAAAGTTACAAAATATTTTGTGTCCGAGGCTTAGTTCCGAAAATCCGCAGTTGGTTCTATGGTGTTAATTTCTTCGTTTTGAACTCTCCTCGTTTCACTCACTTCACTACTACAACTAGCTTCGTTATTACTATACAAATTATTTACATCCATAGGTTTCGGGTTTTGATAACTATTTCTTAACTGACCTGATGGATTGAACACTTGAGAACTGTTTTGTCTAGTTTGATTTGACCTATTGTTATTAAAATATTTATTTCTGGATTGTCCTGATCTATTATTGTTACTATTATTGAAATTATTACTATATCTGTTATAATTATTATTAAAAGCATATCTATTCTCTCCTGATCTGTAATCTTGAACTTCTGAGTTCATGTTCGGTGTATGTTTGCTCTGATTTTTCTTTAAATTTAACTCCCTATCTGGAATATAGGATCGTAGAATCCCCAATATGCTATTCAAAATGAAGATATTTCTTATTTCCCTAGATAATTGTCAAACTGTTAGTTCTTTTATTTTTGCAATAATTAATTGCTTACAAGAGCTTATGATTTCTAATTTATTTGAATCATATAATGCATACTCATGGCATTCCTTCAATAAATAATCTACTTTATTGCATAACATCATTCATTGCATCATTCGCTGCGATTAATTAATATATTAGTTTGCTATAATCCAAGTTGTGGATTCGGTTGTAATTTGTTTAGTCGGGAAAAAAGTGCAACAGGGTTTTCGGTTCTTCTCAAGGATTCTTCGTCTGAAATATACAAAGCAGCTTTAAAATTAAATGAAACTGTTGCGTTTTAGCAAACATATTTGGCTGCCGAACCATCTTCTGTTCTTGAAGAACTGAAAACTTTTAGGAAATATTTGATCCGAAAGAATAATACCTACTTCCTCTAAGAATTCTTTGGAAGCGCTCGATAGCTGCCTCAAAGAAAACTTTCCTAACATATATATATTTCCTAACAGGATATTAGCTACACTGCCCGTTTCAACGTCAACTCCCGAAAAAACTTTCTCCTATTTATAGAGGAGAATTTTTTTTATTTCTTCAAAATATGTCTTTTCTTTAATAACAGTGTGATAAGCTTTGGATGTTTACTTATTTGCAAGATTGTTTGAATGGTTTGGTTATAAGTGTTTTATATAAAAAGGGCAGAAATAAAAACGATTTTATTCTATGAAAATTTTTTTAAATTAATATTATTTCACCTATTACATCAATATTTAATCTAGTTCACATTCAAATGAGTTCAATGAAGTCTTATTACATATTAGTTTTTTTTTAAATTATTAAAGCTTTAAGAAAAGTGCGCGAACTAGGCTTAACCCCCCCCCCCCCCCCCCCCCCCCCCCATAGCCAAAAGCTATCTACGCCACTACTTCGTTTTGAATGCATGCCAGAGCTCGTTTCTGGATTTCATAGTGGGTGTTTGCTCGATAACTCTTGTCTTACTTGTAGTGATGCTTCGGAAATACGTTGCCTTCGAAATGATGATCTGTAATCTTGAACTTCCGAGTTCATGTTCGGTGTATGTTTGCTCTGATTTTTCTTTAAATTTAACTCCCTATCTGGAATATAGGATCGTAGAATCCCCAATATGCTATTCAAAATGAAGATATTTCTTATTTCCCTAGATAATTGTCAAACTGTTAGTTCTTTTATTTTTGCAATAATTAATTGCTTACAAGAGCTTATGATTTCTAATTTATTTGAATCGTATAATGCATACTCATGGCATTCCTTCAATAAATAATCTACTTTATTGCATAACATCATTCATTGCATCATTCGCTGCGATTAATTAATATATTAGTTTGCTATAATCCAAGTTGTGGATTCGGTTGTAATTTGTTTAGTCGGGAAAAAAGTGCAACAGGGTTTTCGGTTCTTCTCAAGGTTTCTTCGTCTGAAATATACAAAGCAGCTTTAAAATTAAATGAAACTGTTGAGTTTTACCAAACATATTTGGCTGCCGAACCATCTTCTGTTCTTGAAGAACTGAAAACTTTTAGGAAATATTTGATCCGAAAGAATAATAACTACTTCCTCTAAGAATTCTTTGGAAGCGCTCGATAGCTGCCTCAAAGAAAACTTTCCTAACATATATATATTTCCTAACAGGATATTAGCTACACTGCCCGTTTCAACGTCAACTCCCGAAAAAACTTTCTCCTATTTATAGAGGAGAATTTTTTTTATTTCTTCAAAATATGTCTTTTCTTTAATAACAGTGTGATAAGCTTTGGATGTTTACTTATTTGCAAGATTGTTTGAATGGTTTGGTTATAAGTGTTTTATATAAAAAGGGCAGAAATAAAAACGATTTTATTCTATGAAAAATTTTTTAAATTAATATTATTTCACCTATTTCACCCCCCCCCCCCCCCCCCCCCCCCCATAGCCAAAAGCTAATTACGCCACTACTTCGTTTTGAATGCATGCCAGAGCTCGTTTCTGGATTTCATAGTGGGTGTTTGCCTTAAGTTTGGGGTATGAAATGAAGGTACAATGTGTAAATAACTCGTATAAAAGAATAAGAAAACATATTTGTTCGTCAGAGTATCAAAATAAGTCACAATTGCAGTTTGATCAGAGAGCTTTTTGAAAAGCCTTCATTTACGAAAGAAGAATACGCAGACGTTTTATTAGTATATGGGTTTAGCAATGGAAATTCAAGAAGAACACAACGAAGATACCAGGAACTTTATTCTAGCAGAAGACTTCCTTCTCAAAATGTTTTTCGAATCTCATTTCGAAGGCAACGTATTTCCGAAGCATCACTACAAGTAAGACAAGAGTTATCGAGCAAACATCCACAATGAAATCCTATAAAACGGGCTCTGGCATGCACTCAAAACGAAGGAGGGCACTTTGAGCACTTGTTATAATTGTATGTTGAAATATTTTGCAGAAAATTATTGAATTGTGCCAACAAAATTTCTATCTTTTCTTCTGTATTTTTTCCTTTTCTTTTTTTTTATCTTTGTTGTTATAAGCCCTTATTTATTTAGTCATCTACATTTTTTGAAATCAAATATTTTCATATTCAATTCATTCAAACTCAAATTAATATTCACGTTAAATTTCATTAAGCTTGTAGGTACCTACATACATTAAAAGATTATAATCTTACATGTATCAAGAATAATTTCTCAATAAAAATAAACTAAACTAAACTTAACCATTTTTGGGATATTTCGATTTGTTGCTTTTGTTGAGCTTAATGCTTTTCATTTTTTTTAAATAGACGCACATACATACATACGTTTAAATTTAATTTAAAACTCTTCTATGAAAGCTTCTATTTTTCGTTCTTTAAGCAAATCAAGATAAACTTTACTTTTGTTTAAAACTAGGATAGAATGAGAGGGTGCTTCGGCCTCTCAAATTTTCTTTTTCTGAATCGTGGAAGAGTACCTCTACCTACCAAGATCTAAAAACCTAATCAACGTTCGTATTTGAGATGTTCAATCCTGCAGCTACATATTATATTCTATTACCAACCGAGCCTTTCATTTTGAAACGACCGACTTTTTGGCTTGTTCGTTTCTAAACTCTTATTTTCTTTATTAGCTTAAAAAGAACTTTCATTTGGAAATTACTTGCCTCGTACTCAGAGAGTCGTTACACAAACTGTCATCGTCATTCATATCATAACCTTTTCTGTGTTGTGACAACCAGTACGAGGGCTAATTTTCATATTTTTCGTGACAAAAAGTTCTTAGAAAATTGTTTCCTTCATTCACAAGTAGTGGTAGCTTCAAACACAACACAAGAAAAAAAATATCAAAGTATGCAAACTGAGAGGTTTTCAGTTCTTACCCGGAAATAGGACAACTTCTTGACTTTGGCTGAAGGAAAAATGGCGTCAAAGTCAGTAAGCATAAATGGTTTGGTTGATGTGCTATTCCGCTTTGCACTTCTACAACTCAATATCCTCGAGCGACAAATAATTTTACTTCGGAAATAAAATAAGAAATTTATTTTCCTTTGCCCCATTCACTCTGTGACCTCATCCCATTTCTTTTGTTGTCCCTCCTTCAAAAGCGTTATACTCGTGTCATTTGAGTGAAAATAACGAATATATTATGTGTGTGTTTTATTATGCGATTGGTGTTTAACTTCGCTTCTATAACTGTAGGTATGTATGTATATCGTTTACTTTTCCCTGCCTACACCCCTTGCAACCCACAGTCACAATGAAGACACATTGGGGTAACCCAATGGAAAACTGTAAATATTTCCTAACCAGAGAAAAATACAAGGGGAACAACGTTTATGCATTGTAAACAAATAGGTTCTTTCTCTGCCCACTTGCTACTTGGTTTTTCTTTTCATGCTATCTGAATGTGGGTGTGTACCTATCTGTGCTTGGGCATGGGAGTGAGTGAACGTTTTCCAGGATGAAGTCTGTTGGATGTGAGCTGTTCCGGAGCAAGAAGGGGGTGACATGGAAAAATTTGAATTTTTAAATTAGTTTTGTCAACTCTGGCAGAATGCTTAACGACTTGTGAAGAATCGGGAACAGGTTCGCAGGATAAAATGCAAATGAAAATTGTAAAATTGTCAGTTTTGTTGAGGGATAGTCATCATATCGTTATTCTCACAAGGTGGTAGTAGGAGGAAAAAGTTATTTTGTATTTGGTTAAAGTTTTTGATTTGGCGAAGATGTGCTTATTGAGTTCCACAATATTTTCTCTTTCATTAGTTTGAGTTTGTGCGTTTTTTTATTCAATATAATAACCAGTTTCTTTTTTTTTAACTTTTGAAGTTATCAACGAGAGAGAGTGACATTCCTGAGACTTACTGGCCAGATAAGGGACATCTAGCAAATTACTGAAACAAAGTTGTCTACTGAAAATCAGTCGGGTTGCAGTGCAAAACTCTCTAGCCATGACCAGAACCACACCCACATCTGGCCGGGGGTCAAGACACCCGACCGACGTGGCCTTAAGTTCAATAGTTTAAAATTTCTGGAAGTTGATCTTCAGCTTCTCCGATAAACCATCCAGGTGTCCATCTATGCCGCACAAAACCTAGTTCAGGTTAAGAAGGCAACTGAGAATCAAACCCCTTTTTAGAAAACCAAGGTAACCTTTTATAGGACCTAAATCATGCCAGTCCTGCTTTACGGGAACGTGAAATTTATCAAAAGCGGATGAGGAAACCCTTGGTCGTTTTGAAAGAAAAGTATTCCCAATGATCTTTGGTCATATATTCGAAGACAATGTGTGGAGAAGAAGATACAAACCGAGATGTATGAGCTGTACCGCGAAATGGGCAAAGCTAGGGGACAACTCATCACAAGGCTAAGATGGCTGGGCCATGTAGAGCTGATGGACATCAACGATCAGCTCGACTGGTTTTCGAATGCACATTGTAGGAAAATCGCGGAATGTGAAGACTTCGTCTTCGTGGCACAATCAAGTGGAAGAAGGCCTCAACCGATGCAAAGTGCAGAGCTGGACGGAGCTCGCCCGAATTTGAAATTGCTGGCTCAGGTTGAGGCTCAGGTTCATCCCGATCTATAATACCCATACCTTAGCAAGTAAGTCAGTCTATGATAGAGATTTTCCTTCCACTTTTCGGTCAAGTTCTGGGAGAAATTGGATTTTAAGACATTAACAGAAATTAGAATTTAAAACATTAACTTCTCGCGCGGCCTTGGAAAAGGAAAACGACTTCACCAATCACCATCCCCCATGATAAGCTCCAGATCTTCACCCGCTACCCTTTTGATTTCCACTAAAAACCTCTCTCTAGTCTCTACCTCTTTCAACAGTTCGAATTTCGACTTTTGGGAGTGAAACTAAAAGTTTTCTAACTGCAACTACTAACAACTAACTTATGTAGCTTCGTCTTTGAATTGCAGTTAATAGTAAGTCTCAATTTCTTCCTATTGTATGGTTTTTCTGAATTGTCTTCAATGAAGTTCGTTAGCGCTGTGATAGACAAATAGATAGATAAATTCTTTATTTCTTCCTCAAAGTTAGACAAAATATATGATTGTTAAGGAATTAAGACATAGTAATCGCGCCGACTACTGCCTGATATGAAATTTCAATATTTGTGGAAAACTTATCTAGTAGGAAGCATACAAATTCGGAAATCCATTTTGACCTCTCCCACCAGACAGGCTGCAGAGCTAGTATGGAGTTCTATGAGAGCCGGGAGTAGGGACATATCATGTGCTGTAATGCTAACACTCAAATCTTAGTTTGGGGAAGCACCAAATGCAGCAACATGAGACAACTATCTTTTTCTGTCTTCTGACTTAGATATTAACAATGTTGGCCATAGACCAACCTTTGTTACGGCTATACGACAGGATCTACTGGACTTGACATTATCTAACAGATATGCCAAGGAAATTACCAACTGAAAGTTTTGCCGGACGAGTTACTTTCAGACCACAGATACATTCAACTCCATGTAGCAAATACGGTATTCACCCCCTTAGTTACAAGGAATCCCAAAAAACTAACTGGATACTTTTCAATGATGAGTTTGGTAGTTTCGTCGAAACTCTACCTTTGCTCTCAACAACACAGAATGTGGAAGATGCAGTTCTTGGAGTAGATTGTGCTCTTATATGAAGCTTCGAGTTGGGATGTCCAGCTAGACCAATGCCTAGTAGATCTATGGTTCCGTGGTGGAACGCTAAACTACAAAAACTTCCCAGGAAAACAAGAGGTCTTCTGAATGAATAGGTCTCTAAACACCAGATCAGAGGTCGACTGGAAGCTGTATCGATCCAAACAGGAAGAACTTAAAAGGTGAATTCGATAATCAAAAAAGACTCTCACAATGCATTCTGTGCAAGTATCGAAACACTCAGTGAAACTAATCGACTTACCAAAGCCCTTAAAGTAAGCAAGGTAAACAAACTTAAAATACTCAGAAAATCAGACGGTTCCTATACCGAGTATAAAGTAGAGAAACTTAGTCTTGTGCTGGAAACTAATATTCCAGGACACCAGGTATCAATCGGACCACAACAATCCATTTCCCTTAGATCAGGTGATTTCGATTAATCCACTCGACGTAGCTGGTACACCTCAGTTGTTATTGACGAGGCCATCAAATACGCCATGGCACTGACCGTGTCTATCCAGCTATTTTACAGGAAAGTATAGACGTTTAACTACCTACTTTGAAAAATATTTTCACTGGAAGTTTAGCTCTAGCTATGATGGTATGTGCAATGCCGGCAGACA
The DNA here is from genome assembly GCA_949752695.1 of Melanostoma scalare. Lineage (NCBI taxonomy): Eukaryota > Metazoa > Arthropoda > Insecta > Diptera > Syrphidae > Melanostoma > Melanostoma scalare. The sequence continues at coordinate 158,804,756 of OX456985.1, read as the reverse complement.
AGGGCGAACGCAGGGGGGGGTTTTGGGGGTTGAACCCCCCCCCCCCCCCGAAATTTGTGAAATAAAAAAATAACCACTAGTTTTTTGAAACAAAAACCAAAATATAAAACATAGAAACATAAAATTCATCTGAAAATTTCATTCTGTCAACGAAAAAATCCCTCCAAATGCGGAAGCCATTTCTTTTCTATCGATAAGTAAATTTTCAGGTATTTCACACGTTTTGGAATGACTTTTTGGTTTTGGTATGTTCTTAGCATGATCACCCTTTTCTAGTAAATTTGATATGTTGATGTGGAGGTAGTATTGGGTCGTATACAACGGGACCTGCGATAGAAATATATGAAAATTCACTTTCCTACTTACTTGCAAACACATAGCATTTGTCGCTTCAAAACTAACGGCAGTTGCGATCGAAACACATCGTATCGGTCACTCCAAAGCTAACGGCAGTCGCTACCGAAATCTACGAAAATTAAAATTTTCATCACACATACTAAAAGCCAGTCGCTCTGGCTCTGTATAAGAATGCGATCGACAACGGCAACTAGGAAATGGTATACTTATGTATGAATAAGCATATGCATACCCATGAACATTGCTTGAGTATGCCAAACGATAAACTGCCCAACAACTTTATAAACACCTTAAATGTTTGCGATTCGTCCCTATATAAAACAGTTCATTGTTTTATGCAGATCGGTGCACCACTTCCGGTATCCGTGGCTTCAAGCAAGCGATCTTTTTCATGTCTGCGCAGATTAAAAACTTATCTGCGAGGAAGAACCAGCGAGGAGCGACTGAACGGTTTGATGTTGCTGAACATCTATAGGAGTATTGAGGTTGATTATGAGGACGTTATAAATATAATGGCAAAAGTTCCAAAGCGCATTGATTTTATTTTATAAAATACTAGCTGTGCCCGCGACTTCCTCCGCGTGGAATAGTGGCTTTCGGCAGCATTTTTAATTTTTCAGTAACTTATTGTTATATTATTTTACTTAAGTACATACATTTTTGCACACGATGTTCTTACTTTTTTCATCTTTTGCCAAATAAAATTGTTTTATCGTAAGTACTTCCGTTCCCATGGCAATAATGGAACAAAGAAAACAAAAACAGACAGACTTAATTTTGAAATATTAGGAACGACTCAATTTCCCGTGGGAATATGGTGATCGTTCTCATAGGAATATGGGAATGAGTTAAAGTTTATGTTACTCGCTCGGGGATAGTGTAGCATTCTAACGGTGGAAGAATTTTTGAAATCGATGCAGTAGTTTCTAAGTTCTCGATTACGTTCCCGTTCCCGTAGGAATTGGGATAAAACATAAAGTCTATGTCTTTTCTCATGTCTTAGACTACCTATGTACAAAATTTCTTTTGAATTGGTTCAGTTGTTTGGGCGGAAGATGGTAACATGGAAAGACGAACAGACAGAGAGCTACTTTTGCATTTATAGTATAAGTTAGGATTGTTCCTAGCAAATCAATACAGAGTATAAAAAAAGCATAAAAATATTAAGAACAAATTGTTCGTGAATATTTAATATATTTTTTCAAAACCCCCCCCGAAAATTTTTTCTGCGTTCGCCCCTGCCGGCAGAGAACATGGTGTGGACGAATCATTATTTTCGTAGATTAAAGCAATGAAAGCTAGTGAATAAAATGGTGATAGTTGAAGCAGAGTGTGGACAATATGATGCAAAAGGGGTAAATAAGGCCTGTTCACAAGGTGGCGTTATATCTCCTCTTCTGTGGTGCATGCTGATCGACTCTCTACTTATAATAATCAATGGATCAAACGTACGTGTTATAACGAGATCTAACTGAGGATCTGGAAAGATCATTTCTGCAGACTGCTTAACGGCGATGAGGACTCAAATTCCGCTTTCAGGCAGATTGCCCCATTCAGCTTGGACGATGATCAAGAATGCCGTCCTCCCGACCTAGAGGAAGTTAAGCTTGCCATATGCCTTAATGCCGAACTTTTCAAGGCAGCAGGAGACCAGTTGGAAAGGAGCATGCACCAGCTAAACTGCATGATATGGTCGGAAGAAAGCATGCCCGATGAATGGAACCTCAGTATCGTATGCCCGATCCTAAAGAAGGGAGACCCTCACAAATGCGCCAATTATAGAGGGATAAGCCTTCTTAACGTCGCTTATAAGATCTTGTCTGCTGTAATATGTGAACGTCTGAAACCCCACGTCAACAACTTGATAGGTCCTTATCAATGTGGTTTTAGACCAGAGAAGTCCACAATACATAGACCAAATTTTCACATTACGGCAGATCTTTAAAAAACCCGAGAACATAATATCGATATTCACCATCTCTTTATCGATTTCAAGGCCGCGTATGACAGCATCTACAGAGACGAGCTGTACAGAGCCATGTCTAGTTTCGGCATCCCTGCAAATCGTACGACTATGCAGAATGACTTTGGAGAATTCACGCTGCTCCGTCAAGGTCGGAAAAGAACTCACCGAGACCTTTGATGTCGAAAATGGGCGAAACGCATAAGGAGTGAAGGTCAATTGAACTTTTCATTTTGATTTTTAAAAATCAAAACTCCGTAAGAAATTCTTTTTATTATTTTTTCTTTTTTTCAATAAACATCGGCCAGACCACGGGCAAACCTTCTCTAGGTGCAAGAATACAATCCCATTCCCCTAGAAATATAAATTTTACAGTGTGTTTGCACTGTAAACTTCATATATGTGTCGACAAACATCGACCAAACATTGCGTCTTAGAAAGGTACAAACAACATCTAACTGATGAGCCCATTGTTTGTACCTGGGCGAAACGCATAAGGAGTGAAGGTCAATTTGTCATGAATGTAAAAGGTACTTTACATTGTAATCACCCTGTACTCTACAAAGTGCCAGAGAGCACAAATGTTATCTAGTTATAACTTATAAGCTTAGTATATAAGAGTTCTATTTAATAAAGTTAGTCTTAAGCTGAACACGAAGCTGTGCGTTTGATTATTATCCTCTCCATTCTTAGACACGAAACTGGCGACGAGGCAAAAAAAAAAAAAATTTAGTCGTGCGCTTTACCACTTGTAAATGAGTGACGAAAAGAAAGTACCGGTAGAAGAAAAACATGTAATCGTAAAAACCGATTTAAGAATGTCTTCTTTTATCGGACGCATAGAATATTTTAATGCGGGTGATAATTTTAATGAGTACATAGAACGTATGTCTCATCTATTAAGATTGAATAAAATTGATAAAGATGAGGATAAGGTGTCTTTTATCATTGGAATGGGAGGTAGTGAGCTCTATGCAATTGCTAAGACTCTGACAGCGCCAAGAAAACCGGGTGAACTTAAATATGGTGAGCTGGTAAAAAAAATTAAAAGAGCATTACGAGCCAAAGACGAACCAAACAGCTGAACGCTTTAAATTTTTGACGCGAAACCAAGATTCAGAAGAAAGAATTTCTGATTTTATTGTGGCAATTAAGCAATTATCCACAAAATGCGAGTATGGTGCTTTCCTGGAAGAGGCTCTCAAAGACAGGCTTTTAATGGGCATCAAAAATAAAAAGATTCAAACGAAATTGGTCGATACCGGAGAATTGACTTTTGAGACGGCATGCGCGACAGCGCTTAATATGGAAATGATCCAGGTGGAGATGGGGCATATGAGTGGAGCTTCGACAACGGGGGCAATGCATGCGTTGAAACAAAGGGCGTCAAGGACAGATTTTGAAAGTGGCAGACGCGAGAAGGGTACGGAGGACAGCAAGAAATCAGATGACAGATCATGTCGGAGTACGACAAATACATCGAGAGGTTATCTCGACAACGTGCAGTCCTATTTCTTTAAAAAATGGGGACATGTTCAAGGTAACTGTTATAAAAAGAACAAAATGCATAGAAGTAAATCTAGAGGTAGATCGAAAAACCGGTACAATGGGTCGAGATGTTATAATGTTCGGGCTATTAGCAATGAAGAAGAGAGAGAGCATGCTATTAATTTAGGTTATATACATAATTTACAAAGCGGTAATACTCCTTTAATAATATACATATTTGATTTGTAATGACAAACGTTTGGGAGTTTAACTTGATTCAGGTGCATGCACGTCGGTGATGCATGTAAAAACATTTCATGAATTATTCCCAAATCAAATTCTTAAAGCGTCTAATCGAACTTTAAATGTAATTTCGGGGAATAAAGTGGATATAGTCGGTTCTTTTAATGCTTCGGTACGTTTGCCAGATAGTGATAAAGTGTTTCTGTTGGAAATGATTATAGTTGATGGACCTTAAAAATTTGTCCCATTGTTAGGAAGGTCGTGGCTTGACAAACTTCTTCCGAATTGGAGAAGCGCGTTTTTTTGACTATAATTCATGCGGTAGTTTGAAAGGAGACAACTCAAAAATAAGCGATTTACTTCAGAGATACAAAAATGTATTCCACGGCGATAAACGAGATTCGATTTTAGACTATAAAGCAAAAATAATTTTAAAAGAACAAAGCACACCGGTATTTTTTAGACCATACACAGTTCCCTTTGGTCTTCGCGATCGAGTTGAACAGGAGATAAAAACGCTTTTAGCAGAAAATATAATTTATCCTGTTCGATATAGTGATTGGGCCTCACCTGTGGTGGTGGTTACTAAACCAAACGGAAATATTCGTTTATGTGTTGACTGTAAAGTCACAATAAATCCTTATGTGCGCACCGATCATTATCCTTTACCAAGATGTGATGACATTTTTGCAAGTTTAAATAGCTCAGCTTGTTTTTGTGTCCTAGATCTGGAAGGCGCTTATCAACAGGTGGAAGTTGTAGGGGAGTGTCAGGAGTTGTTAACCATAAATACCCACAAGGGTCTTTTTAGGTTTCGACGGCTAATTTTCGGTGTCAAATGTGCACCTGCGATTTTCCAATCTATAATGGACGAGATTTTAAAGAACATTCCGAAAGTGCAGTGCTATCTAGACGACATAATCATAGGGGGATCCAACTACGAAGAGTGTACTTACTTACTTAGGTGGGCATTACAGTTCGGGGTGAACCTGGGCCTCAACCAACATCCTTCTATAACGATTTCGATCTCGGTCGAGCTCTCTCCAGTTTCGCACTCCAAGTCGGTTGAGGTCTTCATCCACTTGATTGCGCCACCTAAGACGAGGTCTTCCCCTTCCGCGATTTCCCTGCAATGTGCTTTCGAACACCCGACGAGCCGGAGCGTTTGGGTCCATCCGCTCTACATGGCCCAACCATCGTAGCCTCGCGATGCGTACTCTTCTGGCTATGCGCATGTCGCGGTACAGCTCATACAGCTCGTTGTTGTATCTTCTTCTCCACACATTGTCTTCGCATACGGGACCAAAGATCATTCGGAGAATTTTTCTTTCGAAACGACCAAGAGTTTCCTCGTCCGCTTTCGATAAGGTTCATGCTTCCGCGCCGTACAGCAGGACTGGGATGATTAAGGTCTTATACAAGGTCACCTTGGTTTTTCTAGAGAGGGTTTTGTTTCTCAATTGCCTTCTTAACCCAAAGAAGCAACGGTTGGCAAGAGTTATTCTCCGTTTGATCTCCGCACTGATGTTGTTGTCCGTGTCTACAGCGGATCCTAGGTAGACGAAGTCCTGTACTACCTCGAAGTTATGTCTGTCTATTGTGACATTTTGTCCAATTCGTCGATGTTCTGTGTCCTTGTTTGATGACAGCATATACTTCGTTTTGCCCTCATTAACCATCAAACCCATTTTTGCCGCTTCTGTTTCAATACTCGCAAAAGCACCTATGACATCACGCTTTTTTCTTCCCATTACGTCAATATCGTCTGCATAGGCGACTAATTGTACAGACTTTTGAAAGATTGTTCCTCTGGTGTTGACGTTTGAGTTTCTTACAATCTGTTCAAGTATGATGTTGAAGAAATCGCATGACAGTTTTTCGCCTTGCCTAAAAAATTTTTCGACATCAAAGGTCTCGGTGAGTTCTTTTCCGACCTTGACGGAGCAGCGTGAATTCTCCAAAGTCATCCTGCATAGTCGTACGAGCTTTGCGGGGATGCCGAAACTAGACATGGCTCTGTAAAGCTCGTCTCTGTAAATACTGTCATACGCGGCCTTGAAATCGATAAAGAGGTGGTGAATATCGATATTATGTTCTCGGGTTTTTTCCAAGATCTGCCGTAATGTGAAAATTTGGTCTATTGTGGACTTCTCTGGTCTAAAACCACATTGATAAGGACCTATCAAGTTGTTGACGTGGGGTTTCAGACGTTCACATATTACAGCAGACAAGATCTTATAAGCGACGTTAAGGAGGCTTATACCTCTGTAATTGGCGCAATTGTGAGGGTCTCCCTTCTTCAGGATCGGGCATACGATACTGAGGTTCCATTCATCGGGCATGCTTTCTTCCGACCATATCATGCAGATCAGCTGGTGCATGCTCCTTTCCAACTGATCTCCAGCTGCCTTGAAAAGTTCGGCATCAAGGCCATCTGCACCTGCTGTCTTATTTGATTTAAGTTTGCATATGGCAAGCTTAACCTCTTCTAAGTCGGGAGGACGGCATTCTTGATCATCGTCCAAGCTGAATGGGGCAATCTGCCTGACAGCGGAATTTGTGTCTTCATCGCCTTTAAGCAGTCTGCAAAAATGATCTTTCCAGATCCTCAGTAGCGACTGTGACTCTATAACTATGTTTCCCTGCTGGTCTTTACAGGCTTGAGTTCGGGGTTTGCCATCCTGGCAGGATCTTTTTACCTTTTGGTAAAACTTCCGAATCTCGTTCCTGTCATGCCACCTCTCTATTTCCTCAAACGAGCGCTTCTCATGCTGCTTCTTTTTCTTTTTGAGAAGTCGGTGTTCTTCCCTTCTTCTCTCCTTGTAAATCTCGTTATACTGATCGTAAGCAGCCCTTGTTCGTGTTTGCATAAGCATTTGTCGTGCTCTTTGTTTGGCTGCATTTGCCTGCCTGCATTCTTCATCGAACCATGGGTTTCGTTTTGGTGGCCGAGTGAAACCCAGAACCTCAGAGGCAGCGGTTTTGATGGCTTCTTGGCATTGCTGCCACTGGTCTTCAATGTTTAATGCTGGCGGCATGGGATTCAAGGATAATTGAAGGGACATTCAATTGGAAAAGGCATTGGCAATCTCTTGCGATTGTAGCTTTCCGCCGTCATATCTCTTCACAGCGTTAGTTCGCGCTGGTCGTGAACAAGATATCCTCATTCGTACCTTGGCTACAACAAGGTAGTGGTCCGAGTCAAAGTTGGCCCCTCGGAAAGTTCGGACATCTAGAACACTGGAAGAGTGCCTTGCGTCGATCGTAACATGGTCAATTTGGTTGTACCATTTTGTTGGTACCTTTATGAATTTTGAGATGCGGGAAGCGCGTACTACTTACAACAAGATTCAGCCCCGCAGCAAAATCGATTAGCCTCAGTCCGTTTTCGGAGGTTTTGTCATGGAGGCTATGCTTACCGATAGTGTTTCAAAAGTTGTCCTCCTTCCCTAGCTTTGCGTTAAAATCGCCAAGAACGATTTTCACGTCATGTCTAGGGCACTGCTCATACGTTTCTTCGAGGAGCTCGTAGAAACAGTCTTTGGAATCGTCGTCTTTCTCTTCTGTGGGGGCGTGGGCGCATATAAGGCTAATGTTGGCGAATTTAGCCCTGATGCGGATGGTCATTATACGCTCATTGACTGGATTTTGGCTAATCACCTTATCCCTGAGTCTTCCTCTAACGACAAATCCGCACCCAAATAAGCGTTGTTTCTTTTGTCTGTAGCAGTCGCCATAGTAGATGTCACAGTTTTTAATCTTCTTTATGCCCGGTCCACTCCATCGCACTTCTTGGATGGCGGTTATGTCTGCTTTGCAGCAGTCCAGGGCGTCCGCTAATTCTCCAGCTGCACCTAGTCCGTTAAGAGACCTTACGTTCCACGTGCAGATCTGGAGGTCATTGTCCTTTTTTCGTTTGCTTGGGTCGTCAACTTTGAAATCATTATCGTTATCCGAGGCTTTTGGTTGTTTCGGAACCATATTTTTTCCGTGGTTGGGCAGTTAACCCTACGCACAACCCCCAACCTGGAGGGCCAGGTGCTTTTGGATCCCTTTGGACACAAAGGGCTGGAATATCCAGTGTCAGTACCCTGCTGCAGGGGTGTGAGTGCTGCCGTTGGCTCACCAGGAGCTCATCCGCCACCATCTCTACTTCAATAACCTGTCCTAGTATTGAAAGACCCCGAAAGACCTTTAAACCAAATATGTTGGAGTAGCTCCTTCAGGGGTTTCTGCTTTTATGGTTGCTGAAGTCCACCGTTGATTCTGTCCTTCGAATTCATCCGCTGGAACATTTACACGAAAGCTCTCGTAGACCACTGAGATTCGTGCAGTCAGTCATAGTTCGCAGAGCAATTATAGTGTTGACCGATCACAATTCTTTTGTTCCGGATTCCCTTGTCAACACTCGCACTTACTAGTTTAGCAGGTCAGCTCTGGACGGAGCATCCCAGGTCCCAGCGGATACCGCTTGGAGGTATAGTAAGCACAATTGACGTGTACTATAAGTTACAGCATCTGGGCGCCGCCGCCGCCGCCAAGTTGGCACCAGTCAGTAGATCAAACTTAATTAAAGTGCTAGATAGATTAGAAAAGTACAAAGTAAGGGTAAAAATGGATAAATGCCAGTTTTTTTCAAAATAAAAAAGAATACATATCTAGGACATGTGATTAGTAAAGATGGAATTAAGCCTAGTGTAAAAAAGTTAGAAGCAATTAAAAATGCCCCTAAGCCAGAAAATGTGACCCAGTTAAAATCGTATCTTGGGCTGTTAAATTATTATTCGCGATTCATTCCGAACCTGTTAGCAGAACTTAAAGATCTCTATAATTTGACAAAGAATGATGTAATTTTCAACTGGTCACCAGAATGCGAAGCAGCATTTTTAAGAAGCAAACAATCGATATTGAATAGTAATATGTTAGCTCACTATGATCCAAATAAGGAAATAATTTTGCATTGCGATGCGAGTCCTTATCGAGTGGGTGGAATTTTATCTCACATAGTTGACGGTGTAGAAAGACCTGTTCTTTTTGCTTCTAGTACACTGAGTTCTGCAGAAAAGAAATACTCACAGCTCCATAGGGAAGCATTAGCCATTATTTTCACTGTAAAGAAATTCCATAAATATATTTACGGAAAAGCTTTCACAATTTACTCAGATCACCAGCCATTAAGGGAAATTTTTAACCCTAAAAAGTCCACACCGGCAGTAACGGCTGCTCGAATTCATCGGTGGGCCTTGATATTAAGTATGTATCAGTATAAAATTGAGTACATGCAGCAGACGGGCTCTCACGTCTTCCGTTAACCTGCCCTACAGAAGTTGAGGAGTATAGTTCATTTTTAAGTGCAATAGAGTGCGATAGTTTTTTAAACGTTAAATTTCAAGAGGTAGCGTTAGAGTCGGATAAAGATTGGAAGATAAAAAATGTTTTAAATATGGTACAATCGGGATGGCCAAGCAGTGTGCCAGACTCGTTATTGAAGTTTTTTCATAAGCGATTGCAACTATCGGAAGAAAATGGGTGTCTGTTTTATGGGGAGAGGCTGGTTATACCAGACATACTACAACAATCGATTTTGAGTCGTCTTCATGAATGCCATGTAGGTGTCGTCCGCATGAAAATGTTAGCCAGACAGTATTTCTGGTGGCCAGGCATCGATCATGATATTGAAGTATTTGTGATGGACTGCCAACCTTTTGCTATTTCAGGAAGCAAGCCAGCGTCACAATATCACGAACGATGGCCTGAATCAAAATTTTTTTTTGAACGAGTACACATCGATTTTTTTATATGAAGGGTCTCAATTATTTGCTGATCGTAGATAGTTACACAAAATGGATTGATGTAAAGGTAATGAAACAAAGAAAAATTGAAAATGTTATATCGGTTTTAAGATCACTTTTCACTTATTTCGGGATACCTTCCACCCTTGTATCTGATAATGGACCGCCTTTCAATTCGGATATTTTTGTTAAGTTTTGCTTGGATAACAATATTAAATGCTTAAAGAGTCCACCTTACCATCCACAGTCCAATGGGGCTGCGGAGAGAGCTGTGCAAACTTCAAAAAATACAATTAAAAAAATTTTGAATGATCCTAACTATAGTTCATTTCCAATAGATATTATAATCAACAATTTTCTTTTGAAGTATCGATCAACCCCATCGACAGTAACCAACTTATGCCCAAACGAAATGATATTTAGAAATAAACCAAAAACACTTTTAGATGCAATCAATCCCAAAATTTGTAGGGATTTCGAAACTAAAGTTGTTTTGGAAGAAAAAGAAATACCCACTGTAACGTTAGTTGTCCCTTGCCTACAATATGCGATGATCTGCCAGCCCACAAAAGACCAAGAGAAACAGGAACCCCCTTTGGGTTCAGTGGGTTGCAGGCAAGGTTGTCCTGGGTAGGAAAGTGCAGCAGGCATGCTTGATCACGCGCGTCACTAGCTCGTCGGTGTCGTGGGATCTTGCACTGCTACCGGGCAATCGTCACTTTTTCCATGCCTAATTTCATCTTTATTTTGTAAATTTATCTAGAACAACATACAAAAAAATACTAAACAACTTTCTAAAGGTTGACTTTCAGATTTCCCTCCATGCCCGAATCTCTTACTGGGAAACCACGAGATGTAATTTGGTTCCCTTTTTCATACCCTCCCTCAGTCAACCATTTAAATAAAAATGGTGACCCTCCTTGGCTAACGCCTCGCAAAAGTTTATGGCGAAAGCCCCTTATTCAAGGCCGAGTAATTACTTAAAATGTACTCACTTTCCGTCGATTACGACTCATTGTTGTACTCCCCCCTTTAGCACTCAACAATTTCTACCAATCCATTCTGAGTAGATATCTCCACTCATAAAACATAATTCAGACAAGAGCAGTTCAATATTTCACACTTCAAAGTAACTATGTCGTTACATATTTTATTTCAATTCAATTTATATCTCTAACCAAATACATATATAACCCGCCTTAGTTTAACTCGGCAGTATTCTTAATTTTAACCTGTCTTATTTGCTCCTTTTTACTTATTCATTTGTGTGTGTGTTTACGTCGAGTACTTTTATATTGGGCTTCTTTTCTATTCTCTTACATTCGATATCACTCAATAGTCAATAGACAATAAATTTTAATTTTTCTTTTGTTTTGTTATTGTTCTCACACTTTCTCTTTAATCAATTCGCTCACTTTCTCACGTTATACCAATTATCAATATTAGACCCATAAGATCTCTTAAGATCTCCTTGGAGTACTTAATTCAAAAAAAAAAAACTATATACAAATATGTCACTAAAACAATGTGTTGTATATGCACGCTGGCAACTCTGTTACCTCTCGTCAAGTATATAATGTAAATGAGAAAGTAAGCTTACATGATTACCTTAGCAACAGATGTTCGACATTCGATTGCGGGCCTGTGGCAGAACCAGTTTAGCATGATATATAACATTATTTGCCGTATATTGTAAACCGTAGTTTAAGATAACCAAAAGTAGATTAAAGAAAGACATAAAAGAACGGTGTTTATTTTTGGTCTTTGGTTGAATACACGACATATTGTGGCGACGAGGATTTTTTTTTTTGGTTTTCGATTAAATTTGTAATAAGGCGTTTTTTTCTTATAGTGCAGATTATAAAAATGGACGCCACACAATTTGCAAAGTTTATGAAGCAGCAGGAAGATTTTCTGAAAAACCAGCAGGCATTAATGAAGTCAATGATTGACACTTCAATCGGCGCAAATAATACTCTCGGTGTCACTTCATTAAAATCTTCGACTGAGAAAGTAATGGAAACTCTATCGAGTAGCATTTTAACATTCACTTACGACCCGGACAACGATGTTACTTTTACGGAATGGTTTAACCGATATGAAGATGTATTTCTAGTAGAAGGAAATGAATTAGATGACGCTTCACGGGTAAGGTTACTGTTGAGAAAATTAGATGAAACTTCATACAATCGCTATGTGAATCTTATTTTGCCTAAGAAGCCACGCGACTTTGATTTCACAAAAACAGTGGAAAATCTGACAGCATATTTCTCGAGATAAATTTCGTTATTTGCAACTCGTTACAATTGTCTCAAGGTTGAGAAAAGTGCTGGAGATGATTTTCAAGCATATGCCGGTGTAATAAATAAGCAATGTGAAAATTTTCATATAACCACATGCACAGCAGATGAGTTCAAATGTCTGATGTTTGTAATTGGGTTAAAAGGTACTGCGGATTCTGAGATAAGAACGCGACTCATCTCTAAAATTGAAGCCGACAAGGAAAAGAAACTTACAGCCGCTCCAGTAAAGGTTCCACTGGCATCATGGCCGATCCCGTCTACACCTTGGTCCCGAATCCACATGGATTTTGCTGGTCCGTTCCATGGTCGCATGTTCCTCATTATTGTAGACGCTCTCTCCAAGTGGCCGGAAATTTTCTGCATGAACACAACAACTTCTAAGGCAACAATCGCTGTATTACAAGAAGTATTTGGCAGATTTGGACTTCCAGACACAATTGTCTCAGATAATGGGACACAATTCTCATCTCATGAATTCGCCGAGTTTTGTGCCCAAGGGGGCATAAATCATATTCGAACGGCTCCGTTTCACCCACAATCTAACGAACAAGCCGAAAGATTCGTGAACACTTTCAAACGTGGGATCAACAGGCTGGAGGGGGCAGAACAGGTACCCTCAGCACTCCAAACATTTTTACGGTGTTACAGAACAACACCCAATGCACAACTACCAAACAACATGACCCCAGCAGAAGCTATGCTGGGGAGAAAAGTGAAAACTCAGTTGGATTTGTTACGACCATCACCATCACCAAAGGAAGCATATCAAAAAAACCAAAATATGGAAGAACAATACAATTTCAAACATGGGGTAAGGAAAAGACATTTTAATGAGGGTGATCTTATATTCGCTAGGAATTACACCAACAGCAAGAAACCTTGGTTGCCGGGCCAAATTTTAAAGAAGATTGGCTCTGTTATGTATGCAGTAACAGTGGGAGATAAGACTTGGCGTAGACACACAAACCAACTTCGTTTAAGACACTGTGAAGCTGGTGATCTCAACATCATAAACTGGTTCGACCTTGAAGACCCGGTTCAACAAGAAGCAGTGGATAAAGACGCACATTCACCACCATCAGTTTTTCCAAAATCACTATCTGAAGAAATCGTCAACACCAAATCGCCGACATCAAGTTCCTCTGCCCATGAACGTTTACCAAGAGAATCACGATTCCGAAAACCAACACAACACCTCGATATGAGAACTTCGGCTGATGGTCGATATATGTATCATTAATTTAAAAAGGGGAGATGTTGTATATGCACGCTGGCAACTCTGTTACCTCTCGTCAAGTATATAATGTAAGTGAGAAAGTAAGCTTACATGATTACCTTAGCAACAGATGTTCGACATTCGATTGCGGGCCTGTGGCAGAACCAGTTTAGCATGATATATAACATTATTTGCCGTATATTGTAAACCGTAGTTTAAGATAACCAAAAGTAGATTAAAGAAAGACATAAAAGAACGGTGTTTATTTTTGGTCTTTGGTTGAATACACGACATATTGATCGTTCAAATTCTAAAGAATGGTTTGACTTACCGAATTTTGTTTTACATAGTTCGTTTGTTCATTTTTCTGTATAAACGGATGTCGATTCTACGATATTCTACGAAGACGGCTCACTACTCCGCTGAATGGTGTGCACAGCATTCCTAAGAGGCGCTCGATCTTTTAGCTAAACACTTGGATGAAAGAAAAAAAAACAATTCTTTGGCACTTGATACGATCTTACAATAATGGTCGATTAATCAATACTTATCTTTAATTTTCACTTTAGGTGAGCGGGATGAGCAAAATTATGACTTAATATACCCAGGATTATAAATTTAATATAATCTGATAAGGATTTAAATTATCTCGTTGATGCAGGTTATGTTGGGAATTGGATGTGGGTGGGATATGGAGATGTGGTTTACGATCTCACGCTGCAGCTGATGGTGAGGTCGGCTGATCAGGTAAGCTCGTTCGGGGGTACCAGTACAAGTTGTTTTTCTTTTTCTTCTATGCGTGCTCCACTGACCTAATTTATGGCGATGACGTATGCACTAGGCTCACGTTTGTCTGGTGTTTGGGGATACCCAAGATTGGTTGGCCTTGGTTTTTTTTTTTTCTTTTACGCTGAAGAAGATTAAAAAGTAGTGAAGGCACGTGATCGGGCTGATTATCAATCGGTGAAAGGTGAAGAACAGTACACTTTCCCGCCTGTACCTACTGGCTAATCACGAGTCGTTCACGTGGCTTCTTTGATGGTTGGATTCCCCTTTCTTTTTGTGTGACGATGAATACACCGTGGTTTCGCACCACGGGGTCGATCTTTTCGATCGCCCTTTGGGCGTATAAAATCAATGCCGCTACTCCGATGACCACTTTACTATTTGGCGTTTCAGGTAAGCGTTGGGGCTACTTCTGAAAGAACCCATTTTCTTCTCTTATAAACCTGATCGCTCAAGCTGAAGAATTTTAATTTATATTCACTTACTTTTGGATTTTCTTTGAAAATTGTCTGGGTTGGAAAAACGATTTTAAAGCACAATTTAGCTTTCGATGCCGATCGCTCGTAAGCGTGAACACTGGCTATTCACCTTGTTCCTACTTTTCTCCCGTGATTTTCAGGAAGGAGTTTCTATTAATATATTTTTGTTAACTTTTTAACACCAAACTAATTATTTTATTTTTCTTTTACCTTCGTCTGAATTATTGTATTTATATTAATGACCGCGAACTTTGGTTTCTAATGGCGACTATATAATATAAGTGTCGAACACAAAGTCCTACCTGGGATGGACTTCGATTGGAAAAGAACGATTGGATAGCGCGCAAGTGCCACTTTGGCGTTTTAACGAAACCATTAGCTTCCGCTTATAATTTGACGATAATAGATCAGCTGTCGCGGTGTGGAATTACGTGAAGGAATTTTTTCCCGGTGTACAGGGTGCTACAGCGCGCCTGTTATTTAAAATCATAATTACTTTTTGGTATTTATCTAACTGTTATACGGTGTCCCCCACAAAACTTTTCAATTTTGTGATCGCGAGTGAAGAAAAATGAAAGAAAAGGGACGTTTCCTTTTGGTATCTTATATCTACCTATGTTTGACATTAATAGTGAATCGATTGTTTAATTTAATTTCAAGGTACGATTTGTATCTTAATAGCTTTCAGCAATTTTGTCATTTTCGGATATCTTTGGCGTGGAATACGCTAAGTACGTGTCCGCTTTTATCTACTAATTCATACAAGTTGTTGCTAGGTATGCTCTTAATAATTGCCGGAGTGAACTTTGAACAGAGTTTCGCATTTTGCTTCTTGGTGGCATCGCTCAAAATAAAATTTCGCTTATAGACCGTTTGTCCAACTACAAAGTTCGACTTTTTACTTCGTGTATTATACGAGCGCTCATACTTGTTGTGAGCCTGCTCAAGAGACTTTTTTATATGATCGTGAATCAAATTCATTTTGCAACCTTTTGGGAGTATATCTATTTCGGCATTATTAAGTCCTTTTAATCTTCTTAACAGTGGGTAGTCATGACCATGCTCAACTTTCGATTCCCCGAATAGAGCTTCGTGCGGTGACATTCCGATAGCTGCATGCGTAGTTGTTCGGAGTGCACTCGCTATGGATTGGACATGCTTGTCCCAATTCGACTGATTCGGTTCTTTTGAAAGATACGAACGGATGGCTGTCAAGACTGAACGATTTACTCGTTCACTGGCGTTTGCTTGGGGCGAGTAAGAGGCCGTTCTAATGTGCCGGATTCCGTAAGCTGAAAGTAGTTTCCCAAAATCTTTACTGATAAATTGTTTGCCATTATCAGAAAGTAAAGATTCTGGTACTCCAAATAAAGCGAAGACTTGCTCTTCAAGAAAATTTATGGCAGACTCACTTGTAGCCTTTCTTATCGGTTGAATTAAGACAAATTTAGTCAACTGGTCTAAACAAACGATCATGTACGCGTTACCTTTCTTAGAGCGAGGGTATGGACCAAGAAAGTCGACGTAAACGTGCTGAAATGGTCTATCCACTACAAAAGATTGACCCATGGGCGGTCTTAGAGTTGCATTGGGTGCTTTTGCCGTTTTGCAAACGCTGCAGTCCGCAATGAATGCTTTAACTTGTGCCGCCATATTAGGCCAGTAAAAACGTTCCCGTAGGCGATACAGTGTTTTGGCAACACCACCATGAGAAGACTTTGGCGGATCATGAGCCAATTGAATCAGGTGAGACGTCATGACAGATGGGATCCACAGTTTCCACGTTTGGTCGTCCTCAAGAGGATTCCCTGTACTATATTTGATTTTCTTGTAAACAAAACCTTCTGTTACTTGAATATCGGATAGTTGGCTTTTATTTTTCTCCACCGTTTCTATTAATCCTACATATTCGTCCGATTTGAAACACGGATCTGTAAGATCAACTTGTAAAACATCGGAAGAATTCACAAAACTCGCAGATACGATCTCATCGACACAATGGACGCGTGAGAGCGCATCTGGTACCACATTCTGTGTACCCTTTCGGTGTTCTATCTCAAAATTGAAACGCTGGAGTTTAAGACTCCATCTTGCAAGACGCCCACTCAAATCTTTCTGACTCATAAGCCACTTCAGACTCGCATGGTCGGTTACTATTTTGAATTCTTGCATTTCCACGTACGATCTAAACTTTTCAACACCTAACACCGCCGCAAGGCATTCTAGCTCGGTTACGCTATAATTGCGTTGAGCAGAATTCAGTTTATGCGAGTAGTAGTAGATAGGCCTCTCAGCACCATCTTCATCTAACTGGCATAATACGCTCCCAACTCCAGAAGTTGAAGCATCACACAAAATTATGAAGGGTTTATTAAAGTTAGGGTTTATCAATACCGGAGCTTCCGTTAAGGCTTTTTTAAGATCCTCAAAAGCTTGGATTGCTTCCGGACCAAAAACAAATGATTTTCCCTTTTTAAGGGTTTCAGTTATGGGTGTAGCGCGAGCGGAAAAGTCTTTGATGAATCTCCTGTACCATCCAGACATTCCTAAAAATCGACGGACTTGTCGTGCCGTCTTCGGTACAGGAAAATCCTTTATTGCTGCCACTTTATCAGGGTCGGTTTGTAGATTTCCTCCTCCTACAATAAATCCTAGATATTTTAAATGTTTAAAACAAAATTTTGATTTGTCTAAGTTAATAGTGAGTCTTGCTGTGCGCAGACATTCAGCTAGTTCTTTTAAAATGTTCATGTGCTCATCAAATGAACTCGAAATTACCAATAGATCATCCAAATATACATATACGTTTTGTCTCAATCTGTGGGGCACCACTTTGTCCATAAGACGACACAACCTTTGAGCAGCACCATGTAAGCCAAAGGGCATTACCACAAATTGGTACAGGGGTCTGCCGGGCACTGAAAACGCAGTCTTTTCCCGCGAGGACTTCTCCAGCGGTATCTGCCAGAAGGCGTGCTTCAGATCCACACTAGAGATATAATGAGTATCTGAAGCTCGACTCAGCAGTCCTTCCATATGATGGAGTGGATAAGCATCTGTTTTTGAGCATTTATTGACCTTCCGAGAATCAAGGCACAAACGATTTTTGCCCGGTTTTTGTACCAAGACAATCGGAGAGCTCCAAGAGCTATTGCTCTCTTCGATAATGTCCAAATCCAGCATATTATCCAACTCATCATACATAAGTTTCTGTACCGCCGGAGACACGGGATAGTGTCTTTGTTTTATAGGCTCAGCGTTGCCTGTATCGATGTAGTGTTCTTCGAGGTGTGTTCGCCCCAGACCACATTTTCGAGTATTTTAGACTGTTCCATTGATAATTTGTGCTCATTTGGATCGCAAGGGTCTCGTGTTATATCGGACGAAATTTCTGAAAGAAACTTGGGTAAGATGTCAAATGCTTTCCAGAAATCGACCCCCAGGTACATTTGTTGTTCCAAAGATGGCACAAGATAAAATTTTATCTTCTTTGATACACCGTTGAATGTAACATCTGTGGTTAATTCCCCAATAATTGTTTGTGGTTGACCACTAGCGGTTTTGACTATCGAACTAAACTTTTTAAAGGAAAGACCAATGCTTTGAAGATGATCTAAGCAACCAGCACCGAGGCAACTTATGTTGGCTCCCGTGTCCAGTAAACCGCGCATTTTTCTTCCAAAAATCTCGACAGGAGCGTATGGTCGAATATCATCGGCTTTACAAAGGCAGGTCGCTGCTATTGATTTATAAACGTCTGACTTTTTCTTAAACCTTTCTCTAAGTTTTAAAATGCGCTTCGAGGGTTTAGTATTGAAAATTCGAGATCGAGCTTCATAATATTTTGTGAGTCTCTCGTGTAATGGTATAGGTATTGACTTTGTCGGTATCGAGTTTGATTCACCATCAGGTCTTTTCAAAATAATTATCTTTTTGTCTTTCTCACAATCTTTTTCACAAGTTGTGACGTCATCAAAAGCATGTGAGTTTTGGTTAATGAATAAATTACGTAAGTTTGGTAAATCAGGTAAATTAGGTACGTCTGGTAATTTAGGTAATTCAGGTAAACATTGATTTGTTTGAGAATTCTCATTTAATTGGTTTCCGGGTTCTTTGTCTGAGGGCAAATCTCCCCGCTGTTTGGATTGCCCTGTTTCCGGTTTCCCGAACACTTCGGACAATTTGGGGATGTTGTATTTGCAAGACCACATTTGTAGCAAAACAAATTGGGTTGTGGACTTGGACATTCTCTATAAGAGTGACCTTTCTGTCTACAATTCCAACACACATAGAACGTTGTATCTGGCTTTGTACGAGAGAAAGACATTGCGTCTATCTCCGGAATTTCAGAAGTCGAATTCAGATCGAGTTCACTAACTTTGTTTCGGAGATTCGAAAAAGGTAACTGCTTGTTTCTTAATGCTTCATGTTGATTGGCATATTTTTCGATTGTCCTACAGATATAAATCATCTCAGGCAAACTATTCGTGCTAAAAGTGATCAAAAGTTCACCAGTACGTCGCTTTACATTTTGTTTTAATAATTCTATAAGCTCGAAGATTTAGGACAGAAAAGACGTGAATTGAGCTTCTGGATGTCAGTATAGAAATCATCGAAGCTTTCGTTAGCTCCTTGGCGTCTATCGAACATCCTTCCAGATATTTCGGAGTCAGTTTCTAAACTTCGAAATTGTTCGATTAAAGCTGACTTGAGAGTTTGCCAATCGCCATTGGGATGGGCATGTACATACCTCCAGTACCAACTCTCAACTTCTCCCGTCACAAAAAAATTAAAATTAAGATAAACATTTTCCCATGTAGCATTATAACTGTGCCTAAGCTTACCCAGCCTAAAAACAAAATCGTCGACTGTCATCTTACTATTGTCGAATTTCACTCCCCACTTATGGTACTGAAATTGTTTATACCGAGAGGAAGATGGCGAATCCCCATCAAATGTGGCGAAATTCGGAGACTCTGAGCCTACATTCAGGGCATTTAACCGATTGACGAAGTTTTGGATGTTCTCACTGAGTGGTTCATTTTGAACGAGATGTTCACTTCCAGTCGCTGGAGGAACTGAGTGTGGAGGTTGTTGTTGTCTCGTTGTCGTACTCTGTTGGTTTTGTTGTCGAACAACTTCATACTCTTCGGAATCATCACGTGCAACTATTGGAGTAGGTGCATTTAAAGCTTCGCGTATTGTGACAGATACAAGTTGACGTATTTCCGCTTTCTCTCTCGCAAACTCTTCTTGCCGTCTTCGTAACTCTTCAGCATTATCGAGCCCGATCGCTGCGTTCACTATTGTCTGTATTCTCTCGGTGAGACTTTCATTATGAGCGTTCATATCGCTATTCAAAGGTGGATTTACCTCATCATTGATTAGAAATTGCCGTGAAGCGGAATTAGAACCATGTGGACGCTCGCCACTTGATTCATTGTTAGGGTTATTATTATTACCCTGCTTATTATTCTGTTTCTTAGGGGCCATTTTGGTAAATTTTTAATAAAAAAAAAAAATTTTAATCAGAAAAAAAAATCGCGGAAATAATTGAAAAAAGGATACAATCAAAGTTATAGTTTATAAATTGTAAGTAAGTTGTTTTGGTTTGTACTAAATTCATTAAAACGTTCTAGGGTTTGTACAACAGGACTGTATATCGACATAAAATTTGAAATCTGATATGAGGGAAAAACAATCTATATTCCATGTTCTTTGAACAATGTTAACTATACCCGAGAACCTTCGGCGAGAAAAAAAAGATAAACGCTAATGAAACCTAGTCGAAAAACTGACTTGTAATTACGGTCGTCACTTTCTTTTCACTGCAAATTTTTCTCTTGGGTATTCGTAAAAAGTAGCAAAATATATCTAAATGTGTTCTTAATAAGTTGTGGGAATGCGTTACGTTAATTTTTTGTTGTCTATTTCTTATGGATATTCAGTGGAACAGAGAAGAGGCGCTGCGCGGGGTAGTGGTAACCGGTACCTATTATTCCGGGTCGTCTCACTAACTCCTCCACTGAAAATAATTATATCTGTGAACAAAACGATGTTGAATGTAACGCGACTGACAGAAAGTGGTTTCTAGAACCGATATTCCCGGTCGTTACAATTCTAATCAGAATTGCGAGTTAAAGTACACAACATGAATAGTAGCGAAAGATACAGAATAGAACTCTTTAATCTAGTCTACATTCGTCTGTAACACTAAAAAAAAAATTCAAATGAACTTCACTTGATATAATTGTGATCTTAAGAAACATTAAATTCTATATTTAAAAAAAATACATAGCTGATTCGCTTCGCTGCCCCAACTTTGGGCGCCACCTGTGTAACGTTAGTTGTCCCTTGCCTACAATATGCGATGATCTGCCAGCCCACAAAAGACTAAGAGAAACAGGAACCCCCTTTGGGTTCAGTGGGTTGCAGGCAAGGTTGTCCTGGGTAGGAAAGTGCAGCAGGCATGCTTGCTCACGCGCGTCACTAGCTCGTCGGTGTCGTGGGATCTTGCACTGCTACCGGACAATCGTCATTTTTTCCATGCCTAATTTCATCTTTATTTTGTAAATTTATCTATAACAACATACAAAAATATACTAAACAACTTTCTAAAGGTTGACTTTCAGATTTCCCTCCATGCCCGAATCTCTTACTGGGAAACCACGAGATGTAATTTGGCTCCCTTTTGCATACCCTCCCTCAGTCAACCATTTAAATAAAAATAGTGACCCTCCTTGGCTAACGCCTCGCAAAAGTTTATGGCGAAAGCCCCTTATTCAAGGCCGAGTAATTACTTAAAATGTACTCACTTTCCGTCGATTACGACTCATTGTTGTACTCCCCCCTTTAGCACTCAACAATTTCTACCAATCCATTCTGAGTAGATATCTCCACTCATAAAACATAATTCAGACAAGAGCAGTTCAATATTTCACACTTCAAAGTAACTATGTCGTTACATATTTTATTTCAATTCAACTTATATCTCTAACCAAATACATATATAACCCGCCTTAGTTTAACTCGGCAGTATTCTTAATTTTAACCTGTCTTATTTGCTCATTTTTACTTATTCATTTGTGTGT
Source organism: Melanostoma scalare (assembly GCA_949752695.1). Classification (NCBI taxonomy): domain Eukaryota; kingdom Metazoa; phylum Arthropoda; class Insecta; order Diptera; family Syrphidae; genus Melanostoma; species Melanostoma scalare. Next base: position 158,783,038 of record OX456985.1, on the reverse strand, counting down.
GTGTTTACGTCGAGTACTTTTATATTGGGCTTCTTTTCTATTCTCTTACATTCGATATCACTCAATAGTCAATAGACAATAAATTTTAATTTTTCTTTTGTTTTGATATTGTTCTCACACTTTCTCTTTAATCAATTCGCTCACTTTCTCACGTTATACCAATTATCAATATTAGACCCATAAGATCTCTTAAGATCTCCTTGGAGTACTTAATTCAAAAAAAAACTATATACAAATATGTCACTAAAACAATGATCGTTCAAATTCTAAAGAGTGGTTTGACTTACCGAATTTTGTTTTACATAGTTCGTTTGTTCATTTTTCTGTATAAACGGATGTCGATTCTACGATATTCTACGAAGACGGCTCACTACTCCGCTGAATGGTGTGCACAGCATTCCTAAGAGGCGCTCGATCTTTTAGCTAAACACTTGGAGGAAAGAAAAAAAAACAATTCTTTGGCACTTGATACGATCTTACAATAATGGTCGATTAATCAATACTTATCTTTAATTTTAACTTTAGGTGAGCGGGATGAGCAAAATTATGACTTAATATACCCAGGATTATAAATTTAATATAATCTGATAAGGATTTAAATTATCTCGTTGATGCAGGTTATGTTGGGAATTGGATGTGGGTGGGATATGGAGATGTGGTTTACGATCTCACGCTGCAGCTGATGGTGAGGTCGGCTGATCAGGTAAGCTCGTTCGGGGGTACCAGTACAAGTTGTTTTTCTTTTTCTTCTATGCGTGCTCCACTGACCTAATTTATGGCGATGACGTATGCACTAGGCTCACGTTTGTCTGGTGTTTGGGGATACCCAAGATTGGTTGGCCTTGGTTTTTTTTTTTTTCTTTTACGCTGAAGAAGATTAAAAAGTAGTGAAGGCACGTGATCGGGCTGATTATCAATCGGTGAAAGGTGAAGAACAGTACACTTTCCCGCCTGTACCTACTGGCTAATCACGAGTCGTTCACGTGGCTTCTTTGATGGATGGATTCCCCTTTCTTTTTGTGTGACGATGAATACACCGTGGTTTCGCACCACGGGGTCGATCTTTTCGATCGCCCTTTGGGCGTATAAAATCAATGCCGCTACTCCGATGACCACTTTACTATTTGGCGTTTCAGGTAAGCGTTGGGGCTACTTCTGAAAGAACCCATTTTCTTCTCTTATAAACCTGATCGCTCAAGCTGAAGAATTTTAATTTATATTCACTTACTTTTGGATTTTCTTTGAAAATTGTCTGGGTTGGAAAAACGATTTTAAAGCACAATTTAGCTTTCGATGCCGATCGCTCGTAAGCGTGAACACTGGCTATTCACCTTGTTCCTACTTTTCTCCCGTGATTTTCAGGAAGGAGTTTCTATTAATATATTTTTGTTAACTTTTTAACACCAAACTAATTATTTTATTTTTCTTTTACCTTCGTCTGAATTATTGTATTTATATTAATGACCGCGAACTTTGGTTTCTAATGGCGACTATATAATATAAGTGTCGAACACAAAGTCCTACCTGGGATGGACTTCGATTGGAAAAGAACGATTGGATAGCGCGCAAGTGCCACTTTGGCGTTTTAACGAAACCATTAGCTTCCGCTTATAATTTGACGATAATAGATCAGCTGTCGCGGTGTGGAATTACGTGAAGGAATTTTTTCCCGGTGTACAGGGTGCTACAGCGCGCCTGTTATTTAAAATCATAATTACTTTTTGGTATTTATCTAACTGTTATACGGTGTCCCCCACATGACGAAAGCCAAAACAAAGAAAGTTTCATTCCTAAACGTCGGCCAAAGTAAGAATTATGTAGTTTTTAAACCAGGTGAAAGAATTCATTATAAAAATAAATTATCTATTAAGTGGATACCTGGAATTATTGTTAGAAAAGTAGGAAATGTTATCTATACTATTAACATTGATGGGATTCATAGGTCCGCTTATATTTCACAATTAAAAAAAGCTAAATTCAAAGAAGTGTATCTTGCACCTACAAATATTGTACACAGTGTACGAAGCCAGTACAAAAACGAAGATCGGTTTCATTATCAAGTCTTCCTCGTAGATCTAAGAGACCACATGTTCCAATTAAAAGGTGGGTGCCAAACGAAATGTAAGACTTATAAATAATTAAAATAAAATTGTTAAATGAATTATATGTAAAAAAAAAAAAAAAATATTTGAAAATGAATTCCAAAAAAATAATAAATAATTTCATTATTTAGTTTATAATAAGTTTAGGGAAGTGTCATGAATGTAAAAGGTACCTTACATTGTAATCACCCTGTACTCTACACAGTGCCAGAGAGCACAAATGTTATCTAGTTATAAGCTTAGTAAGAGTTCTATTTAATAAAGTTAGTCTTAAGCTGAACACGAAGCTGTGCGTTTGATTATTATCCTCTCAATTTTTAGACAAGAAAAATTGAACTTTTCATTTTGATTTTTAAAAATCAAAACTCCATAAGAAAATAATAAATTCTTTTTATTATTTTTTCTTTTTATCAATAAACATCGGCCAGACCACGGGCAAACCTTCTCTAGGTGCAAGAATGCAATCCCATTCCCCTAGAAATATCAAGTTTACAGTTTGTTTGCACTGTAAACTTTATATATGTATGTGTCCACAAACATCGACCAAACATTGCGTCTTAGAAAGGTACAAACAACATCTAACTGATGAGCCCATTGATTGTACCTTGGCAAAACGCATAAGGAGTGAAGGTCAATTGAACTTTTCATTTTGATTTTTAAAAATCAACACTCCGTAAGAAAATAATAAATTCTTTTTATAATTTTTCTTTTTTTCAACGAAAAAGGTTTTAGGCAAGGGGACAAACTGTCAAGCGTGATGTCATAGGTGCTTTTGCGAGTATTGAAACAGAAGCGGCAAAAATGTTTTTGATGGTTAATGAGGGCAAAACGAGGTATATGCTGTCATCAAACAAGGACACAGAACATCGACGAATTGGACAAAACGTCACAATAGACAGACATAACTTCGAGGTAGTACAGCACTTCGTCTACCTAGGATCTGCTGTAGACACGGACAACAACATCAGTGCGGAGATCAAACGGAGAATAACTCTTGCCAACCGTTGCTTCTTTAGGTTAAGAATTTGAAACAAAATCCTCTCTAGAAAAACCAAGGTGACCTTGTATAAGACCTTAATCATCCCAGTCCTGCTGTACGGCGCGGAAGCATGGACCTTATCGAAAGCGGATGAGGAAACTCTTGGTCGTTTCGAAAGAAAAATTCTCCGAATGATCTTTGGTCCCGTATGCGAAGACAATGTGTGGAGAAGAAGATACAACAACGAGCTGTATGAGCTGTACCGCGACATGGGCATAGCCAGAAGAGTACGCATCGCGAGGCTACGATGGTTGGGCCATGTAGAGCGGATGGACCCAAACGCTCCGGCTCGTCGGGTGTTCGAAAGCACATTGCAGGGAAATCGCGGAAGGGGAAGACCTCGTCTTAGGTGGCGCAATCAAGTGGATGAAGACCTCAACCGACTTGGAGTGCGAAACTGGAGAGAGCTCGCCCGAAATCGAAATCGTTATAGAAGGATGTTGGTTGAGGCCCAGGTTCACCCCGAACTGTAATGCCCACCTAAGTAAGTAAGTAAGGATCAAACGTACACTCTCAAGCATATGCAGACGACATCGGCGTGCTCTCGGTTGGTTCCAGCCTATAAGTTGTCTTGTTGCGAACAGTTAATAAATTTTTTATAACACTCTTTTCTTTTTAGTTTCTAATTTTATTCAGACTTATAATTTCGAGAGAGTTACAAAAAACGTTTTGCATTCAAGATGTCTGTTCACAAAAAAGAAAGACATTTACATTTTTGCAAACAGGAAAGCTATGTTGTTTTCTCTTTCTATAGAAAGGTCAGTGTTGCCATCTTGTAGCAGGATTGGGAGGTGCTCAGAGATTTGGTTTGTAGTTTTGTAGTTCCGTAACATCCCCCCCCCAGTAAGCCGAGCTACGGGTTACTCATCATCCTTCTTAACGTCCAGAACAGCTAACTTTATAGCTGGTCTCTTGTAGATTCCATTTTTGGTCTGTACAGTTGCGGATCGCACTTGTCCATCGTTTCCGTGGTTGCCTTTTAATACTCGTCCTTTAGGCCACAGTCCTCTCGGGTTTTCATCGCTTACTATGATGACTAGATCGCCTTCTGAGATAGGTTTCGCTGGTTGTAACCATTTGGTCCTGCGAACTAAACTTGGTAAATACTCTCTAAGCCATCGTTTCCAAAACATATTTCCAAATTGCTCGCATGCGAGCCAGTTTCTTTGGCGTCAACGCTTCCTCATTTTCTCCATCTACTGGAACGTAGGGCAACTGTCTTGAATTTATTATGTTTTCTGCCTCAGCCATCATACTCAGTAACAGTTCGTCCTTAATGCTCTTATCAGGGTAGTTTGTTGCGAATAAGGCTTGTTTCACTGAACGAACGAGTCGCTCCCAACTGCCTCCCATATGCGGTGATAATGGTGGATTGAATCTCCAGATTATTCTTCGTTGCAGGCACTCCTCGTTAATTGAACTGACATCAATTGCTGATATGGCATTTTTTAACTCCTTGTCCGCTCCTTTAAAGTTGGTACCATTGTCACTCCATATTTCTAATGGTGTTCCTCTTCGCGAACAAAATCTTTTAAGGGCTAGTATACACGAGTCAGTTGATAAGCTACATGCAACCTCGATGTGAATAGCTCTGACTTGTTAAGCACGTGAATAAGACACCCCATCTCTTTTCTGAGTGTCGCCCGACTGTTACCAACATGGGTCCAAAGTAATCCATTCCTACGAAGGTAAAAGGTCTAGTGAACGGACTAAGACGTGCCGCGGGCAATTCACCCATAAAGGGTGGGCATGGTAAAACCTTGATGATCTTGCAGAATTGACAGTTTTTGATAACTAACTTCAACATGTTACGTAAGTCAGCGATGTAGTACTTCTGTCGGATCTCGTTGACAACGGTTTCATGAAACTGGTGCCGATATTCTTCGTGGAAGTGTTGTATAATGAGGAACGTAATTCTATGATTTTTTGGTAATATAACAGGTCTTTTGCAGCTAAGCGAGGCATTTATACAAGCGTCGATACGTCCTCTTATTCTGATGACGCTGTCATCATCCATGTATGGACTGAGTTGTTGTAGGGGGCTCCCTTTGTTAAACAGAATGCCTTGCGAATTTTTTGACTTGTTAAGTGTTTCCCATTCTTTCGTAAACGATTCTCGTTGGCACATTTCATACAAATATTTTTAGGCTCGAACTAAGTCATTGACTAGGAGATTAATTGAGGTTCCTTTTGTTCTTCTAGATCGCAGGAGTTCAATGAAGCAAAATACATAGCCAACAGCCCGTCGCAATTTCTTCCATAAGGAAAATCGAGAAATATCTACTAAGGGCTCCATGTTTTTCGCTGCCTCTGTTAGCAGCACGACTTCTTCTTGGGCGATAAGTTCGATTTTTTGCGAAGACCACTCCGTTTTGGGTAGGTACAAGAAACTGGGTCCAGAAAACCATCGGCCATCTGTTGTTAAATCGACATTTAAATTCCATCTTGTGGCGTCGTCAGCCACATTCTGCTTCGTTGGAACGTAAATCCATTCGGAAGGATTTGACCCGTCGAGAATTTCGCCCACTCTAAATGCAACATACTGATTCAATTTTTTGCTGCTGTTTTTGATCCAGCATAAGACTTTTTGAGAATCAGACCAGGAAAAACGTTCATTAACAGCCACTGAATGGCCATTACAAATTATTTTCGATAATCTCATTCCAAGGACGGCAGCTTCTAGTTCCATCCGAGGAATAGAGATGGGTTTGAGGGGTGCTACTTTAGTCTTAGCACAGACGAGAACACATTCCGTATGAGAATCTTTTGTCACTCTGAAAAATGCTACAGCCGCACATGCTGATACACTAGCAGTAGGAATAGGTGCACTTGGGACCGATCCGTTAAACGTTAGAATATTTGAAAATTTGAAAAAAGGTAAATGTAGGAGGAATAGAAAGTGTGAATAAATAAATGATTTTATTAGTGAGTGATAAAACCCAATGTAATTTGTTTATGGTTGTTTGTATAAGGGATCGACACGGGACACCATGTCGTGAAGTCGAGTATTAAAATCTACAGATAAATGAAAAGAGGATTGTGAAAATAAAGTGTTAAGGAAATGTTTTGTTTGTTAGAAAATTGGGTAAAGGTAAAGGTAAAGGTGTAAAGAGTGAAGTTAAAGGTAAAGGAATGTTGGATTGTTTGTAAATAAAAAAGGTGTAGATTGTGAGAACGAATGAAAGTGGTTTTTAGAAAATTCCAATCTACAAGCAAATTTATGACTGCAAAGGATCGAAGCGGGTCACTGTGTCGTCGTTTGATAGGTATTCTATATAGATGTCCCTAAATAGCCAAGTACTAATATTTACGAATATAAATCAACAGAGGATTCTGAAAATAATCTGTTAAGGAAATGTTATATTTGCTTGAAAATTGGAAAAGGTTGAAAGATGCAAGTGCAAAGCATCGATGCGGGTCAGCGTGTCGTCGTTTGATAGGAATTGTATTGATGTACCTAAATAATCAATGTGAATCGGTTCATGTAAAATAAAGAAAATGCTGTCAATTAGATTTTTGGAATTTATTTCTTTAATTTTATTCAATACATTTTATAGGATTTCGTTTTTATTTATCCACGAGTTATGTTCTGTTGGAAATCCCAACCACTTAACAAAAACTTTTTTGCCTCTTGTCTGTAGAATTTTTTCCACCAGAAATACGTTTTTACTTTTTGACTTCATTAATTCTTCATTATAGAAACCGCCTTGTACGGGTTTTCCTTCAAAGTCTTCAAGAAGATATGTTATAGGGTTAGTTTCTTGGATTTTTCTTATTTTAAAGATCTCAGTTGTCCAGTTGGGGGTGTATCCTTTTTCAAACACATGTTTATGTTTGCTGATTCTTACTTTATCACCGACCTTAAATTTTTGTTTAATTATTTCTCTTTTCTTGGTTTTGAAAAGTGGTAATATAGATTTTGAATTTTCCTTCGTTACATCTACAGGATAACATTTAATGGTTCTGTGAAAAGAATGATTGTAATCATGGAGTAATTTCTTATAAATATTTATCCACTTATAGCTGCCATTGAAACTAAATTCTTTCCACATTTTTTCTTTTAAGGTTCTATTAAATCTTTCAACAATAGAAGCCTTTAATGAACTAAAAGTAGAGTAATGGTTAATTTTATACTTTCTCATTAAGCTATTGAATGTTTTGTTGTAAAATTCTTTCCCATCGTCTGTTTGCAAATTTTCGGGAGTTCTAGAAGAATCAATAAATATTTGTTCCATCCCTTTTGCAATAGTTATTCCTTTTTTGTTTTTCATTGGGATGGCCCATGCGAATTTCGAAAAAGAATCGATGACTGTCATTAAATATTTAAACTCTTTGTTTTGGGAACTATAAGGAATCATTTCAACAAGATCAGCCTGCCATAAATCATCATAACCTTTAATGATAACATGACGACGTTTGAAATTTCTACGTGCTGGCTTATGCAACTCTTCCACAACCTGCCGTTTACTCATATTTGTAAGGAGTGAATACAACAAAACAAAAAAGAAGTCTTTTATAGCTATATAAAATATATTATTTTTTATTTATTTTATTCCAATTTTTATAAAATAACATTAATTTCTTAATTCTTACTAAACGATTTTCAATCATATAGCAAGCACATGTATCGGGTCCTAGTTGACATTGATTTGATGACCAACAGCAATTGGAGTAATGGTTACCATGAATTGAGTCAACATAAAATCTGTTTTCGAATCTTTTAAGAAAAGATATAGAACTTTTAAACTCTTCATGGTGTTCATCTAATATTTCTCCATGATTTTTTAAAAAATCACAAATATCTTTTATTATTATTTTTTCCGAGTCCATTTTAAAGGTTCCTTGTTGTCTAAGTTCTGAATACTAACTAGCAAATTTTATTTTATTTTATGAAAATTGAACTTTTCTTTAGTCTCTTTCATATATGTAATATATATACATATATATGTACAAACAATATTTCTTACTTATGGAACATAGGGTGTAATGGGAATACTACTTTCATAACATGATCAGCTTTTGTTCCTATTTTATCATCAATATACTTTTCTTCTGCAGCATCTTTAAGGTTTTGGGAAATCGGAAATGATTTCATGTTTTCATGGACCATAGATGTTATTGTTTCTTTTATAGAGGAGTCTATGTGATTTTTTAGTACTCGAATTTCCTCACTAAAAGTTGACAAAACTTCCAGCAATGAAGAGTTTACGTGGTTTTTAATACTTGTTTCCGTAAAACTTATTTGATCATCAACATATCCTTTGCAGACGGCCTGGTGTGGAAATCTCGGTTTTTTTCCTATGTTGTTTAAATATCTATGCCCCATATCAAAATCACCCGATGGTAGGATTTTAAATCCGATTTTTTGAGGTTCTACATTGTCTAAGGTTTTTTGAAAAAGTTTGGAACTCCTACCGAACTTGTCAACGTTCATCTTGTATATGCAAGGATTATGGTTTTGATTAATCTTAATATATGATATTTGATTCTTTTAGTTCTTCAATTATAGAATTGATTTCATTCTGATGGTTATTGTTGCCAGCATTTTTTGATGCTGTTAAAAGTCTAAGTCTATTAACAATTTCATTAGGATCATTCCAGAACACATATTCCATATTTTTGTTTGTGTATGTCATTTCAGTAGTATCAGTATAAGATGCCCCTGTTTTTTCGCTTTCAGCTTTAAGTCCGACAGCAAGTTTTTTAATTATTTGAGTATATTTTGCACCTCTGTTACCCTTGATTCGTGAAGAACTGTCATGATTTATTCTATGTGCGTTGGTTTTTTGTAAAATTTTTCGATATTCTTCTAAGTCATTAGCACCATATTTCTGCTTACGTGGATTTTTCTTTAACATCAACTCAATGAGACCAGGAGTTCGGCTAAAAGTCTCACCATCAATTATAAAATCATTTTCATTCATTTCAAAGTTACATTTGCCTATTTTAATAGTTTGAGTGTTCACATCAAAATATGGACCATAATTTGTATCGCGATTCGATTCTGATAATATTTTTTGGGTGAAAGAAGATGATTTGTCAGGCCTGTCCATACTTTTTGTTAAAAAAGACATCCTGTTAGAACCTGTTATATTCTTTGGGGTACTGAAAATAAGAGAATCGTCTATGCTTTCCAATTCCTGTGTTAGTGAACTTGTTTGTTCATGATCTGTTCCGTTCTTTTCATCAAACGATTTGAATAGAAATTTACGATTTTTTAGTGTCTCTTGCTGAAAATTGTCTTTCCTTTCTTTCTCAATCAATTTTTTTAACGGCTCAACAATAGGTTTGAATGTGTTTTCCAATTGAGTTTCTCTCATATTTTGGCCAGTTTTAAGTTGTAAATATTTATTTCTAAGCACATTTTTAGTTTTCACTAGATCTTGTACCACGTTTTCATCCATTTCTATGATTTATGAAAAAGAAATTATTTGCCTTTAACCAGCTAGCTGTCTCTAACAGTGATATTGTCAGAATGTTTGGATCTTAAATGGTAAATGCGTATTTATAGCAATGCAGTTTTATTGAAACTGTTTTTGTAGCGACCTTTTAAAATACTGCTCTCTTTGTCTATAACCAGGAATCCAAAATTATCAGTCCAACAGTGAGAACACAACTCTTTAAATTGATTAAATGTCATATCTGAATTAATATGATCTTTGTAAACATGCTTCAAATTCAACTCATCTTGTTTGAAAAGAATGATAAAGTTAGCATTATCTCTGATCAAATGTTTTGGTATATGAGTATAGGACTGACATAAGTAAAAGCTGTCAACCCCGTTATGTCGTCCCATGCAAAAATAGTCTCTTATATTGTTTTGCTTCTGACATGCAACATCATCGAATATGAAAACTGAGTTATTTTTAGCTTCTGATGGTGTCATTATTTCACAATTGTTTGAAAATTCATTGTATTCCATTCCTCTGATTGATGTTATCAGTTTTTTAAGATATTGATATTTTGGCTGATGCAAAGATTTAGAATAAATATAAATATTTTCAAACTTCAATCCATTAGGGTCAAGAAGAATGCTAAGCATCACATTTGTCTTCCCGCAATTTGAAGGTCCTACGATAATTCCTCGAATACTGTTTGGAAACAAAGATCCATGTTTCTTTTTAATTTTAACATTGGAATCAAAATTTTTTATTTTTATAATTTCTTGCTGCTTAACGAAGCGCATAATGATGACTAACAACTTCTGAAATAAAACATCTCGTTTTAATATATTTCTAATCATATATGTTTCAACCCTCGCCTAAGAAGGTGTATTAATTATAATATGATTGAGCACAACACTAAAAAAAAAAAAACCAGTATCATAAAAAAAAGAAAATCATTTGGAGGAGAAGGGTTTTTAAATAAGGCTATTGACAAACTACCGTTCGAACTACATATTCCCTCCTATAATTATTGTGGTCCAGGAACGAAATTGGAAGAAAGATTACGTAGAGGAGATAAGGGAATTAATCAATTGGATGAGGCTTGTCGACTGCATGATATTGCATATTCTAAAAGTAGCTCTCTCTCAGATCGACACGTTGCCGACAAAGCTCTAACAGAACAGGCTTGGAAAAGATTCAAAGCAAGTGACTCTTCAGTTTCTGAAAAATTAAGTGGGCTTTTAGTTACCAACATGATGAAAGCAAAGACAAAATTTGGTATGGGGAATAAAATGGCCCGATCTGTAAATAGAAAAACTATCAAAAATAAACCCAAAAAGACTTGCAAAAGCAGTATTTTTAAAAAGGTTATAAGTGAGGCAAGAAATGCTATTAAAAATAATGTCAATTGTTGTGGTACAACCTCTATAGCAAATATTGCTGTTAAGGCTGCAAAAAATGCCTTAAGAAATAAGAAAAAACAGGACATTACCACTCCGAGAATAATTCCACTTCCCAAGAGTGGTGGTTTTCTCCCACTTTTAGCTCCTATTCTCGCTGGTCTATCAGCTGTGGGTTCTTTGACGGGTGGAACAGCTGGCGTAGTAAAAGCCATCAATGATGTACGAGCTGCTAAAAGACAATTCGAAGAAAACAAACGTCATAATCAGGCTATGGAATCAGTAGCTATTCAAGGAAATGGATTATTCTTACGACCATATAAAAATGGTCTTGGCCTTTTTCTTAAAACTCCAAATGCAAAAAACTAATTGACCTGCTACCTAACCATCCTTTAAGTAATTTGGAAATTGAACACTTTGGAAATAACCACTTAAAGAATTTTAGAGGAGTTTTCATGCGAGACTCATTACCAAGGATATCATTCGATAAGGAATGTGGTGTTTTAAATTTGGATGATGAAGCTGGGATGGGTACTCATTGGGTAGCATATATTATAAACAAAAAAATAATGTTATCAAGTATTTTGATAGTTTTGGAAATTTGAGACCACCAACTGAACTTATAAGCTATCTTGGTAGTAACATAAATTATAATTATATCCGAGAACAAGACTTTGATACATTTATATGTGGTCACTTATGTTTAAAATTTTTACTAGAACAATGTAATATTATTTTTTAAAAACTTAAATGAGAATTCAATAAAATGACGTAGAAAAATCAAAACCTCATCATTTGTCTTTTAATCGAGATGTCGTTAACACTTACTTTGAGTGGAAATGAATCAACTCTGACTGCTGAGTATTTCCCACCAATTGTACTGAAGTCTAATTATTATGTATGTGGGCTTATAGATTTTCAAACATATAACTCTATACCAAATGTAGATGAGTTTAATAACTTGTTACATGTGGGTGATAACGTTATAACGTTTCCAATAGGTTCCTATGAGATAGAAGATATTAATAATTTAATACAAACAAAAATTATTGAAATTAATAAAAACAAGAAAAGTGGAGCCAAAAAGAGTGAAATTAAAATCAAGGCAAATAACAATACTTTGAAATGTGAACTAATTAGCTCAGAAGACATTGACTTCTCTAAACTAAATTCTATCGGAGCTATTCTGGGGTTTAGCAAGAAACTTCTAGAGGCAAATTTATATCATGAATCAGATCTTTATGTTGATATTAACAGAGTAAATGCTATCCGCATTGAATGCAATATCATAGAAGGAACCTATATTAATAATCAATCAGCTCACATCTTACATGAATTTGCTGTTAAAGTAAGTCCTGGCTATAAAATCGTTGAAGCTCCGAGGAATGTTATTTATTTGCCTGTGAACGTCAAGCGGATAACATCATTGTGTTTAAAATTTGTTGATCAAGACGGAAAAGACATCAATTTCAGAGGGGAAAAAATAACTGCCCGATTACATTTAAAGCCGGAAATATGATTGTATATGAACATATAATAAATTCAATTTCATATAAAAACAACACACAAAATAATTTAATACTTAATCCATCTTCGAACTCAATTGCGGTAACATCTCGTCTTACCAAAGATAATCGGGACTTTTTATTATCATTAGGATACACATTAAAAAAGAAATATGCTTAATATTTTTCAAGAACCGGAGATTAATGAAAGTATTTCTAAATATGAATATCATACTTATTCACCGTATCAAAACAATTTTGAACGCAATGACATCATTCAGATTTCTATACAACATCAAAATCTTAATGTTCTTCCTTCAGAAAGTTTTTTGTATGTTGAAGGAACAATTTCAAAAGCAGATGGAAAAGAGATACTCACTACAAAACTTGTAAATAATGCAATGGCTTTTCTCTTTGATGAACTACGATATGAACTGAATGGCAAAGAAATTGACTGTAATCGAAATGTCGGAATAACATCAACGATTAAAAATTATTTATCTTTATCCAAAAATGAAAGTGATATGCTACTGAATGCATCTTGGTCACCCGACTCAACTATTAATTTGAAACCAATGCATTTTAATTATTGTATTCCACTGAACAAACTTTTGGGATTCGCCGAAGATTATAAAAAAATTATACCAAATGCTCGACATGATCTAATAATTACACGTGCAAGATTGGATGAAAATGCTCTTATATCCCCGACTGATGAAAATGTTCAAATAAAACTTCATAAGGTTCAGTGGAAAATACCGCATGTGACTTTATCAGATGCTATGAAATTAACTCTATACAAATCTATAAACACAAATAGTTTTATGAAAATTGCTTTTCGAAACTGGGATCTTTATGAATACCCCACACTTTCAACTTCTACCCATCATATCTGGAACGTGAAGACAACAACACAAATAGAGAAACCTCGCTACATTGTCCTTGCTCTGCAAACTGAAAAAAATAAGAGAATATCTGCTGATCCTACAATTTTTGATCACTGTGATCTTACAGACTTAAAAGTTTATTTAAACTCCGATGTCTACCCACATGAAGACCTTAATATTTCTTTTGAAAGAAACAGATATAGTTTGTTGTACAGAATGTATACCGATTTTCAGAAAACATACTATAATAAAGCTAACACCGAGCCATTACTTTCCTGGGAGCTATTTAAATCGCGTTCCCCAATTTTTGTTATAGACTGTAGACATCAAAACGAAACCTTAAAAACAGGTCCTGTCGACATACGCTTGGAGATCAGAACATCAAAAAATATACCAGCAAACACATCAGCTTACTGTCTTATGCTCCATGAACGTATGCACCACAATTTGCCACCAAATAACTCCATAAAAAATTCCAACGATGATCGATCAAAAAAAAACTCCGCCCTTTTGTTCTTTTCTTTAATATTCTTGTTTTTATTTGTTTTGCACGTAGGATTTTAGTAGATATATAAGTTTTAGGTTGTACTTTAGTTAATTAAGGCCAGAAGGGCAAAAAATGAAAATTTAGAAAAAAAAGCAAATGGCAGAAGGCCCAAGAAATATTTTAATTAATTAATAAGACGAAAGACGATGCTTGTTGGTTGGTGGTTGACAGTAGAATGCCGTCCCGTCGCTATGCGACGAACCACTTTTCAGGCAAAAATGTAATAGATTTATCCATTGAGTAAATTATTTTAGAGGGCGAACTATGGTCGCCTAGATTTTTGAGTTAGGCAGTGTTCACACTGGAGTCGTATGAACATTACCGCCCCCCTTGGCGAGATACGCCAAAAAAAATTAATACTGAAAATAAAGTAAGTGAAATTTGATTAATTGGCAATTTAGTTAATAGGCAATAGGCACAGTTTTACTATGGGTCGGACTATTTCTCCGTTTTGGGTCTTTAGTGTTGCAACTCTGACTCGACCATCGGAACCCGGGTGTATATTTATAACACGGCCTAGACGCCATTCGGTGGATGGCAGATTTTCGTTTTTAATGACGACCAAATCATCAACTTTAATATCGGTTTGAGGTGTTTTCCATTTGTGTCGTTGATGTAGTTCCTTGCGATATTCATCTTTCCATCTGTGGCAGAACTGTTGTTGGAGGCATTTTACTTTTTCCCACCGATTGATTAATGATAAATTTGCATCGGCCAGATTCGGTTCCGGAAAAGATAAAAGTGGACCGCCGCGTAAAAAATGCCCGGGGGTCAATGCCAACAGATCAGAAGGATCTGTGGACATGGACGATATTGGACGCGAGTTCAAACACGCTTCGATACGTGCTAGAACCGTTGCAAATTCTTCGAACGTGAACTTGGTCTGGGTCCCCAGCCTGCTTAAATGGCTTTTGAAACTTTTAACGCCGGCTTCCCATAAACCGCCCACGTGAGGTTGTCATGAGACTTGTATTTGCTGGGTTGTTGCTTTGAGATAGACCCGAAGAAGCGAAAAACAAAGCACAATACGCGCATTGCGCGGGATAGAGTCGAAAAAATTCAAGAAAATCTTCCGGTTCTTGTTGAACTACCAATGAGTTGGTGTTTTGTTCGGAGTTGTCGAGAGAAATGCCTGTTAGTCCCACTAGAGGACTCTGAAAAATTGCGAAAGAGCATTCGTTGAAATGGAGTGTCTCTAGGGTCGACCAAGATTCGGCGGTACAAGACAAATTTATAAATCTCCAGCGGAGAATGCGAGATGGTATGGCGAGATTACCACTGATTCCGAAAATGGATGTATTCTTATTGGTTATGGGCAAGTTTAAAACGCTTTTGTCTTACCACTGAGATAAAGGATATTTCGGAACCAGGGTCGATAAGAGCGCGAACTATTTGCAACGATGCAAACTAGTACCGTTGCAAGCAATATTTTCTTAGAGGCACCGACATGAAAGTTTTGAAACGACGCTTGAGGCACGAATGGCTGTGACGACGATGACATTTGAGGAGCGTTTAAATGCAACAGTGAGCGATGCCGATTTTACAGTGGTTCTAAGAATATTTACTTGGACAGGCGACATTTGCATGACGAGCGCTTAAACAGTTGTTGCACAGTTTGTGCTGCCGTACCGTTTAGAGTCTCGTTGGGATCAACATTGCCGAAAATTTGCCAAGGTATGTGTTTAAAAAAAGAAACGCGATAGAAAACGCGGACTCCTTCGAAGAAGAAGGAAGTCGTTTAAATTTCAGAAGGGAAATTGAAAGAACTAGAATCTTCAAAAGACTTGAAAGATTCTACATGGGGCCAACCACCCATGCGACCTAAACGAGGACAAAACGCGATAAAGAAAACGCGATGAAGAAAACGCGATTAAGAAAACGCGATAAAGAAAACGCGATGAAAAAAAACGCGATTAAGAAAACGCGATGAAGAAAACACGCGATAAAGAAAACACGCGATAAAGAAAACGCGATAAAGAAAACGCGATGAAGAAAACGCGATAAAGAAAACGCGATAAAGAAAACGCGATAAAGAAAACGCGATTAAGAAAAAACGCGATAAAGAAAACGCGATGAAGAAAAACGCGATAAAGAAAACGCGATAAAGAAAACGCGATGAAGAAAACGCGATTAAGAAAACGCGATGAAGAAAACGCGATGAAGAAAACGCGATAAAGAAAACACGCGATAAAGAAAACACGCGATAAAGAAAAACGCGATGAAGAAAACGCGATAAAGAAAACACGCGATAAAGAAAACGCAATAAAGAAAACGCGATGAAGAAAACGCGATAAAGAAAACACGCGCTAAAGAAAACACGCGATAAAGAAAACGCAATAAAGAAAACGCGATGAAGAAAACGCGATAAAGAAAACACGCGCTAAAGAAAACACGCGATAAAGGGAAAAACGCAGACTCCTTCGAAGAAGAAGGAAGTCGATTAAATTTTAAAAAAAAAGAGAATACAATTTAAAGCACTAGAATCTCCAAAAGGCTTGAAAGACTCTACTGGGGGCCAACCACCCCGGCTTGATACACCGTTACCAATGGTTGTTTGGCAAGAACGGGTACAAAAAACGCGATAAGAAACGCGTCCGAATCTTCAAAAGGCTTGAAAGATTCTACTGGGGGGCCAATCACCCATGCGACATGACGGTGCGACATGAACGAGAACAAAAAACTCGATGAAAAGAGAACGCAGACTCCTTCGAAGAAGAAGGAAGTCGATTAAATTTAAAAAAGAATTAAAATTTAAAGCACTAGAATCTCCAAAAGGCTGGAAAGACTCTACTGGGGGCCAACCACCCCGGCTTGATACACCGTTACCAACGGTTGTTTGGCAAGAACGGGTACAAAAAACGCGATAAGAAACGCGTCCGAATCTTCAAAAGGCTTGAAAGATTCTACTGGGGGGCCAACCACCCCGGCTTGAATACACCGTAACGAACGAGAGAAAAATTTCAAAAAAGGTCAAAATTTAAATTTGAATATTAAAAAAGTCAAAATTTAGAAGCTCTAGAATCTTCAAACGGCTTGATAGATTCTATAAATTTCAAAAAAAGTTAAAATTTAAAGCGCAAGAATCTTCAAAAGGCTTGAAAGATTCTAAAAATTTCAAAAAAAAGTTAAAATTTTAAAGCGCCAGAATCTTCAAAAGGCTTGAAAGATTCTAAAAATTTAAAAAAAGTTAAAATTTTAAAGCGCAATAATCTTCAAAAGGTTTGAAAGATTCTATAAATTTCAAAAAAAGTTAAAATTTAAAGCGCAAGAATCTTCAAAAGGCTTGAAAGATTCTAAAAATTTAAAAAAAAAGTTAAAATTTTAAAGCGCAATAATCTTCAAAAGGCTTGAAAGATTCTAAAATTTTCAAAAAAAAGAGTTAAAGTTTTAAAGCGCACGAATCTTCAACAGGCTTGAAAGATTCTAAAATTTTCAAAAAAAGTTAAAATTTCAAAGCGCAAGAATCTTCAACAGGCTTGAAAGATTCTAAAATTTTCAAAAAAAAGTAAAAATTTTAAAGCGCAAGAATCTTCAACAGACTTGAAAGATTCTAAAATTTTCAAAAAAAAAGTTAAAATGTTAAAGCGCAAGAATCTTCAACAGGCTTGAAAGATTCTAAAATTTTCAAAAAAAGTTAAAATTTTAAAGCGCAAGAATCTTCAACAGACTTGAAAGATTCTAAAATTTTCAAAAAAAAAAGTTAGAATTTCAAAGCGCCAGAATCTTCAACAGACTTGAAAGATTCTAAAATTTTCAAAAAAAAGTTAAAGTTTTAAAGCGCAAGAATCTTCAACAGACTTGAAGTATTCTAAACTTTTCAAAAAAATGTTAAAATTTTAAAGCGCAAGAATCTTCAACAGACTTGAAAGATTCTAAAATTTTCAAAAAAAAGAGTTAAAGTTTTAAAGCGCACGAATCTTCAACAGGCTTGAAAGATTCTAAAATTTTCAAAAAAAGTTAAAATTTCAAAGCGCAAGAATCTTCAACAGGCTTGAAAGATTCTAAAATTTTCAAAAAAAAGAGTTAAAGTTTTAAAGCGCACGAATCTTCAACAGGCTTGAAAGATTCTAAAATTTTCAAAAAAAGTTAAAATTTCAAAGCGCAAGAATCTTCAACAGGCTTGAAAGATTCTAAAATTTTCAAAAAAAGTTAAAATTTTAAAGCGCAAGAATCTTCAACAGACTTGAAAGATTCTAAAATTTTCAAAAAAAAAAGTTAGAATTTCAAAGCGCCAGAATCTTCAACAGACTTGAAAGATTCTAAAATTTTCAAAAAAAAGTTAAAGTTTTAAAGCGCAAGAATCTTCAACAGACTTGAAGTATTCTAAACTTTTCAAAAAAATGTTAAAATTTTAAAGCGCAAGAATCTTCAACAGACTTGAAAGATTCTAAAATTTTCAAAAAAAAGAGTTAAAGTTTTAAAGCGCACGAATCTTCAACAGGCTTGAAAGATTCTAAAATTTTCAAAAAAAGTTAAAATTTCAAAGCGCAAGAATCTTCAACAGGCTTGAAAGATTCTAAAATTTTCAAAAAAAAGAGTTAAAGTTTTAAAGCGCACGAATCTTCAACAGGCTTGAAAGATTCTAAAATTTTCAAAAAAAGTTAAAATTTCAAAGCGCAAGAATCTTCAACAGGCTTGAAAGATTCTAAAATTTTCAAAAAAAAGTAAAAATTTTAAAGCGCAAGAATCTTCAACAGACTTGAAAGATTCTAAAATTTTCAAAAAAAAAGTTAAAATGTTAAAGCGCAAGAATCTTCAACAGGCTTGAAAGATTCTACTGGGGGCCAACCACCCCGGCTTGGATGCACCGTTACGAACGGTGTGTGCTGCACGAACGAGAGAGAGGGAAAAAAAATCCCAAAGAGCCAAAATTAAAAAACGCACGAATCTTCAAAAGGCTTGAAAGATTCTAAAATTTCAAAAAAAAAATTAAAATTTTAAAGCTCAAGAATCTTCAACAGGCTTGAAAGATTCTACTGGGGGCCAACCACCCCGGCTTGGATGCACCGTTACGAACGGTGTGTGCGGCACGAACGAGAGAAACAATTTCAAAAGTAAAAAATTTTAAATTTAAAAATTTCAAAAAAAATCAAAATTTTGAAGCACAAGAATCTTCAACAGGCTTGACAGATTCTACTGGGGGCCAACCACCCCGGCTTTTCAGAAGTAAAAAATGTTGAAGAAAACGCAGACTTCTTCAAAGAGGAAGACAGCCTATTAAAAATCACAAAAAACCAAAAAATAGGCGGGGAACAAAACCACTTGCCAATATCGAAGCTACCAAAAAAAACTACCACTACCGCGATGGAAAGCGAATGCTCAAAAAAACCACTTCAACACAAAAGACTACCGATAATTCGTATATACTATATATATATATATATATTTGCTTGTAACAAAAGGAAAAAATGACGCATTCGGCGGTCAGGGTGCAACACAAAAATTTTTTTATCGAATTCTTTAAAATTGCCAATTAATGAAATCTCACTTACCCTTTACAATAGCAGTTAGATTGCAAAAATAACAGGAACTCCGCTTCGGTCTGGTCCCACGACGACGATGGGCACACTTCCACGTGGCACGGATGGTCAAAGCAGCGTGATGTCGAGCAAGCAGCGTGGTGTGGCGCGCTATGCAGCGTGGTGTGGCTTGCCAAGCAGCGTGGTGTGCCTCGTAAAACAGTGGAGCGCGTGGCGCAATGTGGAGCGCAATGTGGCGCGCAATGCAGCGTGTATGGCGCGCTATGCAGCGTGGTGTGGCTTGCCAAGCAGCGTGGTGTGCCTCGTAAAATAGTGGAGCGCGTGGCGCAATGTGGAGCGCAATGTGGCGCGCAATGCAGCGTGTATGGCGCGCTATGCAGCGTGGTGTGGCTTGCCGTTATCCGCTCGGATGGACCAAATGAACGTATGCACCACAATTTGCCACCAAATAACTCCATAAAAAATTCCAACGATGATCGATCAAAAAAAAACTCCGCCCTTTTGTTCTTTTCTTTAATATTCTTGTTTTTATTTGTTTTGCACGTAGGATTTTAGTAGATATATAAGTTTTAGGTTGTACTTTAGTTAATTAAGGCCAGAAGGGCAAAAAATGAAAATTTAGAAAAAAAAGCAAATGGCAGAAGGCCCAAGAAATATTTTAATTAATTAATAAGACGAAAGACGATGCTTGTTGGTTGGTGGTTGACAGTAGAATGCCGTCCCGTCGCTATGCGACGAACCACTTTTCAGGCAAAAATGTAATAGATTTATCCATTGAGTAAATTATTTTAGAGGGCGAACTATGGTCGCCTAGATTTTTGAGTTAGGCAGTGTTCACACTGGAGTCGTATGAACACTCCATGACCGCATTATTGAATACAATCCACTTGATCAGGTAGTCAACAGAATTGTTTGAATTCAAAAAATAAGCATAAAAAATGTAAACATGTTAAAAAATTGGCGAAGAAAAGCGAGTTTAATAAAAAAAATCTAGTTTTTCTTTTTGTAATATAAAATTATTTTTATTATTAAATAAACGAATTTTAATATAACATTTTTTTTATTTAAATTTTTTATAACTAATGTGGTGGTATGTCATATATCCACCTTCGAGCTGAAAACTATACTTCGTCGTATTCATCCTCAGATATATTTTCGAAAAACGCCGCTTCATCGTATTCATCTTCCTCGGATAAATTTTCGAAAAACTGTGCCAACGTCCTTGGAAATGCTGGTATTTCGTAAGGGGTTGGTGGTCGTGATGGTCGTGCTGATGGTGGTGGTGGTGGTGGTGCTTCATCTCGTATGGGGATCCGCCGTGTTGGCTCCACTCTTTGAATCGGCTTTTTTTTCACTTCACCATATATTTCCGCTAAACTAGCAGAAGTAGCAGGGGTTGGTGGTTGTGATGGTGGTGGTGGTGGTGGTGGTGGTGCTTCATCTCGTATGGGGGTCCGCCGCGTTGGCTCCACTCTTTGAATCGGCTTATTATTTTTTTTTTTTACTTCAGCATATATTTCAGCTAAAAGTTCGTCCATGATAGTTGATGTGTACTTGTAACTAATTCTAATAATGTTCATCTCATCATCTTTTATACAAGAAAAAATTAAATGAATACTACCACTACTACTAAAATAGACCTTGACAAAAACCAAAAATAAAAAAAAAAAAATCAAATCTAGTTCTTATTGGTTCAAATAGAATATAAAAGAATAATATAAGGTAACGCCCACGAAAGATATCCTTTAAAGATTCACACCAATATACATGAAAAAGATTTCCCTATTTGTGGCGTGTTGAGGATCAATCGCTAAGAAATTCAAAAGGATGCTTTGGTACCTGTTTTCTTTTTTTTGATATGAGATAGATACAATGTAGATCTATTCCATATAGTTCAAACGAATTTTATCGCCAAATTTTGGCTTCATGTAATCATAATGAAAATCATACATTAACCACTTTGATAGTTCTAAAACGACAAAACCCAAATAAATTGGTTTATCTAGTTTAACACTTCCTTTCTTCATCTCAATAGCGCACATATTCGGTGTAAATATGCTACTACTATGAAAATTGGGATGCGCAATCAGCTTTCTTGCTGAAAATTGGTTTCTATTCGCATCCCATTCTGAAACAATCTTCACATTTCTACGCTTTTCAACATTTTCAATGGTTTTACCATAGACGCTATTGTTCATTAACTTGAAAAAGTCTTTCTCAAACTTATTCCTGGTAACCTTTCTTTTTTCGGTGTTCAGTGAAATATATTTTTTGGAGCCAGTTCGACTGACTAAACTTCATGTCTCTATGTACTTTTTTTAAAACTAATCCCTGGGATTACATTGCTGTAAATTTCTTAAGTGAATTTTGAAATTTTTCCTTGAATTCAAGTGCGCAACTAACTTAGGAATTTTACAACCTGGGGTGGCTATATTTTCAGGACAAAATGGGAGATCGTTATGTGAGTCATGAATACTCGATGGATAATCTAAATCTACTTCCAATACATACCCAACATTATTCTGTGGCTACATTGACACAAACCACCCCCCCTAATTCCAGTTTTAAAAAAATTGTACATATCGACATCAGTTAAAAGCTCTAACTTGATATTAGTTGTTTTGAGCATAGCGTCCCATGATAACCCAGGAGCTGTAAAATAATGACAAGGATCAAGTTCATAAATTGAAATACAAAGTTTCCTAAAACTTTCAAAAATATCTGCTAATAAAAGCACATCACTCTTAAGATAGAGAACCATATAATCTTCAAGTTTTTTACACTTGAAGTGATCCCATTAGAAGCAATGATCATGCCACTAATATCACCCTGGTCAAGAGAAATGAGGGAACAAAATGTGGTAGAAAACTAAAAAGAAACTACTGTTATGACAATAGCTGAAACCGAGTAATTAAAAAGGCTAAAGAAAATTTGTGTTAAGTTTTTTATTTCAAAAAGTTTTTAATGGGATAATATGTGAGCCTCCTGTGGTATTTGTGGTATGTCGTCTTTGAATCCAAGCTCAATAGCTCGGATATTTAAAGCTAAAATAATATGCGCGATGGTCTGCGCACTCCCCAATGTACCATTCCGTTTTCCGTCCTGGATTTCAAAACGCAAAGCTTCCTGCAACTCCTTAAGCTCCCAGCACGCGGCAGAGAACTCCTCCATGTATATTGAAAAAATATTAAATATATTCTGCATGTTGCTGGCTCTTTTGTATGATTGTTCAAAAATAATCTGAACAGAAAACTCAGAGAACAATTGCTTTTATAGAGGTAGTAGAAACTCTAGGGGGATTAAATATATTGGTTATTGGTGCCACTGATTTATAAAAGAAAAAAGAGACAACATCACATTCAAGAATTGAAAACAAATTATTCCATAGCTTATCTATAAGTTCTAACTACTTCAACCCTCTATTTTACACTCCCGGTATAAAAATTGTTTTAAAATTAATAAAAACCATCCACAACCACCAATACCGGATGTGACAAATCAATCCCAAACCTTCAAATCTTGCCAGCAAAATTAAAAATTCAGAACAAAACATGGGTCGCATCCTTACTTTCCAGTATAGCTTTAGCTATGCACAATCAATTTTCGGGATGTGACGAAACGCAATAAGAACAAGATATGTTTCAAAACAAAGCAAATATCGGACGAGGCCAAATTCTCTATTTTACATAAAAAAAAACCCAACCACCACCAATTGTCAATGAAATCTATAATACAAAAGGAAACCTATTCATTTATTTCATTTCGTCTTCTGCACATATAGTTTCTAACCTTCACATTCTGACTGTCATATCAATGCCTATCATGCTAATCTGTAAAATTTCATGCTCATACCCAATCTATGCCCAAACAAATATCGAACGTGATAAAATTCTCTATCGTCAAGTATTAACAAATTACCAAAATCTCTCATTTTCGTTCTAAGATCTATCAACGGATCGTATGTATTGTTCAAAATACACACAGCTTCAATTTTTAACAACAACAACAACAACAACAACAACAACAACAACAACAACAACAACAACAACAACAACAACAACAACAACAACAACAACAACAACAACAACAACAACAACAACAACAACAACAACAACAACAACAACAACAACAACAACAACAACAACAACAACAACAACAACAACAACAACAACAACAACAACAACAACAACAACAACAACAACAACAACAACAACAACAACAACAACAACAACAACAACAACAACAACAACAACAACAACAACAACAACAACAACAACAACAACAACAACAACAACAACAACAACAACAACAACAACAACAACAACAACAACAACAACAACAACAACAACAACAACAACAACAACAACAACAACAACAACAACAACAACAACAACAACAACAACAACAACAACAACAACAACAACAACAACAACAACAACAACAACAACAACAACAACAACAACAACAACAACAACAACAACAACAACAACAACAACAACAACAACAACAACAACAACAACAACAACAACAACAACAACAACAACAACAACAACAACAACAACAACAACAACAACAACAACAACAACAACAACAACAACAACAACAACAACAACAACAACAACAACAACAACAACAACAACAACAACAACAACAACAACAACAACAACAACAACAACAACAACAACAACAACAACAACAACAACAACAACAACAACAACAACAACAACAACAACAACAACAACAACAACAACAACAACAACAACAACAACAACAACAACAACAACAACAACAACAACAACAACAACAACAACAACAACAACAACAACAACAACAACAACAACAACAACAACAACAACAACAACAACAACAACAACAACAACAACAACAACAACAACAACAACAACAACAACAACAACAACAACAACAACAACAACAACAACAACAACAACAACAACAACAACAACAACAACAACAACAACAACAACAACAACAACAACAACAACAACAACAACAACAACAACAACAACAACAACAACAACAACAACAACAACAACAACAACAACAACAACAACAACAACAACAACAACAACAACAACAACAACAACAACAACAACAACAACAACAACAACAACAACAACAACAACAACAACAACAACAACAACAACAACAACAACAACAACAACAACAACAACAACAACAACAACAACAACAACAACAACAACAACAACAACAACAACAACAACAACAACAACAACAACAACAACAACAACAACAACAACAACAACAACAACAACAACAACAACAACAACAACAACAACAACAACAACAACAACAACAACAACAACAACAACAACAACAACAACAACAACAACAACAACAACAACAACAACAACAACAACAACAACAACAACAACAACAACAACAACAACAACAACAACAACAACAACAACAACAACAACAACAACAACAACAACAACAACAACAACAACAACAACAACAACAACAACAACAACAACAACAACAACAACAACAACAACAACAACAACAACAACAACAACAACAACAACAACAACAACAACAACAACAACAACAACAACAACAACAACAACAACAACAACAACAACAACAACAACAACAACAACAACAACAACAACAACAACAACAACAACAACAACAACAACAACAACAACAACAACAACAACAACAACAACAACAACAACAACAACAACAACAACAACAACAACAACAACAACAACAACAACAACAACAACAACAACAACAACAACAACAACAACAACAACAACAACAACAACAACAACAACAACAACAACAACAACAACAACAACAACAACAACAACAACAACAACAACAACAACAACAACAACAACAACAACAACAACAACAACAACAACAACAACAACAACAACAACAACAACAACAACAACCTATCAAACGACGACACGCTGACCCGCATCGATCCTTTGCACTTGCATCTTTCAACCTTTTCCAATTTTCAAGCAAATATAACATTTCCTTAACAGATTATTTTCAGAATCCTCTGTTGATTTATATTCGTAAATATTAGTACTTGGCTATTTAGGGACATCTATATAGAATACCTATCAAACGACGACACAGTGACCCGCTTCGATCCTTTGCAGTCATAAATTTGCTTGTAGATTGGAATTTTCTAAAAACCACTTTCATTCGTTCTCACAATCTACACCTTTTTTATTTACAAACAATCCAACATTCCTTTACCTTTAACTTCACTCTTTACACCTTTACCTTTACCTTTACCCAATTTTCTAACAAACAAAACATTTCCTTAACACTTTATTTTCACAATCCTCTTTTCATTTATCTGTAGATTTTAATACTCGACTTCACGACATGGTGTCCCGTGTCGATCCCTTATACAAACAACCATAAACAAATTACATTGGGTTTTATCACTCACTAATAAAATCATTTATTTATTCACACTTTCTATTCCTCCTACATTTACCTTTTTTCAAATTTTCAAATATTCTAACGTTTAACGGATCGGTCCCAAGTGCACCTATTCCTACTACTAGCATCTACAAATATGTGTAGTTGGACTTGATGCGTATTCTCAAAGCATAACTTGTCTAGGTACGTTCTTTTTATGTTGATGTTTTTAATAGTTGGCAGCAGTTCTAGCCACTTTTGCCATTGTTCGAAATGTGTTTCTTGTATTGCCTCATCCCAGGTTGTTGCTGTTCGCCATATGTCCTGTAGTAAAATTTTAAGAGAAACCAGGAAGTGTGCTATGAGCCCGAGTGGGTCGAAAATGCTCATTAGGGCCTTAAGCACTTGTCTTTTTGTTGGTGGTAGTTGATTATCCAAATGCTCGCTTGACTTTCCCTTGCAACCCAGGTATGAGAAGTCATCTGAAGATGGGGACCACCACATCCCAAGAACTTTTTCCGATTGACCCAAAAGCTTGTTTGCTAGCGATTTCTGAAGGATTTTGTTATCTTCTGGTGTTTGAATGGCCTTGAGAATCTCCACCGAGTTACTTATAAAATTCCTTATCTCGAACCCCCCTTGTTGGTGAATATACTTGACGTTGGTTGCCACCTCGATTGCCTCCTTTTCCGTAGAGAAGCTGTCCAGATAGTCATCGACATAGTGGTTCTCCAGAATAGCTTTCACTGCTCGCGGAAATTGCATAATGTACTCGTTGGCGTTTTTATTTTTCACATATTGTGCACATATCAGTCACAGCTGATCATTGATTGTGAGCAGTCATTTATCCAGTCATTATGGCTGCAATTTGTTTCTGTTGTGACCAAGAAGTATTAAATAGCGATGTCATATCTTGTGACATGTGTGCTTTGAATTTTCATAATATTTGTGTAAAAGTAAATAAAAACGAACAAGAACTACTAAATAATCGTTCAAATTTCGTATGGAAATGTGATCTATGTTGTAAAAGTGCAGCAATGAATTTCTATGCCAGATTCAACTGTATTGATAAAAGTCTAAATGCTCTCGCTCGCAAAATACATGTACACGAAAATAGACAGTGCAGTGGTGTTGGTGTTTTTGACGAAAAAGAAATAGGAGAAAAAAAAGTTTCCGTCTCACAAAATACACGATCTAAATCTAACACAAAAGTAATCGCTCAAAACATTGTAGCTAAATAAAATTTGCAAAACAATAACAAAGTCGCTTCCTCGCCTCTCTTGGCGCGAGTTTTACCAAAAAAATCTCCCATTGTTCGCCGCTTGAGTTCGTCTTCCAACTCAACATCAATACCCAAAAATAATACCAAGTCGCTGTCTGTAGTTAAACAAAAATCAATTAAGATCAACACTGAGGTGTGTGGTGGTGGAGATCAGCCTCTCTTCCCCACCCATTCTGTAGTTGCTGTACCTTCTTTGGAGAAAGACATGTGCAATAAAACCGCTGATGATGCGAATGTGTCTTCCACTGCCGTTAATGTCAATGTCATCGTTGTCGATGATGCATTTACTATACATGCCGATGGTGGTGTTGGAGAAAATGTTGATAATGGTGAGTTTGCTGGTGTTGCTGGTGTTGCTGATGTTGCTGGTGCTGCTGGAGTCAAAGGTGTTGCTGGTGGTGATGATGCTGTTGGCGGTGATGTTGCTGATGTAAATCTTGCTGCTCTTGCTGTTGCTAACAATGCTGATGGTGATGACGAGTCAAACATGGTTGATGCTATAGCTGCTAATGAGGTAGATGCTAATAAAAATATACTTAGTCCTACTTTCAAATCCCAAATTGTGAATGGAACGTCCTTGGAGTATCTAAACATGACCGAATGGGTGGTAAGGCATATGAAATGGTTCCACATAGGTAGTTTTCGTTCAAATACTTTCACAGACGTAATTGTAAATCATCTTGCATCAAAATTGAACATTTGTCAAGAAGTCATTGCCTGCTACAAACTGATTGCAAAAGGTAAATCTGAAGAAGAGCTGAAAAAAGTCAACTTTAAACTGGGTGTACCCATTGAATTCAAAAAGTTTATTCTGGAACCAAATATGTGGCCTGGTGGTATCAAAATTAGACCATTTCAGAAAAAAAACTTGTAGTTCCTGACAACATTCCGCTAAGAATCGACACATCAAGAAACTGTTCAATTAAGACTTTTTACTATAATGCGAGTGGAATGAGAACCAAAATACAGGACTTTTATGCTGTATCCGCAAACCTCGATTATGATGTCATTGTTATCACTGAAACCTGGCTGTACAGTGGTATTTTATCGTCAGAAATTGTTGATAGTAGACAATATACTGTTTTCCGTAAGGATCGATGTGTTAACGCTGAGGATCGAGGTGGAGGTATATTAATTGCTGTAAAAAATGGTTATATATGTAATGAATTAGCACTTCCATGTAGTGATATAGAACAAATGTCTGTTGTTATTAATGTAAAAAATAGTCAAAATATTGATTTGAAGCTAGTTTTTATGGCAAGCTATGCTCCGAAATGTGAATTAAGTGTTTTTAAAAAGCATATAAATAACATTGAGTTCATTAATAAGTCATTTAACAAAGATTTGCAAACAATGTGTATATTGGGCGATTTTAATATGGGTGACGTAAACAGGTTTTGGTCGGATGAAGATAAAATGTTTATACCGGCTAATATTGTTAGAGATTATGAATATGTGTTCATTGATTATGTTTATGCGCTAAGCTTACATCAGATAAATGATGTTTACAATTCTTTGAATAGGTTATTGGATTTGGTTTTTATTTGTCAAAATGATGTTAAAGTAAAAATATTAAAATGCCCTTTTCCTTTGCTAAATAATTCCATTCACCATGAGCAGATTGAGTTACAATTTGATTTTTATAATCCCTCGCGTGAAATAGGCTCGGAACGTAAACTTAATTTTGCCAAAACAAATTTCAACGGTTTTAATGCTTGGCTGAATACCGTTAATTGGGAAATAGAATTTTATAATAAAAGTCTACATTTTGTCTATAGTCGATTTATCGAGATTATCATGACAGGGGTTGGAATGTTTGTTCCGTTGTCTTCGATTAAAAAAAAAAACAGTAAGCCTCCTTGGTATAATAGACAATTGTCTCATTTAAAAAACAAAAGAACTAAAGCTTTCAAAAAATATAAGAAATCTGGTAGCGATTCTGATTACGAACATTTTTGTAAATTTCATAATGATTTTAATGTCTTGAGTAAGTTCTTACACAAGAATTATATTATGGGTATTGAAAGTAAGCTTAAAGATGATGGTAGATGTTTTTGGTCTTACATAAAGTCAAAGCGCTGTACTTATGGTTTACCTGAGACAATGGAGTACGGCTCTAGTGTCGCAAATA
This sequence comes from Melanostoma scalare, assembly GCA_949752695.1. Lineage (NCBI taxonomy): Eukaryota > Metazoa > Arthropoda > Insecta > Diptera > Syrphidae > Melanostoma > Melanostoma scalare. Next base: position 158,753,847 of record OX456985.1, on the reverse strand, counting down.
AATCTCAATCAGTGTGTGAACTTTTTGCTCAGTTTTTTGAGTCTGTGTTTCGTATACACAGATCAGACGTTCATTTAAATAGCGAAACTGTAAGAAACTCACCCGTTGATTTGGGCTCGATGGTCCTAGACTTATATGAAGTTGCGTCTGCAGTTAAACTGTTGAAACCCAATATTGTCCCTGGTGCTGATGGTATCCCAGCCTGTCTTCTAAAAAATTGTGTTGATAGCTTGAGCGTAGCTTTACACATAATTTTTAATTTGTCATTACGTGAGGGTATTTTTCTTAATGAATGGAAAATGTCTTATTTGGTTCCAATCTATAAAGCTGGCTCAAAAAATAAAGTGGAGAACTACAGAGGTATAAGTAAGCTTTCAGCAATCCCAAAACTATTCGAAGGCATAATAAAAGATAAACTTGAATTCCTCGTAAAAGAGCATATCTCTGAGCTTCAGCATGGTTTTGTGAGTGGTAGATCCACCTCAACAAATCTTTTATACTTTTCATCGTCTGCCATTAACTTAATTGAAAAAGGAATGCAAGTTGATGTTATCTACACTGATTTCAGCAAAGCATTTGATTCTGTAAATCATAGCATACTAATAAAAAAACTAAAGAGTTTTGGGTTCCATTCAATGATTTTGAATTGGATCGAATCGTTTTTGATAAACAGGGTACAGATAGTAAAGCTTGGTAGTTTTACCTCAAGAAAATTTAACTGCACATCAGGAGTACCTCAAGGTAGTCATTTGGGACCGCTATTATTAATCATTTTCATAAATGGCATAATACCAATTTTTCAGTATACACAAGTTCTACTCTATGCAGATGACCTTAAAATGTTCTCTAGCATATCAAGCGTAAATGATTGCAATAAAATGCGAAGAGATTTAGAGGCATTATATTTATGGTGCAGATAAAATCGCCTTTTACTCAATGTAAAGAAATGCAACATCGTATCTTTTTACAGATGCTCCGTTCCATTTGTATTCAATTTTTCAATTGGTTCTGACCCTTTGAATAGGTTAGAAAAAGTTAAGGATCTTGGTGTGATTTTCGATCGGACTCTATCCTTTAATGATCACGTGGATTACATAATATCAAAAGCAAATTCAATGGTCGGATTTATTAAAAGAAATACAACAGTCTTTACGGATCCGCATGCTCTTTTAGCACTGTTTTTGGCTTTAGTAAGATCTGTCCTTGAATATTGTGATACTGTTTGGTACCCAGCTTTTCAAGTGCAATCAAATCGTATAGGAAAAGTCCAAAGAAGATTCACAAAGTTCATCTTTACTAAAATGAGATGGGGTTTTTCACCGAGCTACGAAGCTAGATGCTTGTTTCTAGGGATTTCTAGGCTGGATATTCGACGTAAGACCCATGATATAATGTTTGTGAGAGACATTCTATGCTATCATGTAAAATGTCCTAAGTTGTTAGCTTTAGTTCCTATTTATGCACCCGAAAGACCACTTAGACAACGTGATTTTCTTTTCCAACATCGTCATAGAACGAATTACGGGTCCAATGAACCGCTAACAAGAACCTTATCAAATTTTAACTCTGTCTGTAACCTGGTAGATATAACCCAATCAAGATTATTGTTTAAAAATTCTCTGTGTGGCATTACTTTGTAATTTTAATTTTATCAACTTAATCTTATTATTATTTGTACATATACTTATATATACATAAATTTAAGCAAATTAATTTGTTAGCATTAAGCTGTAGATAATAATAAATAAATAAAATTAGAATGATTATGAATTTTAATCATAAATAATCATTAATCTGATTACTAATTTGATTACTTGATTAACTATTAATTATTTTTCTTTTCTTTAATGGCCAGCATAAGTATTCAGTTTTTTTTTGTTGTTGTTGGAATATAGTATCTATTTCTTTTAAAAAAATATAAGCATTGGTTGCTCATTGCAATGTCCAAACAAAATGTAAAATACCGGAAAGAATTTATCAAATTTTTTGTACTTGACCTACATATTTCACCTACACAAGTGATCATAAAAGTAAAAAAAGCCTTGCGTTTTTACGAAGAAAGCTAACAGTGCTCACATTGGAACTATAACATATGATTTGATATGTGAGCAAAACTATTTTCAGCTCAATAGCAAAAAGGGTTAGCCTGCGGATGGTAGTGCGCCGTGAAACGTAGTTTCGACGCATACGCGTCACAAAGCGCTTTGAGTTCCTTGGAACGGAACTGTGGACCATTGTCACAAATAGTGACTTTTGGTATGCCAAAAAGCAGAAAAACATTCTCCTCAAGTTCCCTACAAATTGCTTTGGCCGTAGGCGACCTCAGCGCGAATAGAAGTGGAAACTTCGTAAAGTAATCTACTACAGTTAATATATAAATAAAACCCCTACTAGATTTTGGAAGTGGCCCTACTAAATCTATACAAATCATCTCCCAAGGTGATTTGACTCCTACTCTTTCCTTCATCAAACCAGCTGGCTTCTCATTAATTGGCTTAACCTGTTGGCAAACTTTACAACTCCTAACATATTTTGTGATATCGGCCCTCATCTTTGGCCAGTAAAACTTCGCCGCAATTCTGGCAAACGTTTTCCTAACTCCCATGTGACCCGCTAAAGGACCATCATGGTTCTCCTGTAAAATCCTAACCTCTCATCTTTCCCTATCACTCTCTTCCATTCCTGATTGGTTTCATGAACTACTATATGATTGGGCTTTACGAGTTTGAACAACTTGCCTTGTTCAACCCTCCAAGCCGGATACCTAAGTGGATTTGTATTGACTTCTGAAATCATTTTTAACACCCAAGGATCTAAAACCTCTTCCGAGATACCACCCAACTGCGGCACTCCCCGAGACAGCATATCCGGAACCACATGCTCTTTCCCCTTACGATGAATGATTTCGTATTCGAACTGTTGTAACCTAATAGCCCATCTAGCTAACCTACCCTGCGGATCTTTCAAATTACTTAACCATATCAGTGAGTAATTATCAGTTACTACTGTAAACCTAACACCCTCGAGATAAGGCCTCAATTTCTCAATAGCCCACAGTACCGCTAAACATTCCTTTTCTGTAGTGCTATAGTTACGCTCATTCCTATTCAAAGACCTACTAAGGTAACAGACAACCTTTTCCCCTTCCTCAAAGTTTTGGGATAAAACTGCACCGATCCCATAATCTGAAGCGTCTGTTTGTACGACGAATGGTCGCTTAAAATCTGGGCATGTGAGTATAGGTGCTGTCACCAAACACTCTTTTGCCTTCCTAAAGCTATCCTCACATTCCGTTGTCCAACTAAACTTCCTATTTTTCTTTAGTAGGTCCGTTAAGGGCCTTAGCAAATCTGCGAAATTCGGTACGAAACGTCTGTACCATGAAACTGTCCCTATAAAGCTCCTAACCTCTTTAACATTCCTCGGTGCTGGAATCCTAACCATACTTTCTACTTTTTCTGGATCTACATGTAATCCGTTCTGATCAACTATATACCCTAAAAATTTCAAGGATGACATGCAAAAGTTGCACTTCTCCTTGCTAACCTTCAAACCTGCCTCACATAATCTTTTCAAAACCTCATTCAGAATTTCGAGATGTTTCTCAAAAGTTTCTGAAATGATGATAATGTCGTCTAAATAGACGAAAACGAATGGCTCTAAATCGGTACCCAAAACCGTGTCGATGAATCTCTGCCACGTCGCGGGCGAGTTGTGAAGGCCAAAAGGCATTCTCCTAAACTGATAAAGACCCCTCCCCGGAACTGTAAAAGCGGTGTAAGGTTTTGATTCTGCCTCCATAGGTATCTGCCAGTACGCTGACTTGATATCCAGTGAAGACAGGAACCTAGCACCTCGAAGCCTATCTAAAATTGAATTAATGTATGGAAGTGGGTACGCGTCCCTATCTGTATTCTTATTTAGCTTCCTATAGTCCACGCAGAATCTATAGGAGCCGTCTTTCTTTTTAACTAATATTATTGGAGATGACCAAGCACTTGTCGATCTCTCAATAACTCCTGCCTCTAACATCTCGTTAAGTTCCCTATCTATATGTTCCTGCATTCCCGGGGAGACCGGATAATACCTTTGTTTTATCGGCTCCGCCGACGTCCTAATCTTATGTTCGACTAAAGTCGTACACCCTAAGCCCTCAGGCATCTTCCTAAAAGACTCTTGAACTAATGTTTCTAATGTTTCTAATTCCCTAAGACTCAATTCCGAACGTTCTGTAATAGAACAGATCGAAATGGAACTATCCTGTTCTGTAAACCTCCAACTGCGAGACCTCAAATCCGGGACAATACCCGACAGCGCCCAGAAATCTGCGCCGAGGATCACCGTAGGTGGTAACGACGGAATGACTAAACAGTCAACTAGTATAGCCCTATCCTCAACTATAATTGGAAGAGAGATCGTCCCTAACACTTCGACTCCTGTTCCATCTGCCAAGCACACGCAGTGAACAGTGAACCTACTGATTAGCCCTAAATTCTGTAATATTTTCCATGCGTCCCTACCTATTATAGTTCGAGTAGCTCCTGAATCTAATAATCCTAAAAATCTCGAACCATAAATACTAACTGTTAAAAAAGGTCTCCTATCACTACCGTTTGCCTCTAAAGTAAACCCTAAATGAACCCTATCTGCCAGCTGGTCTCCAGCAGGCGACCCTCTCACTGTCTGCGGACTTCCCGCCCTGCTGGCGCAGGAGCCCGTTTCCCATTTCCCGAACACTTCCCAAAATTTTGCCTAGTCACCCCCGCAGCCCCGCAACCAAAACAACGCCTAGGAGCGGAACAACTACTTGCTAAATGGCCTGTTCCATTGCAATTGAAGCACCTAACAGAAAGATTTTGCCGACTTGAAGATGGGGCCTGACGATTGATTTCGTTGTTCTCCGCAACAACAGAAACCGAAGGATGATCAACACCTACGTATGCTAGATCCGGTTCTAGCAAGGTCCTACTACTCCTAACATTGGGTGGGGGAACATACGCCTCAACATTTGCCCTAACTGCTTCTAAATTGCGACCTAACGCGACCAAATCCGACACGCAGCTTGGCTTAGCCAAACCCAGTTGGGTTTAGTAGAAAGGTGTCAAGTTCCTCTGAATCATTAGCAACTTCCTATTTTCCGAAATAGGATCATTCAACCGACCGAACAAATTTTGCATCGTAGCAACGTACACGCCTATCGTTTCATCCTTCCCTTGTGTGCGGTGCCTAATCTCCTCAAGAAGCTGGTCATCATAGTTAGGAGGTAGAAACTCTAGTTTCAACTCCTTAACTAGTTCTGACCATGAATTAACAGAAATCCTAATCGCCCTAAACCAAATCAACGCTTTGCCTACAAAGAGCTCCACCGCTGCTCTTAAAATATAAGCCTCTGAAATACCTCTAGCCTGTCTCATTTCCTCAACCCTTTCTAAAAATGAGTTAACTGAGGTGCCACAGCGCTCCCCAGAGAAATTTCCTAAACTCTACACTGTCTTGACTAGCAATAGTATTCACATGAGCATTAATATCTTGAGGTGCAGCTAAATGCTGCTTTCCGACCTCACTACCCTTTTCTAAACCTTTATCCTGCAAACCTACTTCTTCTACTACGTCCTCATCATCATCCACATCTTCATCCTCATCCTCATCCCCATCCAAAATAGTCATCGCCATCACCACGTCATTCTTTAATTTCACCTTCAATTTCTCATCCTTTTCATTCTCAGGAATGCTCTTATCCAACCTACGCAGACACCATTCAACTTTACTCAAAATCTTCACATACTCCTTCGAAGTTTCCGACTTCGGAGGATTCTCTAACAATTTATTAATTTCTCCTAACTTCTTCTCTACTGCCGCTGAATCCTGTTCGAAAGTGAACGGATATGCGGGTGAAACAAAAGAATTCCTACGCTCTAGTTTAATAGCTACCCTAAGCGCTTTGCGCATGTCCTCCACAGTCCCTACATTCAAACCTCTACATTCTATTTCATAAACAATTTCATCCTGAGATAACCTATTAGCCTGACTTAACTAAATTTTGGAAATATCTAAAAGCTACCTAATCGATCTCGGAACAATCAATAAAAAAAAAAAAAATTAAAAACGTAAAATAAATTAAAATAAATCAACTGACTCGCTAACTGTTCAAAAACCTAGTACGCTTTAAACAAAAATGAATTAATCCTAGCCAACCTCGTTTGTAAAACACGCAAATGCAATCACACAATAAAAAAAAAAATTGAAATAAAATTTAATAAAATATAGTAAAATATAATATAGAAGGAAACTTAATAATAGAAAAAGGAATTCAAACAACAAAAAGTGATTAAAAAAAAAAATAAAACAAACTAAAAGTATTCAAAGTAGCACAAAAAGTATAAATACTTTAAGTACCAGCCCTGATCTTTAGTTTAAAAGAAATTTATTCTCACTAACACTAGAGAAGCTACGTTTACACAAATGGCGACTTTCGTAATTCGTGAAATGTCAAAAAACAAAAATCAAAACTAATGAATTTAATTCGAGCACTTTTATGACTTTATCAAAATATTATTAATCTAACTTGCAGCCACAGCAAAAAAAAAAAGAGAGAAAAAAAAAACTCACAATTAACTCCTGACTACTGATGATAGTTATCCACTCCTTGTGTCCTGAACTGTCCACTGCCTATTCCACAGATTCAATCCCACGGATTCCAATCCTGAATCCAATGTTCCCAGGTCTTCCACTGGCGAACAAATAAGTAAACTCTCAAGCACTAAAGAAATAAAAAAGAAACAAAGTAAATATTTCTACTATACAGCACTTAAAAAGAAACTTCCCTAAAAACAGCACACAAGGGAAGGGTATATGATACACAATATAAAAAAAAATTGCACGAAACCCCACGTTGGGCGCCAATTGTTACCGATTATTTTACGAACCGAAGTTTAAACTATTAATCTAAAACGTTGGGAATAAATTCCACTCACCGCGAGCAAACTAGAAAATTTATATCTAAAGCGAAACTTTATAAATTAATATTAAAACGCGAAAACTAAAATTGGGATGTCAACAATCCCGACGGCCGCGCAACTTGTCTAATTAAAAACGAAATGTCAAATTGACACAGGTTCATTTTCGGCAACCAACGACACTTCAGTGCTGTTTCCCGTAGCTCAGCCTGATGGGTGGGTTCGATTTGATATTCCTTTTTAATCCGATTTGATTAAAAGGGAATATCAAATAATTATAAAATAATATCTCGAATTAAATTCTGATGAGTGAGAGTACAAGGGCGTACTAACTCACTTTTAATATGGGCGCCAGGAAACCTTTTAAGATGGTGGTTTGCCTTAACCAAAGCTGAAATAATAGCTAAAGAAGAAAGAAGAAACTAGGATAGAACTGAAATAAAACAATACTAAATTTCAGAAGGAAAATTAAAGGTTTTTATTATATTTTTAGGGGGTCTGGGAAACCGTGGCTGATACCTGGATAAAAACCCAGAATCTTTTCGGTATAAAAGAAAGGTACAAAGATGTTTTCGAGGTTGGCAGGAGGCCAATTCTCGAAATAAAGATACGTTGAAAATTAAAGTACGTAAAAGCAAAATAGAACAGAACAGAACAGTGTGTCGTTGTACACAAGATAGAATCACTTAGGAAAGTTTCCGAGAAAAAAAAAAGTAAGGATAGAAGTAAAGAAAAACGGTCGCGAGTCCCGCAATCTCGGGATAGAAGAACGTTAGGTCAACGAAGGCCTAGCGGATCTAAATTTTGCCGCAAATAAGGCGACTCTAAATTCGTTCGAAAAACCCTTGAAAAGGAAGGATTCTTCGGAACGAAAAATAAGAATTAAAAGAGAAAATACTTAGCTATTCTTGTCGATACAACACTCTCCTGAACTCCTTGGGGAAAATCCCTTCTCCGCACTTATCTCGATTTATAAAATTCCCAACTGGAATGTCTCAAAATTCCCAACCGGAATTTTGCCGCAAAGTCGGCTTCTCAAAATATCTCCAAAAAAAAATCGCAACAAAAACGCTAAATATTCGCAAATAATCTTCTGCACGCTTTCTTTAGTATCTTCACACTTTCGTCGCCAAAAGTCAAGAGACCATCAAGATGGCGGGTTTTTCCCCTCCATCCGGCATCGGCCATGCAGCCATCCTCGTCAGACCTTCAAGCGTGGTGTTGTTCGGTCTCACTTTTACTGCAGCATTCCGCCATTAGGCTGGGATGTGCAAGTGAGATGTCACGAATCAACTACCCGAGGTCCTTTGCGTTCAGGTGATGTGATCACCAGTAGCCGAGTGGACGAGTTCAACCCCTTTCAGAAAGACTTACTCCGAAAAATTATTTAACTCGCGCAAAGTCCCCAGCCCAAACCGGCCCAAACTAAAATACAGAGAAGGTATTTTCACGGAGAACGGAGAACAAAAGATGCTAAGTTTGAAGCTTGACAGATACTATCCGTAGACCTCCGTCCAGATAGTTAGAAAAGAAATAAAGGAAGGATAAAACGGAAACACGTCTTTAAGTGATTCTTCCTTGTGATTTCTATTGACGATACTAAAGTTACTTTTAATTAAGAGTAAATTTAGGTTGGTGTGAATATAGTTCACACATTGTTGGGCATGGATTTCGATCTTCATGCCTTTCTCCTTTTATCAATGTTTGCGTAGGCCACCTGCCGTACGACTATTGTGGACCGACCGTCACACAAGAAAAGTGTCTTCTACTGTGCAATCTTTTGCATCGAGGAACAATGTGACCTGAAAATGGCATTTCGAAAGTTTTAGAAGAACAGGTCTCTGGCTGATGGACCAGGTTTCAACTGAACTCTTCTACTACTTCCGAGCAGCTATAGATAAAGTTTATTAGCGGGAGAAGAACGGCGGATAGAACTTGTTGTGGTAAATTTTACCGCAACACTCGTATCTCCACATCTTCCATAAACGGTCCAGCCCAGACGTGTCTTAATGGCCGAAGGTTGGTTGACGTCTGCTTCACGGGTTCTTTGAGCATTGGAGAGCTTGCAGTTATCTAGTCCAATTAAAATCTGTGGGTGTACATTCGTGTACATTCGTGACTCTACAGGTATTCCACTCAGGTGTTCAAAACGTTGCTTCAACTCCTCAAAATTCAACGTCTGGCTAGGTAGGTTCAGTGAAGGTACTGTGCGAACACGGAGCATGGTATACTTTTTATTTTGGTTGGGTACTGACACCTGTATGCTTACTTCCTCAGAATTATTCTCCCAGCGATGCTCATTGGAGATCCATTTGAGACAAAATGGCTTTAGCTCTCCTTGCAGCTTTAAATCCTTTGCTAGTTGGTCGTCTATCAAGGTCACATTTGATCCGTCATCCAAGAGTGCATAAGTTTTGATTTCTACATCCTTGTTAGAAACAGTAATGGGTAATATCATGAATAGTAGCCCATCTGTTTGTTGATGGACGTTTATATTCCCTCTTGATTGTTCTGCGATACTTAAGTTGGGATTATACGACACTGGCATTTGCACCTGCATTTGTTGTGATTGTTGAACTGTGCTAGTATCAATATATTTGTGAAGAAGTTTATGATGCCTGTAAGCACAGCCCTGAACGTTGCACTTGGCATCGATAATACATTTGCGTTTATTATGTGATCGTAAACAAGTTCTGCAAATAGAGTGACGTTTTATTAAAGTCCATTTGTTGTTTAAATCCATGGCCTTGAACTTGTTGCATTCCTTCAGCGAGTAGCAGTTTCCCCGACAACAAACACATTGCCGTTGCTTGCTTTCCCATGTCGTTGTAGCTTCCTGATGAACGTTTGTCCTTCCCGCAGTGGAGCGTTGGTTGTCAGATTTTTTTGACCCTTGAAAACAACTAGTGGTCACTTCACATGCAGCTTCAGCCATTTCCATGATCCAGTTACTGAATATTAGTAAATTTGCTTTACCGGTGCTAATTTTGAACGAACCCCAGTTTAATCGAATTTGAGGTGGAAGTTTATCGCCTAAATCTTGTAAAAGCCCTGGACGCGTTCTTACACGACTGGCAATTATATTCAGGGTGAAGTTGCGGTGTTAATTGTGACGACGGTGTAGATGGTGGGGAAGTATTTTCTAATGTTGGGGAAATATTTTGGAAACGTGACATGGCTTACCTTAGTTCCTGAGAGTTACCTGACTGTTGAAAGACCGACTGGTTGCCCCACGTGGTGTTGAAAGTGGTAACGATGATGGCTGGTGACCACGTGGACTCGCTAATAATACCCTCTGTTCCTGGTAGTCGGTTGTTCACTTGACAAGTGGTCCTGGAAGTCGGTTACAGATGGTACTTTTGGAGTCTTTGATGGCTCGTGTGCTCCACGAATTGGCTTGGATTTCCTTGTGTGATTTTACCACACCAAATCGTACAAATTTCTAAACTTTCTTTAAAGTAATCGTTTTTTGTAAATTTTGTTGCGAACAGTTCATTAATTTTTTATAACACCCTTTTTTTTTTTTTAGTTTCTAATTTTATTCAGACTTATAATTTCGAGAGAGTTACAAAAAACGTTTTGCATTCAAGATGTCTGTTCACAAAAAAGAAAAACATTTACATTTTTGCAAACAGGAAAGCTATGTTGTTTTCTCTTTCTATAGAAAGGTCAGTGTTGCCATCTTGTAGCAGGATTGGGAGGTGCTCAGAGATTTGGTTTGTAGTTTTGTAGTTCCGTAACATGTCTGTTCCAGAACATAGGCTGCGCTAAATCTAATTGACACCTGGGGTACCAGAAACGGTCTTTCTGTCATTCCTCTTAAGACTTAGGTTGCCTTTTTCAAGAGACGTAGAAAATTGACACTTAAAGTAGTCAACATCCCATTTTCGAACGAAGTCAAACATCTTGGAGTAATCCTAGATAACAAGCTTCCTTAGTCTTAATATGTCTAGTCAAAGACTGTTAAAGCACTATCAGTCTTCTGGCAATGAAGGGAAGCCCTTGGAAAGACATGGGGCTTGGGGTATATCACCGAAAAGTTTGGTGGAATATGCTCTAGTGTAAATACGTTATTGCCTCGTTCGCCAAATTTCAAAGAACAATTTGTATCGGCTGTACTGGGGCTTTTCCCAACACTCCGTGTGCTGCTCTCGACGCACTGCTGAATACTCTGCTTGATACCTACTCTCAAGACAACTTGACTTTCCTTCAGTTCAGGACTGGTCCACTCTAAAATCTGAGCCAGGAAAGGATTGTTATCAAAACTTCACAGATGGTTCCAAAACCGATGATGTATCTGGCGCTGCGCTGGTGCGTTTGTGGAGAAAGAAGACATACGAATGTACGCCTCTTTAGGCTCATACGCATCCATTTTTAAAGCGGAGGCGTATGCTATCCAAATGGGTATAAGCTACGTTACGAACAATGGCTGGATGGGGAGAAGTATCTGTGTTTGCAGCGGCAGCCAAGCTATTCTTATTACCCTTCTCTACCCTCCAACTACTTCGAAAGTATTCCAGGAATGCAAGAGCACTCTGTATGTAGTCGGGAGACTAAATTGTCTGAGTCTAGTTGGGGTTCCAGGCACAAATGCTTATGCAAACACGAACGAGGGCTGCTTACGAACAGTATAACGAGATTTACAAGGAGAGAAGAAGGGAAGAACACCGACTTCTCAAAAAGAAAAAGAAGCAGCATGAGAAGCACTCGTTTGAGGAAATAGAGAGGTGCCATGACAGGAACGAGATTCGGAAGTTTTACCAAAAGGTAAAAAGATCCTGCCAGGGTAGCAAACCCCGAACTCAAGCCTGTAAAGACCAGCAGGGAAACATTGTTATAGAGTCACAGTCGCTACTGAGGATCTGGAAAGATCATTTTTGCAGACTGCTTAACGGCGATGAAGACACAAATTCCGCTGTCAGGCAGATTGCCCCATTCAGTTTGGACGATGATCAAGAATGCCGTCCTCCCGACCTAGAAGAGGTTAAGCTTGCCATATGCAAACTTAAATCAAATAAGACTGCAGGTGCAGATGGCCTTGATGCCGAACTTTTCAAGGCAGCTGGAGATCAGTTGGAAAGGAGCATGCACCAGCTGATCTGCATGATATGGTCGGAAGAAAGCATGCCCGATGAATGGAACCTCAGTATCGTATGCCCGATCCTAAAGAAAGGAGACCCTCACAATTGCGCCAATTACAGAGGGATAAGCCTCCTTAACGTCGCTTATAAGATCTTGTCTGCTGTAATATGTGAACGTCTGAAACCCCACGTCAACAACTTGATAGGTTCTTATCAATGTGGTTTTAGACCAGAGAAGTCCACAATAGACCAAATTTTCACATTACGGCAGATCTTGGAAAAAACCCGAGAACATAATATCGATATTCACCACCTCTTTATCGATTTCAAGGCCGCGTATGACAGTATTTACAGAGACGAGCTTTACAGAGCCATGTCTAGTTTCGGCATCCCTGCAAAGCTCGTACGACTATGCAGGATGACTTTGGAGAATTCACGCTGCTCCGACAAGGTCGGAAAAGAACTCACCGAGACCTTGGATGTAGAAAAAGGCTTTAGGCAAGGCGACAAACTGTCATGCGATTTCTTTAACATCATACTTGAACAGATTGTAAGAAACTCAAACGTCAACACCAGAGGAACAATCTTTCAAAAGTCTGTACAATTACTCGCGTATGCAGACGATATTGACGTAATGGGAAGAAAAAAGCGTGATGACATAGGTGCTTTTCGAGTATTGAAACAGAAGCGGCAAAAATGGGTTTGATGGTTAATGAGGGCAAAACGAAGTATATGCTGTCATCAAACAAGGACACAGAATATTAAATATGTACTAACTAATGTACCAACTTGGGAAATGCAAAATATAACCTTTAAATGCAAGAAAACTACCTCGTGCTATGAGAACTCAATATAGAATGAATTTTATTCCATTGTCAATTCAGATGACATTTTGAATAGTTTAGGTGAGATGCACACTAGATAGAAAAGTATATTTGGTGTGTGTCTTGAATATCTTACAGTCTTCCCCCCCATTAAGATTTGTGTTGGTAGGGAATTACTTGACGACGTGTCCTGGTAGATCTCCTCACTTCAATTTGCTGCGTTTTTGGTCTCGGTTCCGCAGGTTTAGGTGAAAGATCAGTGACTACTGACGGAGATGCTGGTATTGTTTCCTGTGCCGGTTGTTGAGAAATGGCTGTTGCATTACTTTGTTGTTGTATTGCCTCCCCTTCTATTGTAGCGACTAAGACATTGTCCCTTTCGTCCGAATTCGCATTCGTCCCTGTGGGTTGAAGATCTATGGGAATAGAATTAGAAAATTTATTAGGTATATTTCCTTCAACGTTGGTGCATCTCATTTGGTCAATATGTCTCCGGAATGGAGTTCCATCTACATCTACTATGTAATGTAAAAAGCTGACCCTATCGGTAACTCTACCGAACTTCCACTTGCACTCTTTGTTCTGGTAATAACGGACCTGAACTGGCTCTCCAACTTCAAAGTGACGTTTGCAAATCTCAATTTCTCTTACGTTATCTGGGCTAGAAAACCGCAATAAATCCATCCTTGTGCGAAGATTAAATTTCAGCATCATTTCCGCTGGACTCTTGCCTGTAGTTGAGCTTTCTGTCTTTCGATATTGCATAAGTAGCCGTTGTAATTTTGTGTGAAGATCGCCTGGATCATTAGTGGCAGATCGTAACCCGTTTTTCAGGATTTGAACAAACCGTTCCGCTTGTCCGTTTGTCGATGGATGGGCAGGTGTAGTGAGCTTATGACAAATGTTGTTTGATTTCAGAAAATCTTGAAACTCTTTCGAGGTGAATTTTGTTCCGTTATCGGAAACAATAGTTTGAGGGATTCCAAATCTTGCAAACATTTCTCTCATCGCTCGTATGGTATAAAAACTAGTGATCCGATTCATTGGGGAAACTTCCAACCACTTCGTTTTTGCGTCCACCACAATTAGGAAGTATCGTTCCATGAATGGTCCAGCGAAATCTATATGAAGCCGTTGCCACGGTAGGGCCGGAATCTCCCAGGGGTGTAAGGATACCTTTGCTGGTTGCTTCAGAACTTTGGCGCAGTCCCGACAGCTTTTTACCAATTCCTCGATATCGCGATCAATTCCAGTCCAATAGCAGTAGCTTCTAGCCAAAGCTTTCATTTTAACGATGCCGATGTGTGCTGCATATAACTCGTTAAGAACCTGTGACCTGTGTGCGCATTGTGTGGGGAATTAAAATTCGTAGTCCCCGGTAGATACATCCTTCATTTATCATCAGTTCGCTTTCCATTTGCTTGAATATCGTGTTCTTCAAACCTGCTCCTGTCTGTAGAAGGATCCAAAGAGAAGACAACTCCTTATCACGCTTTGTTTCTTTAGCTATATCTGCATTAGTAACAGGTAAGTATTCGTTCCAGAGTTGAAATATTTCGTAGGTTTCGCCATCATCTCTGTAATCTTGAGATTGTATTGTAAATGGGTTTCTGGAAAGAAAATCGGCATTAATATTATCTTTTGAACTCTTGTACTGAATGTTATAGTTAAATCCACTAAGAAATTGTGCGTAATGCAATAACCGTTGCGCTGTAAGTAAGGGCAGATGTTTATTTGGGTAAAATATTGCAGTCAACGGCCGATTATCTGTGATGAGCGTAAATTCACGCCCATAGCAGTAATTAAAAAACTTGTGTAACCCCCAGTAAATCGCCGTAGCCTCCTTGTCTAACTGACTGTAATTAGCCTCCGACTTAGATAGACTTCTGGACGCAAAAGCAATCGGACGCTCGCCATCTTTCGTCCTGTGGGACAAAATCGCTGATAACCCGACTGGAGACGCATCAGTAGCTAAAATAAGCGGGAGATCTTCATTGAATGGTATTAAAACGTTGTCGCTCATCATCTCCTTTTCAAATTTTCAAACGCTTGCTGGCACTCGTTGTTCCAAATAAACTTCTCATCCTTCCGTAGCAGATGGTAAAGCGGGTGTAGTTTGTTTGAAAGATCCGGAATGAACTTATGGTAATAGTTTACCATTCCCAAAAAATGTCGTAATTTGTTGAGATCTGAAGGAGGTTGTATTTTTGAAATCGCTTCCATTTTTTCGGATGTTTTGTGTAAACCTTCTTTATCGATCTTGTGGCCCAAGTAAGTGATGCTCTTTTCGAACACTTTGATTTATTTGTAATTTTAAATGTAAATCAAATTTCTGTAACTTATCAAGTAATCGCATGCATCTTTGAAAAAGTTCAGATATTTACCTAGCTACTACAATTATATCATCAACAAAGCATGTCGTTCCTTAAAGGTCATTAGTGATATTTTCATCCATAAACCTTTGCCATATGTTAGGCGCAGTTTTCAAGCCAAACATTAGCTTATTTACCCGGTAAAGACCCTTTATAGTACTTATTGTCTGCAGCATAGAACTATCCTCCGTCATATTGAGGTGTAAGTAAGCCTTGTGAATATCAAATGTACAGTAATATTCACCATCCTTTAGTTTTTGAAACAGATCTTCAATCTTGTGAATGGGATACCCATCGTTCACTAAATACTTATTGAGTGTGGCCTTATAGTCCGCACATAACCGAATGGATTTGTCGGCTTTGATTACGGGAACTACCGGAGTCCCCCTATCCGAGTGCGCAATCTTCTCAATAATACCACATTTCTCTAATCTGTCTAATTCCAATTCTATTAAAGGTCGAATTGCATTATGGTACTGATCTTGGTTTTATGAAAGAAGGAGTAGCATCCTCACGTAGCTTTAACATACCTTTTATTTTCGGTATACTTCCAATTTCTGGTCTGAAGACATTCTCATACTTTTTAAAAATCTGCTGCTTTAATTGAGTTATATCTACCTCTGTATATGTATCGACGGATTTGACACTCAAAAGGTTGAGCTTGTGTACCCATTCACGTCCCATGAGTGTATCGAATCTACCCTTGACTATATATAAATCACAATTTATATTCTGGTCATCGTACTGAACTTGTACTTTTGATTTTCCACAAGCAGGGAATATTTCTTGATTGTAGGTCTTAAGCATGACGTCTGTGGGCAAGATTCTAGCATTTGGCCAATGCTTCTTAAAAATCTCATAATTTATCACCGAAATTGCGGCCCCGGTATCGAATTCCATCTCAAGGGGCTTCCCATTAATATTCAAGGTAACATAGTACTTACCTCTGCCACCTGTAGCGATCACTTTTTGGTGTAATTGAATTGCATGTATACTTTTTACTCTTCCTCCTGTTTCCATTAAATCAAGATAATTGATTTCTTGCATCTCATGCCTGTGGCTGTCAATATCAGCACTCTGTGTAACTTCAAAGTATTCGTCTCTCTGTTTGATGATCGCGCTTTCATGCACAGATGCACACTGAAGATACGTGACCTCTCTTCCTACATATAGTGCAATTTAGGTTGCTCGATTTGCAATTGTTTGCCATGTGGTTTTGTTTGCCGCACCTGTAACAAATCATTTTATTGTTTTTATACTCTTTGGAGTTAACTTTATGTAAATTTGTATTTGATGTATTGAATGTGTGGCCTGTTTTCTTGAGTGGGATCCTCGCTTTGTATTGTAGCTGGTGAACGTTGTTCATAGCACGGCTTTCCAATTTTGACGCCTCCATTGCCAAAGCGTTCTTAAATGTCTTTTCCAGAGATAAGTCTGTCTCTTGCAGAAGTCTCTCCTTGATGTCCGAGTCTCTGAGTCCGCGAATAAACTGAGACCTAAGATGAGCATTCAGTGTAGATTTCTGGCATGATTCACACTCAAATTTACAGTAGACACTCAACTTTTTTTGATCTGCTAAATAATTGGCGATAGACTCCCCTTCATGTTGCAGCCTAAGTAGAAATTTATGTTGCTCGGTTATCTCGTTCGGTCTGGGACTTATGTGTTCTTTGAGTGTATTTATTTAATTCTCGTATGACTTCGTCTCCGGTTCTTCTGGTGCTATCAAGTTCGAAAGAAGTTGGTAGTATTTCGCTCCGATACAATTAATTAATACTTGCCGCTTTTTTATTTCATCTGTAATGTTTTTTAATGTCAGGTAGTTCTCCAATCGTTTTATGTAGTTGGCAAATGCTTCTTCGTTTTCGTTGAACTGGTCGAAATGTAGGTTGGGTGTTCTCCCTGAATTTTGTAAACCCTCTAGAGCTGTAGTTAATGCTTGTAGAACTGCTTGCGTATTTTGGTCCATTGAACAGATTTTCCTTAATCTGAATAATCCTCGTCGCCAATATTAAATATGTATTAACTAATGTACCAACTTGGGAAATGCAAAATATAACCTTTAAATGCAAGAAAACTACCTCGTGCTATGAGAACTCAATATAGAATGAATTTTATTCCATTGTCAATTCAGATGACATTTTGAATAGTTTAGGTGAGATGCACACTAGATAGAAATGTATATTTGGTGTGTGTCTTGAATATCTAACACAGAACATCGACGAATTTTACAAAACGTCACAATAGACAGACATAACTTCGAGGTAGTACAGGACTTCGTCTACCTAGGATCCGCTGTAGAAACGGACAACAACATCAGTGCGGAGATCAAACGGAGAATAACTCTTGCCAACCGTTGCTTCTTTGGGTTAAGAAGGCAATTGAGAAACAAAACCCTCTCTAGAAAAACCAAGGTGACCTTGTATAAGACCTTAATCATCCCAGTCCTGCTTTGCGCCGTAAGCATGGATTTTATCGAAAGCGGATGAGGAAACTCTTGGTCGTTTCGAAAGAAAGATTCTCTGAATGATCTTTGGTCCCGTATGCGAAGACAATGTGTGGAGAAGAAGATACAACAACGAGCTGTATGAGCTGTACCGCGACATGGGCATAGCCAGAAGAGTACGCATCGCGAGGCTACGATGGTTGGGCCATGTAAAGCGGATGGACCCAAACGCTCCGGCTCGTCGGGTGTTCGAAAGCACATTGCAGGGAAATCGCGGAAGGGGAAGACCTCGTCTTAGGTGGCGCAATCAAGTGGATGAAGACCTCAACCGACTTGGAGTGCGAAACTGGAGTGCGAACTGGAGAGAGCTCGCCCGAGATCGAAATCGTTATAGAAGGATGTTGGTTGAGGCCCAGGTTCACCCCGAACTGTAATGCCCACCTAAGTAGGTAAGTAAGTTAGGGTTCCAGGCCATCACGGCATAACTGGAAATGAGATCACCGACGAACTTGCAACGTCGCAAGGTTTTAAAAAAGCGTTTCAGGACCTGAACCGTCACTTGATCTGCCAGGGTCCTCGGTGAGGGCTTCTATTAACGATTGGATCTTTCAAGAGCACAGTCGTAGATGGCATGCTTCCAGACAATGCAGACAGACCAATTATGCTACCCCGTAACAGAAAAGAATGCAGAAAGCTTATTGGCGTTGCCCAGGGGGCACTTCTCTCTTGCTAAGCTTTTAAACGTGTTCGGCTTAAGTGATACCACACTCAGTGAATCTTGTAGAGAAAATTAGGAAAAAGAGCACTCCTTCTGCGAATGCCCTGCATTTTCTCGTATCAGGTTACAGACACTCCATGCAGTCATGATAAGAGCTGGTAACTTAGGCTCCTTAAGGCCTCGGCCCATAGAACGCGTTGCGCACGTTCGGTGCCGCTATAAACTGACAGCTCGACTAAATACTATTTAAATACTAATTAGTAAAGCGCGTCGCGCAATCAACAGATAAAATCAATTACAATTGCCTTCAGTGCAGTGCATACAAAAAAAAAAAATCAGTGCAGTGCGCGTACCAAAAATTAAATAAATTTGTGCAGTGCATGCAAAAAAAAAAAAAAAAACAACAAAAAAAAAATCAGTGCAGTGCGCCCACCAAAAATTAAATAGATTTGAGCGGAGTGTCATCTATTCTTCCCGTTACCATCTCCTCCCTTTTTTCCGTCTCATGTTCTTTGAAGCTGACAATTGTGTGCAACTTTGGAGCCCATTTGAGACGTAAGGTGGATAGTTGTTCATCATGTGTTGTTCTCCGTTAAAGATATGAAATGATACGAATGGTTGTGGTTGCTAGAGCATAACACCAGCAGCTGTTTGTTATTTTCATTTCTGTCTCTTGTCTGGGAACTTCAGTTGATGTTTTGACTTAGTGGCGTCTTAGTTGTGATTTTGTTTTTGTCTTTCTGTATTTTGTAATGCGTGGTAATTTTTGTGTTGATTTTAGCAATATTCGGGGGCTAAGATCCAATTTCTTTGCAGTGTTCGCCCATACTGCAAAATGCTGGCCAGCTGTTTTGGCACTAAGTGAAACGCAGGTAGGGGAGAACTCTGATCCTTCGGAGTTTTTCCTTCCTGGCTATTGCTAAGTGCCTTTATTTTTTTCCTCTTATGGCCTCGCCGTGTATGTTCACAATGATGTTGCCTATCAAGTTCTACCACAATACGGCCTCTGTTCAAATAAGAACTTCAACTTCATGTGGTTTAAATTCAGTGTCCATAAGCACATCATTCATTATTGTTTCATTTAAATAGAAGCCCCAATCTAGATAGTAATTCAACCTCTAACGAGTTTGATGCGCTATCTGACTCCATTTCAAGAATTGTTTCCCATTACCCTCTCACTGAAATCGCTATTGCGGGTGATTTCAATGTACACAATTCTGGGTGACTTCGTCATTCTGGCCAGACAACACGCGAAGGTAGGTGTGTTGAGATCTTTGCTGAATTAAATCTTTTAACTCAGCTTGTTGATGAGCCCACTCGGGTTCCGGATATTTCTGGCCATTCGGCCAACACATTAGATTTGTTTCTCATTTCTCATCCTGAAAAATATAGGGTCAAAGTGTCATCACCTCTAGGCACGTCGGACCATTTGTGTCATATCGGTAGATTTTCCGGTTTCCGTCACAGTAAAAAGAGAAAAAGTCCCAAAAAGAACTGTATGGCAATATGAGAAAAACAATTGGTACGGCCTGAATAATTTCTTTCGACATTTCAACTGGTCTTTGTGCTTTTTCGACGGTAACGTGGATGCTTCAGCTGATATGTTATCTAACGTAATTCTCAACGGCATGACTAACTTTGTTCCGCATAGATCAAAGAGCATCATCCCCAAAGAAAATTCGTGGTTCGATTCGGGCTGTAAAGAGATGATTAGGGAAAGAGAAAAATGTTTTCGGATTTTCAAAAATGACCCTACCGTTGAAAACAGAAATAAGTTTAAGTGCGCCAGGAACATCTGCAATACTCACATACAGAAGACCAAGTTTCTATATGACCAAAAGGTAAGACAAAAAATACTATTGTGTCCAAAAGGAAGTAAAAACTTCTGGTCTTTTGTTAAGAATATTAAGAACTCGGCCAAATCATCGGTTCCTACGCTCGTCTTCAATGACTCTCCTTACGTCAACTCCATCGATAAAGCAAATGTGCTAGCAGCTCAGTTCGCTGCCAACTTGACACTACCATACAGCACTCTAGCTCCACCTGAACTTGAGAGTAAGAACTGTGCAATGAAGCAGATATTTTTTAATACTTGTTCGGTAGCAAGAGTCCTCAAAGATCTCAATATACATAAATCCGCTGGTCCAGATGGTATCCCCGCCGTTATTCTGAAGAGGTGTTCTACGCTGGAAAAACCACTGCGTTAACTTTTCCATCTTTCCTATTCTGCTGGGATTTTTCCGAGCAGATGGAAAACTGCATTTGTCCAGTCTGTCCCTAAAAAAGGCGAATCTTCCTCCCGTCCAATTGCACTTACATCCCTTCTTTCCAAGGTCATGGAAACGTTGATAAACCTTCAACTCATGAAATATCTTGAACAACGAAAGCTTCTCAATTACCGACAATACGGCTTAAAGGTCCGCTGGTTATTTGATCGCTTATCTCACCGAAAAGTGGAACCAATCTTTACATTGTTTTGGAGAAAGTAAGATTATTGCGCTTGATATTTCTAAAGCATTTGATAGAGTTTGGCATCAGGCTCTTTTATCGAAAATGCGTGCTTTTGGTATCGATGAGTCTCTTCTTCGTTGGATTAGAAACTACCTTTCCGACCGTTCAATACAAGTTGTGTTGAATGGTTTTAAGTCTGATACCCACTTTATAAATGGAGGTGCGCCCCAGGGCTCCGTTTTGTCTCCGACTCTCTTCCTCATTTTCATAAAAGATCTCCTGTCTGAAACTTCTAATGCTCTCAACTGTTTTGCTGACGACTCAACCCTCAGCTTTTCATATTCGTTTCCAAATTCACGGCCCTGCTCTTCGGACGTGGAAATGGAACGGTTGCGTATGATAAGCTCATTGAATTCAGAACTTGACAACATTGTTACATGGGGTATAAGAAACCGAGTAGAATTAAATGCTTCGAAAACTTAGTGTTGTCATTTGTCGTTAAAGCCTAGCATCCCTTCATTTTTCATTACCATTATCCATGAATGGTACCTGCAGTGCTGCCACTGAGAAATTTAAAAAATCATAGTTTAAAAACATGATTTGGGATAAAAAAACATGACGGACCAATCTTGTAATGAAAAATAAAAGAAAGAATTCAAATAGAGTATCTGGAAACCATACCATGAGTAAAACAAATGTATATAATAGATTAACAGTTTGTTCAGATTATTAATTAAAACATAAAAGCAAAAAAGGATCGAAACTTAAAACTAAAACAAACAGTTTTGATAAATGAAAAGATTAGTAAAATTTTTAACAGTTGAAACACTTTTTATATTTCTCAGATGAACATTTCGGAAGTAATGCTTCCATCGTCAGTGAGATTTATAAGCTAAAATAAATTATTTGTCAAAAAATTAATAAGTGGTACCCGTGGTGTGATGGATAGCATGTCCGCCTGTTAATCCAGAGGTTCGAATCCCACCAGAGGCAAAAATGTTTTTTCTACGGGTATCGCCTTTCGCGAGGAATTGGCAAGTCCTCCGTTAGTATTCATTGCCATGAAAAGCGCTTTCTCGATTAGCCGTTCGGAACCGGCAGAAAATTGTAGGTCCCCTCCATTCCCTCACAAGGGATGGTTGTGAGAAATGCGCTAGGCCCAAGGGCTCCTCGCTCTGTTGCGCCACCCTATTTATTTATTTATAAAAAATTAATAAAAAAAAAAACAAAAATGTTTCTAAACAAAATTACAATTGAGTTGAATTGAATCTATTTTTAAAATGATTCTTTGATCGGTCCATCATTACAATTCATTAGATTATTTTTGTCTTTAAATATGTAAAATGATTCAAAAGCATCTAATTCATAATTGCTATTTACATTTCTTAATATTTTTAAATTTTGCAAACTAAAACTATGACTATTTTCTAGCATATGTTCTGCAACACTTGACTTTTCTTTTTCATTATATTTAAGATTGCAAAATTTTTTTAAATTTTTTTTGAATATGTCATCCTGTCTGTCCTATATATTCTTTTGTACAATCACTACATCCGATAGAATAATTTTTGAAGTTGTTCAATTTTATCTTTAGATCCTCCAATCAGATTTTTTATTTTTATTTCGCTGCACTGATTGATTAAAGGATATTAAGATAAAATTGAACATCTTCAAAAATCAGGAATTTATTCTGTCAGATGTAATGATTGTACAAAGAATAAAATATAATGAAAAGAACATATGCTAGAAAATAGTCATAGTTTTAGTATGCAAAATTTAAAATTATTAAGAAATGTAAATAGCAATTATGAATTAGATGCTTTTGAATCATTTTATGTATCTAAAAACAAAAATAATCTAATGAATAGTGATGAATGATTTTGAACCGATTAAAGGTTCAACTTAAAAAAATTTTTTTAATAGATTCAACTGAACTCAATTGTAATTTTGTTTAGAAACATTTTTGCTTTTTTTTATTAATTTTTTTGACAAATAATTTATTTTAATTTATAAATCTCACTGACAATGGAAGCAGTGCTTCCAAAATGTGCGTCTGAGGAAATATAAAAAGTTTGTGTTTTAACTGTCAAAAATCTTACTAGTCTTTTTATTTATTAGATAAAAAAACACGTCGATTATCTCAACTAAAAGAACTCATTATACAGTTTTGTACTTATTCATGTGTTTTTTATCCATTGTCTAGAGAACAAAAACTGAAAATGGCCAAAAGCGATTTTTATAAAATAAATACATGATTTTTCTTAAGCCGAAATATATGTTTCAATTCTCTGCAATTGGCAATTGCTGAAGCTGAACTAAATTTTCTATGTTGAAAGCAAAATAATATCAGGAAAATAAAAAGCATGGAAAATGAAGTGAACGAATATAAAAATATAAAAACTGTTTCATCCTCTGATCTCTTTTACTCATCATCATTGCTTTAGTCGAGCACTCGAGGTGATTGCTGAGCTGTCAAAAATATTCCAAGGCCCGAGGCGAAAGAAAGATTAAGGCTGTGTGTGAAAAAACATGATTTTGGACTCAAAACATGAAAATATGATTAGGGTCTAAAAAGCATGAAAATCATGATAAATCATGATTTCTGGCAGCCCTGGGTACCTGCATCCATGAAACCGAAAATCTGTCAGTACCTGGTATGTGTGTAAACGACGACCTTCGTTGGAATGACCACATATTTGAAGTCGCCAATAATGCTGCAAAGTGCTTAGGTTTGCTTAAGCGATGCAGAAAATTTTTTACCCACTCTGATCTGGCTACAATCTATAAGGACTACATCCGCCCGAAACTAGAGTATAATTCTCATATCTGGTCAGGTGTTTCTCAAACATCTTTGCGCCTACTTGATAGGATACAAAACAGAGCGTTGAAACTGATAGGTGATAGTTCAATTGTAGAATCGATTGATTCTCTTGAACACCGTCGAACTGTTACTTGTCTCACTCTTTTTCGTCGCTTCTTTTACAAACAGCTTTAGTGAAATAGCCAGTTGCAGTCCTCCCCTGAAACAATTAAGCCGCAATACCAGCCTCGCAAGGAATGCTCATCAGTTCTCCCTCCAGCCCAACTTCGGTCGTGCAGTTAAGTATAGAGATTCATATTTTAGCCGCTCAACCCGGAAGTGGAATGCTTTACCCAACTCAATTTTCCCCACGCAATATAATGTACAGAAATTCAAGAGTGATGTGCATCGGCATCTCCTTTCTTATCCTTCCTTATTTCCTAACACCCGCACTGTGTTCTAAACATTATAAGGGTAGTCATAACTCCTTGAAGTGCGCGTAAATTATAAAAAAAAAAAAAAAATGATAAACACGTTTTTATGAGAGGTGACCCATAAGCACCGCGCCGAATGCGCCGAGTAGCCCAACTCTCTACTTTGCCGCGGCTCTCACGCGGTGGCATTTGCTATCAAAACCAATTTGAAGTTCTCTCTTGTTGCTATTGCTAGTGATGAGACATGAGATAGGACAAACTGATAGCTCAGAGATGTGACTCAACTGTGGTTGCTACTGCTGCTAAAATAACAGTTGAAGTAGCATTTTCAATCAGATTTTATTGTCAAACTATACTATTAAATATTGAAAATATGTTAGTTAATCCATAACGATCAATTTTCTTTTTGAGAATAATGAAACAAAAGCATTTTAAAGTTTGACAACAACAAAAAAAGTATTTAAAAACGTATTTTTTGTTATATTTTACTGTAGTCACAATTTAAAAAGCTTATGCTTCATTTGTTGCAAAAAAATTAATTCTTTGAAGTCAAGTGCCAATATTTGCCCCAAATTTAGTAAAATATTTGCAAAATACAATGTTTTTTTAATATATAATATGTGAATAAGAACTCCGACATGCACTTTTTAGGCTTATAGTCTATTCCCATTGGAACAAAAACGTGGTTTTGGTAGTAACTCCCAAATAGTAACAAATTTTCACATTATTTTTCCAGAACCTCATTAGTGCAGTCAATGAAGCGAAAAATAGGGCCCAACCTCCGAATTTTTTTACTGTGAACCGATTAGCATGAAATTTTGGAATTAGGCTCATCTTACCCTTAAATTCGAAAGTGAAAATGATTTGCACACCGCCACCACCCTGGGGGTGGTTGCCACCCCTTCTCGGGGTTGAATTTTTTTTTTTAAATAACCTCAAATATCGATAGAAGGCTTAATTTTAAGCAAAAAAACAAATATAAAGTTTTTTGTTAAGTCCAATACTTTTCGAGTTATTGGCAATTGAAAGTTCGCAATTTGTTCACGTTTTTCATCTATTTATTGCAAATATCTCCAAAACTATACGTTTTATCGAAAATTTTATAAAGAACAAAATTGTAGCAGATAAAACAATGAACAATTTAATTTCTTATAAAGTATTCTAAGTACAATATTAAGCTAGATATAAAAGATCAAAGTCATTTTTTATTTTGTCTGAAATTTAATCGATGTGTTCAATGCCTTCTAGCGGCGAGCAGATGCATTTTATTTATTGTAATGTAAGAAGATGTTTTGTAGTGCTTAAAATAATCTTTAAAATGAGCACTATAAAAAGTCTTTTGCACGTAAAATAAGTGAGCTAAAGTGCAAATAAGGGGAGCATCTAATGTTTTTTTCTTTTAAATCAATGGCTTTCATAAGTGCCATTTCCACCAAAATTAAATTAAATCGTATTCCGCCTAAAATTAAGTTTGTTATGAAGAGTTTGATAGATAGTATCAGTTTGGCTGCTTTTGGACACATATTTTTCAAGAAAGTCACGATTAAAAAAAATACAACAAATTTTCAAATTTTTAAAAAATCCTTTTTTTCATAATATCTCAAAAATGACGACAGATACGTATGATAGTGTGGGAATAAAAAATTTTGGTTTTTTTTGACAAACAATTTGGTCTTTTAGTTTTTTCTGTCAAACAAAAATTGACGGAGATATGATTGTTTAAAGAGCGCGTTGCAGCGCAATCACAGCCTCTCTTAAGTCCTTTAACCCTTCACCGTTTTGTCAAAAAGTTGTTTACTATGTATTGCAATCAAGGATGTTGTAGCTCTCTTAATTACCTTTACAATGGTTTCTTGCAAATTGTGATAGTATAAAAATTGAAGGAGTTATGGTCCACAAACTCATTGATCTAAAAGAAAAAAACATTAGATGCTCTCCTTATTTGCACTACAGCTCACTTATTTTACGTGCAAAAGACTTTTAATAGTGCTCATTTTAAAGCTTATTTCAAGCACTACAAAACATCCTCTTGGATTAAATAAATAAATAGGGTGGCGCAACAGAGCGAGGAGCCCTTGGGCCTAGCGCTTTTCTCACAACCATGCCTTGAGAGGAAATGGAGGGGACCTACAATTTTCTGCCGGTTCCGAACGGCTAATCGAGAAAGCGCTTTTCATGGCAATGAATACTAACGGAGGACTTGCCAATTCCTCGCGAAAGGCGATACCCGTGGAAAAAACATTTTTGCCTCTGTTGGGATTCGAACTCGAACCTCTGGATTAACAGGCGGACATGCTATCCATCACACCACGGGTACCACCTTGTCTCCTCTCCTCCTTGTATCCTCTTGGATTAGAATGCATAAAATGCATCTGCTCGCCGCTAAATGGCATTGACTACAACCATTAAATTTCAGACAAAATAAAAAGTGGTTTTGATCTTATGTATCTAGCTTAATATTGTTCTTAAAATACTTTATAAAAAACCAAATTGTTCACTGTTTTACCTGCTACAATTTTGTTTTTATAAAATTTTCGATAAAACGTATAGTTTTGGAGATATTTGCAATAAATAATTGAAAAACGTGAACAAATTGCGAACATTCAATTGCCAATAACTCGAAAAGTATTGGACTAAACAAAAAACTTTATATTTGTTTTTTTGCTTAAAATTAGACCTTCTATCGATATCCGAGGTTATTTCAAAAAAAAAAATTCACCCCCGAGAAGGGGTGGCAACCACCCCCAGGGTGGTGGCGGTGTGCAAATCATTTTCACTTTTGAATTTAAGGGTAAGATGAGCCTAATTCCAAAATTTCATGCAAATCGGTTCACAGTAAAAAAATTCGGACCTAAAATGCTTCATTGACTGCACTACATGTTTTCATTAGCGAGATGTTTTCAAGTCGCTTATGATAAAACCCATAGCAAATAAGTGACGGAATAGGAGCTATTTTATGTTCTAAATGTGTTCACCATAAGCAAGTGCTATATAACAAATCTTTTCTCTTCACTTCGAACACATATTTTCTTAAGTGTTAATGATATAAATTAATTTGTCTTTTACTCAATCTTTTCATTCTACAATAATTCATTTTCATTTTCAATTCATTTTTATTTACTTTTTCTTATATCTACTTACATGCTAACAAAAATTTGTAAAACTAGCTTATATAATAACTTGATAAGTCAGTAAGTTACTGACCCTAGGCGGGTACTCTAAATTATTCAATATCTTACTACTTACTAATGCCTTTCGGCCTTAAGATATCTTATGAATTAAAAACTTGAACTAGTTAAAACTAAGAAAATTTAAAAAAACTTAGTTTTAAAGATCATTTTTTGTGCTTTCTTACAACTAATTAAAACTAACTAAAACTAATTAAAACTACTTAAAACTAGAGAAACTTTTTTTTTTTTTTTTTTTTTTTTTTTTTTTTTTTTTTTTTTTTTTTTTTTTTTTTTTTTCTTTTTTCAAAAGACACTTGGCAGTATTCGACACCAAGTAGTGTGGGATTCTTACCTCCCTAAAAACTCCTCGTAATCAGAACCAATCTATGAACGATCGACAACAGATTTTTCTTTCTCAATAATATGATCGCTTTATGGGAAGCTTAAACTTTTAATGCTTCCCATGACTCTTAGACCATTAGCTCGTGTGGCTTGGTTCTTCTTAATCTCCGAACATTGCCACTCGTATTTAATACGGACTCCATTTCAGAGTTGATATGACTATGCAGTCGCTGATTGTGTGATACAGCATGTTTTCTTACAACTTCTGTAACGGTTTCTATTTGTAGGTCAAGATGTAAATCGCTATTTCTTATATACCATGGTGCATTTACTATTCGACGAAGGACTTTGTTTTGGAACTTTTGGATGATTTCAGTATTTGTTTTCTTTGTACAGCCCCATAATTGGATTCCATAGGTCGAAACAGGCCTTAGTACCTACTTGTTTATAAAGCATTATTTTATTTTCGACACATAGGTCAGAATTTCTATGTAAATAAAAACAATAAACTTATTTGAATTTTTTAAAAAACAAAATTGTTAGATTTTTTATTGGTAAAGCTACTTTGCTTAATTTCACAAATTATTTTTTTAAATGTAATAGGCGACGCGTTTCGGACTCTGTCCATCATCGGGCGCAAGCTTCGTATCCGAAGCTTCGTATCCGAAGCTTGCGCCCGATGATGGACAGAGTCCGAAACGCGTCGCCTATTACATTTAAAAAAATAATTTGTGAAATTAAGCAAAGTAGCTTTACCAATAAAAAATCTAACAATTTTGTTTTTTAAAAAATTCAAATAAGTTTATTGTTTTTATTTACATATTATATCACACAAATTGGAGACAAAAAAATCCAAAATGGTCAGAATTTCTACCGAGTAACTTCAAGTTGAGCTCTTCCCTTTTCTTTTTGATATGCTCTTTCCATTTTAGCTTGCATCCAAATTCATCCCAAGGTATTTGGCCGTATTGGCGTAAGGTTTGTGTTGTGATTTTTTTGTTTGCCACTGTGCCCACCCCCTACCCTAAGACTTACACGCTAAACCTGTGTAAGCCAGCCATTGGCGACTTACTATCATCATCAATATCAATTTGTTGCTCGGACAACCACCAGAACATATCTGCCGTTTTGACAACGTCACGACGATCGCGATCTGAGACCGCCCTACTGAACCGAAGGAGCTCTTCAACGTCTCCGCCTACAGCGGTGACGTCTTGGTTATAAAGGAGCCGTCGATCCACGGACTTGCGGCAGACGTGGTAGTTTAGCGGAACCGCCTAGTTCTACAATAAATGAGTGTAAGAATACAATAACATTAATAAAAGTAGTTTTTCTAAAAACAAAAACAGTTAGGAACGGTTCACCACTTTTCGTAAAAGAAACGATTTTGTTGTTGTGACGGCAACAGTTTCACATACAAAATTTTATTTTTATCAAGAGTAGGTAAGTAAGGAACCACACAAACATGACGAAATATTGTGACAACAGCAAAAATGTAGCGTCAGTGGCGTAGCTTTTTAGTGTTTTTTTTTTTTTTTGCCAGAAGCTGGTAAGGTATTCCAGATCAAAAAAACTTTCAAAATCTATGATGGCGCCATTTTCATTTCAAAATTATAAAAAAGATAGGGTGGCGCAGCAGAGCGATTAGCCCCAGGGCCTAGCGCATTTCTCACAACCAAGCCCTGTGAGGCATTTCTCACAATTTTCTGCCGGATCCGAACGGCTAATCGAGAAAGCGCTTTTCATGGCAATGAATACTAACGGAAGACTTGCCAATTCCTCGCGAAAGGCGATACCCGTGGAAAAAACATTTTTGCCTCTGTTGGGATTCGAAACACGAACCTCTGGACTAACAAGCGGACATGCTATCCATCACACCACGGGTACCACATTTCAAAATTACAGACTTATATAAACTACTAGCTGAGCCGCCCGGCGTTACTCGGGTCTGTGGTTTTAAGGTTCCCGTTCTCGTTCCTGATTCTGTTCCTATGGGATTATAGGGATGAAATCTTTGCTTAGTTACTGAGGAATTATGTGGCATCCCAGTACTGAAAGAATATTTGAAATCAGTCTAGTAGTTTTTAAGTTTCCGTTCCCAACCCCTGTGGGAATTTTCCGTTCTCATGGAAATGTGTGAATAAATTATAAGTCTATGTCACTGAGAGATAAAGTTTCATCCTAGAGTTGAAAGAATTTTTGAAATCGGTCAAGTAACTTTAAAATTCCCGTTCTCGTTCTTGTTTCTGTTCCCGTGGGACTATAGGGATGAAGTCTATGCTAAGTTACTGAGGGATGATGTGGCATCCCAGATCTGAAAGAATTTTAGAAAACTGTCCAGTAGCTCCTAAGTTTCCGTTCCCAACCCTGTTCCTGTGGGATCTTCCGTTCCCATGGAAATATGTGAATGAAATGTAAATCTATGTCACTGAGAGATATTGTAATATCCTAGAGTTGAAAGAATTTTTGAAATCGGTCTAATAACTTTAAGGTTCTTTTGAATTTTAGATGAAACATTTCGGAGGGAACATGTACTATATATTATCCGCATATTCCCACGGGAACAGAAGGACGCTAACCTTAAAAATACAGACCTCAACAACGCCGTGAATGTGAGGGTATATGAGTATGTTTTAAGCAGCCCAGGGTGTTGAGCGAAGATCTCCGCTGACTCATTAACTTGCTGATATTTGGACTATGCATGCTTAGTCTGACACGATAAGTCAGCTTTTCTTTTGTTTTTTTTTTTTTTTTATAGAACAGTGTTTTGTTTATAACGAAAGCTAACGCATTGCATTGATGTCGTCTCTGTTGAACGCTGCTTTATTTTGATTTGAGTCAATGAAACGATAGTCAATGCCCAATGTCGGTTTTTTTTACTGCTTACTTTTCCTTTTCTGATTTTAAGCATTCTGTTTACATTTTATGTCTGTGGCGTGATAGAAATGTTTTAGACGGGGTCGTCTTCTTGTCCGTCGAAATTGGTCAAATAGTTATATAAGGTTGCTTTCCCAATCACGTTCGCGTATGATCCTTAATACGAAAGAATTTTTGAAATCGGTCGAGTAGTTTTGAGGTTCATGTTTTCGTTCCCGTAGGAATATAGGGATGAATTATAATCTTAGTTGCTGATGGATAATGTATCATCCCAATTCTGAAAGATTTTATGAAATCTTTCCAGTAGTATCTAGGTTTCCGATTCCAATCCTGTTCCCGGATTAAAAAAAATATATTGCTGAGCCTTCTGGCGTTGCCCGGGTCCCGTGGGAATATGAGGATGAAATAATTTATGTAAATGTGGTATATTGATAATGTACCATCTTAAAGTTGAAAACATTTTTGAAATCGGTCATGCGGTTTATGTTACGGTCAATTAAAGTTTATGTTACTCGGTGATAGTGTAGCATTCTAACGGTGAAAGAATTTTTCAGTAGTTTCTAGGTTCCCGTTCACATTCCCGTTCCCATAGGAATATAGGGATAAAAAATATCCTAAGTCCGTCTCCTGGTCCTAAGCTACCTCCCCACCAATTTTCAAACAAATCCGTTCAGGCGTTCTTGAGTTATAAATAGTGTAACTAACACGACTTTCTTTGATGTATATAGATATACATATAGATTAAGTATTCATTACACATATCGAGTTTTCATGGTTTTTAAGATGTATTATGCTATTCGGGGCGGAGACAAATCCAACGAATCAATAACCATGAATATTGGTTTAGCAAATCTCGAGTTATAAGTGTTGTAACAAACCCGTCTTTGTTTTACATATTAAGATTTACTCAAAGTACCTAAATACACCCCCGTTTTTCCTGTGCTAAATAGGGACAGTAAATTACTTAAGTTGTGGTTTTTTTTTTTTCAATCCAGTAGCGAGCAAAGTATTTGAATTCAAAAAAAAGTAGGGAAAACGCTGGTATCGCCACCTATATTCACAGTTTCACGAACAACTTTTTCCAATCGGAAAAAGCGAATCGTAAAACCAGTGGAACGCATAACTTTATAATTTTTTGCAAATGTAACGTTGTTTCGTAAATAAGCTTACAAAATATTTTAGTTATTAAAGTCGAAAACTTTGCTGTTTTGTTTTTAACGTACCTACCATAAAAAGGCATAACCTGAAACTAATTCGATCTGAAACGGAATTCAATCCTAAGTGTAAATTAGGTATTTGAAGCATTCAAGAAAATATAATCCAGGGAAAACCTCACTCACCTCTAGTTATAGTGACTCATCGACTCATCCCTAGTTCGTTTGACGTTTGTGTTGCTATTGAAAAATAATTTTAGCAAATAAACAATTGTAAAAACATCGCGCCGCATTCATTGGGTCACCCCTAAGTTGCTCGCGGCAAAACCCTCGCCTTTAGCTGCGACGCTCCCACCGCACGCAACGCGTTCTATGGGCCGGGGCCTTTATCAGGACAGCGTCTTTTTTGCTTTTCTTCCAACATCTGAAAAGCTTTAAGAAAATTAGTATGTTGCTGGTAGTACAATGGACCGGTATTTAGATCTGAGTGCTCCAGGCTCCAGCTACTATTTAAAAACCTCCAACAAAAAATAAACACTATAATACATGCCAGCCTTAACTGTTGCATTAAATACTCATTTCGATGCAAAGACAATGTGACGATTGGAGAAGGACTCAAGCCACATTATATTTAGTGATAGCACAGCACCGCGCTCAAAAGTTGAAGTTGAGTCAACTTGTACTACAGCTACTCCTACTGCTACAGCTACAACTACGCATTGTGTACACTCTTATGGCATTTGCTTACTTTCGACTTTGACAGCGCTGCGTACTACAGCTACAGCTACGCCATTCTGTTAAGGCAAGAGTTCCATCAGACAACAAAAGAGCTAAAGTGAGCTGCTAATGTCTCAGCTTCATTAGTATTAGTACACTAGTATTCTTCGCATTTTGAGCACGCCCCCCCTAGCTCACGAGCAATGTTCCAGTTCCAGTTCCAGTTCCAGCACGATATCAAATTTTTAAACCTCTCTTAACTTTTAGTCATGTTTTTCAGGTTCTCATTTTTTGGCAAAAAAAAAAAAAAACATCTGTTCTTACCAGTGAGTGGCGTGGCGTCCATATAACACGATTCCTATCGTCTTACCTTTTAAAATGTGTCCCTTGTTCGTAGAAAAAACCAGCAACATAAGTCTACAACTAAGCAGTCAACAGCCTATCTTTGCCCATACATAAAATGTTCTTCAAGCACTTTTAAATTTGCGAGATACACACACAATACACAAAGCACACACAAAACACAAAGCATTGAAAATCGCCGCGCAGAACATATTCTGTGTTTGTCCCTGTCTTTCCTACGATATACTTCCACCCCGGTGCCTCCCTTTTCAATACACGTTCTCTTATTGAAAAAAGTAAGACGATAATTTTCGTCTTACTGCAATTTCTGCTTGGAAAAAATAATACAGTTTTCGCCTTAGAGTAATGTACGGCGAATTCGGTTTTGTTGTGCTGTTTTTTTTTTTTGTTCTACTGATCATTGTTTTGAATTATTTGCAAGTTTAAAGTGAATTTTAACCTAAATGACTTAAAGTATAGAGGCTTCGATTAATCCACGTTGGGAATTTAAGGTACCTTCTGTTTATTCCTTCTTAATTTGTGTAGGAGCCTTTCCATATGAAAACGGTCAATCCGAAATGTTGCTATACCTCCGATTTTGCTCAAACTTTGTAGAAATGTTTCTTTGCTATCGAAATACGAAATAGTCAAAGGATTTTTTTTTTGTAATTTTCCTCTCCCCTCCAGCCATACTCAGAGAACCGAACATAGTGATTTTATGGGCTTCAGACTTTGCACTCTTAAATTGTCTGTATTCAAGCGATTAGGACGATTAAGGTGTCATTTTAAAGCTGATAAAGCATTCTTTTCAAATCAATCAAAAGGTTTAAGATATTTGAGTTGCTTTAGAAACCTGATCCTTTTGAAATCAACACATTTTATATACATTTTTGCCATTTTTGAAGTAGTCCTGTGCCTAAAATATCAATAGTAAGTCCCTAAAAATTTCCCTAATTAAACCTAACAATAATTACAAAATAAAAAATTCAAAGTTGATCAAAAAACAAATTTTTTATGTGCTTTACAAACATCCCTTTCAAACTCTGAGCTTTTGAAAAAAAAGCCAATCTTTGGGAGCATTTTTGTGAATGTTGACTACCAGATATCAAAATGAAAGAAGGTAGAATTTAAAGGTCTTTTCTTCAACTATTAGTCCTGAAAATTTCATTTTGTTATTCACATGCACACTGAAGTTACAGATGATTAAAAACAAGCTTATTTCTAAGCTATGGAAAAAGCCAATCTTTGGGCACATTTTTGGGAATGTTGACTGCCAGATATCAATACGGGAGTGGGCAGGATTTAAAGGTCTATTCTTCAACTTTAAGTCTTAAAAAAGTCTTAAGTCTTCAAAATTTCATTTTGTTATTCGCATGTACACTGAAGCTACAGCTGATTAAAAACAAGCTTACAAAAAAATTAAAAATTTTTTTGGATAGAACGATATTAAAAAAAGTCTTTGAAACTAAGAATTAAAAGAATAAGCTTTTTTTTAATCAGGTCAATTTTTAGGGACTTACTATTGATATTTTAGGCACAGGACTACTTCAAAAATGGCAAAAATGTATATAAAATGTGTTGATTTCAAAAGGATCAGGTTTCTAAAGCAACTCAAATATCTTAAACCTTTTGATTTGAAAATAATGCTTTATCAGCTTAAAAAAGACACCTTAATCGTCCTAATCGCTTGAATACAGACAATTTAAGAGTGCAAAGTCTGAAGCCCATAAAATCACTATGTTCGGTTCTCTGAGTATGGCTGGAGGGGAGAGGAAAATTACAAAAAAAAAAATCCTCTGACTATTTCGCATTTCGATAGCAAAGGAACATTTCTACAAAGTTTGAGCAAAATCGGAGGTATATCAACATTTCGGATTGACCGTTTTCATATGGAATGGCTCGTAGTTGATTCACTTTTCTCGACTTACCATTTGAAAATATCCACGCCACGCCACTGTATCTTACTCTATAGACTCATAAAAAATTGAGAGTTCGTTGTTCTAAGAAGCTTAACCAATAGAACCTTTAACTGCAAACGGTGCTGAGCTTTTAATGCCTCTTACTATACTATTATTTATCCTATCTACTGTTCAAAATGAATCTTCGGGCAGATATGTTTAAAAGGTTGTTGTAAAGTGAGGCACTAGACGATTACCAATGAAGTTGTCGCTGATCTGTTATTATTGTTATTGTTTATTTCTTGTAGCAAAAATGATCATACATGTTTTCATTAAACCTATTTAAAATTTTTAACATTTATAATATATTTTTAAATTGATAGTGGAAGGAAAAGCTACGAAAAACCTTCATATAATTGGATAGTTATAGAGAAGGGGAGGGCAAGCTGAAAAATACCTCCTTCAAACAGTGTCTTGTTAACAAAATTTGTTTTAACATAGATAACATTTCTACCATAGAAAATAACTAATACTTGGTATTGAATGCACTATTACAGAAAGAAAATAAATAAATAAATTAATTAATATATTAGAACTATGTAAATAAATAATGAAAACAGCAAAAAAATAAATAGATAATAAGAAAAGGAAAACAAAAATGACAAATTGATTAATTAAAAGATAACAGATTAATAGATAACAATTATGTATGTGTGACAACAGCATTCAATAAATAAATTAATTTGTATTTAGATACAAGAATAAGAAAAAATAAGTAAATAATAATAATAATAACAATAATGGTAATAGTAAAAATAATATAAATCTTAATGCTAATATCAAATAAATATCACAGATCTAAAGCAATTAATTGATTGATTAAATGCTTGATTTAGGATGTGACTACCAAATTCATCACAGGTTAAGAGGACATTTCTTAAGACATAAATTGTAACATAAAGATCTGTGAACATAATATATATAAATGGTATTTTTCTATGAGGACAAGTTTGAAATGAGATAGTTCTCAGATGAACTACAAGATAATTCGTATCTATTTAGAAGATACGCTATTCTAGAATGAATTTTATCAACTTTTGCTATTCTATGCAACTCTTCTGTCGAAAAGTGCCAAGGTAATCTTAGCATCAGTTTTAGGATTTTATTTTGCATCCTCTGTAACCTTAGCAAATGGCTTTTTGCACATTTACCCCAGACCGGTGACCCATACATCATTATGCTTTGGAAAATTACCTTATAAATGATTAACTTGTTTTCATCACTAAGCTTAGAGTTCCTATAAATAAAGGGATACAGAATTTTTATGGTGACATTAATTTTATTTATGGTTTGCTGTATATGCAAAGCGTAGGTTAAGGTTTTATCAAGGTGAACTCCTAAATATTTTGCGCTAGACTTCCATTCAGTTTGAACTCCATCAATGGTTAATCTTCTGCTGGGTAAAAGGCAAGTTTTTCTTTTACGAGTGAAAAAGACAGCTTGAGTTTTCCCAGCATTTAATTTAATTCTCCACTTTGATAGATATTCCCTAACATTATCTAAAGCAGTTTGCAAATTGGTTTCAATTACGAAACCATTTGAATCAGTAGCATAAATGCATGTATCGTCTGCGAAAATACCAATTTCACATCCTGTTAACTTAGGAAAGTCGGATGTATAAATGTTGTAGAGGAAAGGTCCTAAGACCGATCCTTGAGGAACACCAGCTATGATAACCTTTTGTTCTGAACATTCAGCATTAACAAAAACTTTGAAATTTCGTCCCGTTAAAAATGAATAAATTATTTCTGTTATGTGGAGAGGGAAATTCAGCATGAACAATTTGTGAATCCAACCGTTGTGCCAGACTGTATCAAAAGCCTTTTCTACATCTAAAAGGACTTATCCTGTGCTTTTACCAAATGCTAGATTATTGTTGATATCCTTAGTAATCCTATGTACCTGGTGAACTGTACTGTGTTGGCATCTTAATCCAAATTGTTCTGCGGGTAATATATTATTGCTATTTATATGATCGAGAAGATGTTGTTTTATAACTTTCTCATGACATTTACTAATTGTACTTAGCAGACTAATCAGCCTATAGCTAGACGGCATTGAAGATGTCTTTCCTGGCTTCAAGACAGGTATAACCTTAGCTTTTTTCCACTTGTTTGGAAAATAACCTAGATTAAAGCATCCATTGAAGATATTTACAAGAAACTCTAAGCCTATTGTTGGAAGATTTTTGAGGTATATGTTTTTAACACCATCAAGACCAGGTGATTTAGAAGCCTTCAAATCTAATATAATATTTTTGAGTTCATCAAAGGAAACCACATTTCCTTGCAGATTGAGTATAGTTGCATTTACTGAGATACAAGACTGTTCAACTGCTAAATCAAGATTACTTTGTCTATTTAAATTGCTTGTAACCAAATAATTTGAATAAAATTCAATAGCTAAAGCATCAGCCTTTTCAGAGTTCGAAACCATTATGGTACTTCCTACTTTAAATGCAGGAATGTTATTTTTTTTCTTAATAATCTTGGCAATATTCCAAAAGGGTTTGCTTGCCTTATCTAACTTTTGAAGTTTACTGTTCCAAGATTTATTCCTATGTTCCTTTACTAAAGTCTTGATAACATTATTAAATAACTTCATTTCAAGAGCATAAAACTGATTTCTAGTTCTCATCCACAAGGATCTTATTTTGTTTCTAGTTTTTATTATGTTTAGGATATTATGAGGAAGTCCAATTGGTGTTCCAGTATGAATAGGCTTTTTTGGGATAGATTCTTCAATGCTTTCATGAATAGCATTCGTAAGACTATCTACAGCTGATCTGTGTTAGAGAATGGAGCTCTTAAGTAAAAGGCAAATATTCTGAGAAACTTGAATGTGCTATTTCAAAATCTAGAAAACAGCTTAACCATCTCCCCAGACATAGTTTCTAAATCAATTACCGATTCACCCTGACCACTTACAAATGAAAACACTTCCAAAGCATCATTCTTAAACGAACCGTTACCGACACCAAAGCCGAACATTTCTAGATACTCGATCAATAATTTGCCGTCACTTTATAATTTTCATCCTTAGATTTTCTCACTCTATCTAACGTACTTTCCGTTTGCAGCAGCAGATCAAAAGAATTTTAACATCTTCCAGTTCTGGCATTTAAATTTAAATCTCCAAGTATCATTGAATTTTTCATCGAAAAGTCGTTCGAAAAATCGACTTTACCATCAAAATCATTTTGCTAGTTATTGCAGTTTAAGTACACAGGAATGATAAAATAGATAACAGTTCACAATAGGCAACAGTTACTTTGTCCTTGAATATCTTAAATTTTACAAAATTTTAATTAATAATTTTCTTAATTCCATATAGAATGCCCAACTGGCTCTTCCATGAGCACTATACATCTATTAGCTGATGTAAATTTCATTTTTAAATATTTGAAATATTTAAAAATCCTGTTTCGATTTTCTCTTTTAAAAAAGTTTCTTATATCGAACTGACTCAAATTTGAAAAAATCTGGCACTAAAGTTAGTCGTGTTTTTCATCTGTAAAAAATAAAGAAACTCTATGCTCAACAGGCATTTTCTGCAAAAAAATGACCTCAAAGTCAAAACCTTGTTTCGGGAAGAAAATTTGAACATTGAAAATCTGGCAGCCCTAAACCCATGGAAGCTCAACTTAAATACAGTCTTAAAGGTTGTTATCTACAAAAAATTAAGTCTAAGATTAGCAGCCGTATTTATTAGATTTTCTTAAGACGTCTCTTAGACGTTGATTAGTTTAGTTTCAATTAAAATTTAATTGGAACTAAGGAGAGGTTGATTAAATTCTTATCGATAATCGCTGCGCTAATGCTAAACTAATTGATAGTTGTGTCAAAATAAAGTAGTCAAAACAGAAATACAGTCCAATTTAAACTGCGTTTTGACAACCATTCGTTTGTAAACAAACATGGCGCCTTTTTGCTTACCAAAAAAAAAAAAAAAACACTATGTACGAGTATCATCAACCTAAAATGTGATGGGAATTTCTTTCGAATTTTCATTTAAAACTATCGCAACGTATTGTTGGTTTTAGGCCCTTATTATGAGTAGCAAATCGACCGTTCGACCATGGAACAATCGCCGTGGTGTGATGGATAGCATGTCCGCCTGTTAATCCAGAGTTTCGAGTTCGAATCCCAACAGTGGAAAACATGTTTTTTCCACGAATATCGCCTTTCGCGAGAAATTGGCAAGTCATCCGTTAGTATTCATTGACATGAAAAGCGCTTTTTCGATTAGCCGTTCGGAACCGGCAGAAAATTGTAGGTCCCCTCCATTCCCCCACAAGGCATGGTTGTGAGAAATGCGCTAGGCCCAGGGGCTCCTTGCTCTGTAGCGCCACCCTATTTATATTTTTTTTATCACCTCAGCAGCAGGAAAATATGCCTTGAAAAATGCTGTTCCAATTTAACCTTTCAGAACGGCACTCACGAGAATGGTTGTTGCGGGAACAACGCGTTTGGCCTTGTAGCACTGCAGAGCTTTTGTGCTAGCTTTTTAGGTTTCTACTTATTAATCATGACATCTGAAAAAAACTTTGCACATTGAAAACATTTAAATCGCGAAGAAAATCTTCCATATTTTTAATTTAAGAAAAGTTTCTTTTTAGAAATTATATTACCAAAACAACAGATCAAAATTGATACCGATTATCCCGAAACGTCAGAATGAGTTTTTAATTTGGATTTAAGAGACCTTTAAAAGTCATAATTGGCATTTAAGTTGAGAGGGCTCTTAACAAGGTTACTTAAATGTGAAATTTGATTATCGACACGGATTCGTTACTCAAGTGTAACTTAAGGGGCAATTAGATCTAATCAATGATTAAAAGTTCTTTATAGATACGGCTGTAGGTCTTTATTATCAGTATTGACAGAGATATCGAGTTTAACACAGGTCAGGGTACACCAAAGTTAGCCTTTTTTCAATTGTCAAAAAGTGATGTCAAAGTTGAGAAACGAGCTTTACTGTATAATAATTTTTTTCTTAGAATATGACCAAGAACCACACCCCAAAGGATAATACACGAAGTACGGAACACCCTGTATATGTATATTTAATCACATAACTTACCCCGTTCATTTGACATAAATCATTATAGTTTTCAATTTTTATTCTTTATATATGTTACGTTCGTGTGAAGATTCATCCGGAATGTTGGCACAGCATCCAAGGTATCTTGTTGACAAATATGTGTACCTTACCTACGTACTCTACGTTTGTATCTATGTAGATGTTGTGATTATAGAAAAAGAAACAGTTTGAACGAGCAAACAATCTCTTGCTAATATTTTTAATTTGTCGAGTATTAAACTTTAAAAAAAAAATTACTTAACTTTCTTTAGTATGATCTGGGCCCTATTGCACCAGTTTACAAATTACAATCACAAAATTGTATTTGTAATCCACAGTCACAATTTTTGTATTTGAATTTGCTTTGCACGAACTACAAATAAGTGAATTGACAAATTTGTGATGAGTATTACAAATTGTTCAGTTCACCTACAATTTACTGTTGCACCATTTATGCTCGGCGCTTGTAATCTACAAATTTAATTCACAATTTTGTTGAACGTTGAAGCGAACAAAACTATGAATAACCAAAACAAAAAATGGTTGGCTGTCTTGGCGTTAATGCTCAGTTCTTTTCTGTTTTATGTTGTATTCTGCGTCCAATAACATTTATGATTTCTTCTGCTTAAGAACAACTTAGCAATAAAATTAAAATGGCTGTCTGTATTATAATTTTCAAGCGGACGGTAGACTTTTTTTCGTACGAAAAAATCCGCTTCAGAGTCACTGCCGTCACTAGGTAGGTACTGCTGTGCCTTCTACGCAAAAACATTTTAAATTACTATGAAATACAAATTTGTAGAAAAATTCACACACAGTCTTTTATCTGTAGCATTCTTTCACAAACTGAAACAAATTTGTGATTCTCTTTCATATTGTGCAACAGAAACTTACAATAGTCCTTAGCTGATGTGGTGAAATTTAGTTACGTATCAACACATTTTTTCTTAAATATCTTTATTTTAACTTAAAAAAGGATCATTTGCAAAGGTATTCAAAAAATAAATAAAACCAGCAACTTCACTTTGAACATAAAATTTGCACAAAAAAATTTGTCTTATGACTTAGTAGAAAAATGGGCACGAACTTGCGATTTTGGACTAAGTATAATACCAAAATATTAAGGCTGAGTAAAGGTTCTAGTATTCGCTCTAAATATATTTGGTGGACTCAAGATTGCAAACTACACTTTAATTATGAAAATTGAACTAAATGACGCAAAATATTGAACTAAATAACGCAAAATATATTAAATATTCCAAAGGTTTCAAGCGAAAATCTAAAAACGCCATTCTTTTGCAGGTGCTAATACTTACAAACGTTGAAAATTTAACCAAAATCGTTTGAACTGTTTTTTTAAAATCAGTTCTATATTTTCCATTCCTCCATTCCCTCACAAGGGATGGTTGTGAGAAATGCGCTACGCCCAAGGGCTCCTCGCTCTGTTGCGCCACCCTATTTATTTATTTTTTTTTCTATATTTTTTATTTCTTAAAAAAAAAGTTTTTAAAAAGTTAGGTATGCAAATTTTAAGATCTTGTTAGAAGATGTTTTGACAAAAAAAAATTTAAATAAATCAGCAATAACGTTTTGCAAATATTCAAAAAAATCAAATTTTTTTTTAAAAGTTAATAAAAATTTCAAAATTTAAAATTTTCCAAATGTTAATATGCAATCTCTCTGAAACCACTTACTTCTTAAATATGAAATTTCATCAAAAAACGAGGAAGTGGGTTTTTAAAAAAACGGTATTATGGGGATTACCGTTTTTAGACTTTTTCCAAAAAAAAATTTTCGTTATTAAAAAGGCATTTCAAAAATAATCCTTAGCATAAAATTTTATCGAAATCGTTAGAGCCATTTTTGTGGAAAATAAGTATTATCATATAGGTTTTATGGCAGGTACCGTTATTTCAAGACCTAGAGACCCAATTACAAAAACACCTCTGTAGGAGGCCAAATAAACCTTGACTGCAAATTTTGAAGAAAACCGGTCAAGCGGTTCAGGCTGTAGATCCATATACGGACATACAGACAGACAGACAGAATTGCAGGACCAACTTTTTTCGTGTTCTCTATCATCGTAATGTCATGTTTAATTGCTATTTTTTTTCTGCACGATTGCAAGACTTGCCTATTATCGCAAGTAAAAAGAGCATTTCTAAAATGCACGTTATAAATAAAAAAAAAAAAACAAAAACTCAAAAAGTCATTTTTCTTTAAGGCAAAATACCATTCCTTAGTATTTTCACAAAAAAAACTCAAATACTTTATAAACAAAAATTTTGACACCCATTAAAATTTGGGACTTAAATGCATGGTTTGCATACCTGATGGGAGCATGTTAGGCAAATAGGCTGTGTGCATTTTGCACATAAATGAACAGTCTTTGCTCTCTTATTCGGTGGACAAAAAAAAACACCCTTTTCTTTTATTTTCCTTTAATCTGGCGTTTTCGTTATTGCCTGTAGCTAGAGCCGTTTCAGCGGGTTCAAGCCAAAAAAAATTTACGTATCTACTGACGTGGGTCCAATGTACCCACGTGCATGCTGTAACTCACCGAAGGAGAGGATATCGAAACACGTCCTTTCGTTTTCAAACACGTTTGCTAACGCTTATTATAAGCGCAGGTAGCTGCGATTATCGCAGCGGTTGCTGTACATGTTTGATAATTGAATGTGGGTCCAATGGACCCACCCCATCAGTTAAGGGATAAAGTAGGATTTTCAACATTTTTTTGATTGTAATCTACAACTACAAACTTATTTTCGTGCAACAAAAAATGATATTTTTTAACAACAAAATTCTTAGGACATACAAAATATTTTTTTTTTTTACAGATTTGTGATAAAAACGTTTGTAATTTACAATATTGCAAGGTGGTGCAATAGGCCACTGGTGGTGGAACGAAAAAAAAGCCTTGGTTGTTTTAAATATGTTTTAGTGTTAATCAACAATTCATCTAAAGTTGTGCAATTAACCAAGTTTTCATATTTAAGTCCACAGAAAACGTGAAGTTGTAAGAGGACTTTTTCCATACCTTAAATTATATTTTCGTGGGCGCCAAATTAATTTGTAGAGCTGCGAAAGTACAAAATGATTAACCGACTGTTTGGTGAAATCTCTACCACGGTCTATGCTGTCCGTAGACTGCAGTAGACCGTTGAATAGGCAATTCAACAAACGATATTCTGTACGAAAGTAAAACAGTTTCTTATTTATTTAATTAATAACAATAATTTATTTAACTTGAAAAATTATAATGAAAACGAGATTTTGCTGACTCCACAAAATTATGCTGTCCGTGGGACTACAGTAGTTTTGGGTAAGAAGGCAAAACTGCTCGCGATCAGCAACGTGTGAGAAGCGCAAGAGACTTTTGAATTACTTTAGCAATTTCTTGCAATTCTTTAAGGAGCTTTTATTTTGTGGAGAAAGCTTACAAGAGCTTTTACAATTTTATAAACTAATGGCATAGCCAGCCTTACATTTTTTGTGAAACGCATTTCAAAAGAACAAAATTCATTTAATAAGTAAGAATTAATTTAAGTATCAAAGTAAGTATAAATTCACTTAACTGAGAAAGCAAGTAGTTTATTTAAGTAGGAAATAAGAAAATTTTTTTAAGTTAAGTCGCATAATGGAACTTTAATCCAGGCATTTATCATAGAAATTTTACATTGAAACTCTTGAAAAAAACATACTTAATCAACAAAGTTCATATGTTACCAACCATCAGGATTTTGGAAGAAACACAAACGTTGTTAAAGTATCATGGACATGTTCAATCGAATACTTTTCTCTCTAGATCAACAACAAACAACCCTTATTTAAAAACGTGCCTATTCTGATTGGTTTCTGTGATCATTAGTGAATACATTTTTGATGAGTGTGCAAGTGAAAATGAAGTGAAAGTATAGTTCAAAAAAGCAAAATGTTTATAAAACAACTTTGATTGAAGCATTATTGGATCGATTTTTAATGAAGAACTGAAAATGAATTTTGTTTTGATTTTTTTTAGTGACTTAAATAAGCAAAACTTTTCAAAAGATAGTCAGGTTTTCTTTACTTATTCATTGATTTTAACCAACACTCCCTATATTAGCACCAGAAGACGTAGAGTAAGTGCGGCAAATGTGGCCTATGTGGGTAATATGGTCTACCACTGTATTTCCCAAACCAAAGTCCAAAGCGAAAAAAAAACCATTGTAAACATGATCAAACCGGTTGAGTCTCAGTCTATCGTAGTCAGAGTGACACGACCGAAGGCGACGTTCCTGGCAGATATATAGCGTTTTTAATTTTCTTTGCTTTCGTTGTAATTTTTTGGTAAGTTTCCTCAAGTGTTTTTGCTTTGAATATTGTGTTAAATTCGTTACTCTTTTCAAAAATTAAATACTTTTATGTATTCTCTTAATGTTTGTGATACTATCTTTACAAAATGTTTTAAAAATTAAAATGAGTGGAAAAGTTGTGGTGTGTTTAATATGGCCTACCCCATGTGTTGGTAATATGGCTTGGGAACTTGATGTTGGGAGAGAAAGTGCCAATAAAAAA
Source organism: Melanostoma scalare (assembly GCA_949752695.1). Taxonomy (NCBI): domain Eukaryota; kingdom Metazoa; phylum Arthropoda; class Insecta; order Diptera; family Syrphidae; genus Melanostoma; species Melanostoma scalare. Next base: position 158,709,566 of record OX456985.1, on the reverse strand, counting down.
GAAACGCATTCGCAAAGAACAGCAGTCTTCGTCATCAGAAAGTCAAGTAAGGCATTTCTACCCAGACGATAATTCCGACCCTAGTCCCGACAGAAGTAATAAAGAAGACGCTAAAAAAAGAGTACTTTATATGTGAAATTTGCTGCTAAGGTTCCTCTAAGAAAATTGAGTTTAACATGGCCCACCCTATGCCATATTAAACACAGGGTGAGCCAAAGTAACCGCAATTTTTCCAAATCGCAATTTTGGATTTCGTTAACGTTTTTGTTTTTAACTTTTTGTTATGTTTGTTTCTTTAATTATTGTTTTTAACACTGAAAAATAAATGAATTCGAAGAATGTAAGAACAAAAAATTGAATTAAACTTAAGTTTATGGTTTAATAATTAACAAAAATATTAAGTGTAGGCCATATTTGACGAAATTCCTCTAATTATTGTAAATTTAATACATGCATTATTACAACCATCAGCAAGACAGTCAATAAAAGCAAATCATTTAATTAACTCACACTTTGAAACTACCCGCTTGGGACCCATAAAGCATTACTTCAAATTAATATCTAATATAGATGTGTATAATATGTATAATATATGAATGTGCACTAATAATATACTTTCAAAACGTATTGTTTGAAGCTTAAGAAAAATAAGTTATTCTGCTGTTTGTATTAATAAAAAAGTTTCAAAAAATGTAATGGTTTTTCTATTTCCTTGGAATTCTCAGGTGAAATCAAAATTGGTGAGTATTGTTACATCGAAAACAATCGAAAATATAAAATGCTGACTTAATTTTTCTTAAAACGCAAACATCGATGGTCAACATCGATCTACTTCAATGTCATTTTAAATCGAGCATAATAATTTTCAGACGAAAATGTTTATATTTAATGAAACACATTTTTGATGTTTTAAAAACCGTAAACGTTGTGGTTCAACAACGTTCATTATCCAATTCGTATTAAGTCAAGCACAAAAATTGCTACACAAACATTTTTATACTCAAGGAAACACGATTTTTTTTGCTTCTAACACCATAAACGTTGTTGGTCAATAATAAGATTGATTATTTTTCTATTAATTCGAACACAAAAATTATTGCACCAATATTTTAATATTTACGGAAACACGGTTTGTATGTTTCTAGTATCACAACCGTTGTTGGCTAGCAATGTTTTTGCTTAATGTTTAAACACGAAATTGAAAATGACGTTGTTTATTCGTGCTTGACCAAAAAACAAACAAGCTTCATGCTTGATTTTACCAAGGTTTTTTTTTCGGTGTATGAGTGAGTGGATCCTGCTTGTGTGACTGCATCTGGTTGAACATTTTCCACACGTGCATCGGCGAATTTGGGTTGATTGTGTGTGTGGATACCATACTAATTGAATGGATTGCTGCTGCAGAGCTGCAGTATGATGTAAGTGCTTGTGTATGTGACTATTGGTGGCTGCGTGAGTAAAAGTGTCTGAAGAGCGAATGTCTTCTTCTGTGGTGATTAGTGTTGTGTGTGATGCGTTCTATACGTATGTGCGTGATGAATATATGAATATGCGTGATGTAATTGGTGCTCTGACTTTGACTATTGTGAAATATGTATGTACGATTGTGGATTTTGGTGATCGGATGGATGTTTAAAGCTGGTGCATCTGACGAAGTTTTTTTTTCTGTGTGCTTGAGGTGATGCATGCTTTCTCCGGTTCGTGATTATACTCTAAGTGTACATCATAGGATTTCGTCGTAGGTATCAGTTTCGAACCGTTTTTAATTTATAAGGTTCACTTGAGCCTGTTGATCAAAACTTGCGTTAGCTTTTCAGCACAAGCTATCCACGATATCAGTACCTACTTACTCCTTGAATCCTTCCCGACGATCAGTCACCTTGTCGCGGTGGGGGGGCTTAAGTAGTTTATTTGAACCGAGCTCGATGCTGAAAGGTGGTCGAAGGATGGGGAAAATGAATGAAAACCAAGAATTGGTCAAAAACAGTATGGAAGATAACCCAAAGGAATTTTATTCTCCAGGTGGCAGTCGTAAAAGCGAAAATCCACCCGTAGTCTTCACAACGGCAGGGGCACGGATTCTGGAAGCCCCATCTGACATACAAACGCACACCTTTACTGGTGGATACACGCGAGTCGAAGGTACCGTTACCGATGACTCCTGCAGTTCTCTCCATGAAGCTCTTCGTGGTTTGAGCTGGAAAGATGAAGAAGGCAGCTCGGAGGTCTTACCTCCAAAGCTAAATCCTCATCAGGGCTTAGCTGTTGGTCAGAGCGGTGCTATAACAAGTGGATCCCACTCCAACGATGGCATCCTCTGGAGAACAGCTTTCCAAGCGCCAACAGAAGCTGGAGAGAAGGCGAGCGGCAAAGGCTCAGTGCAAAGAGGACACCAGGGTGGCCGAAGGCACTGAATTAAGTTGCAAACCTTTGGTGACGGCGGCGAAAAGAGACAGGTCGGAAGAGGTCTCACCCACCCATTTAGGACGGTCTCCTGTAACCGAAGTCACCCCAACTTCTGCAAACGCGAACAGGGTCATAAGGAAGAAGGTTTCCGGAAGCTCTGCAAATTGTCCTGTTGGTCTAACTGGAAAGTCGGTCAATGAAACTGAAGGAACAGGTCGCAAGGCTTGCGAATTCGGTTCACGGACACTGGCTGGAAGGGACGAAGCCGGCATGGTTAAAACTCCTGGAGGTCCAACCGAAACGTTGGTGAATGAAACCGTGACTGCTAGTCAGTCTGGTCCACGGACACTGACCGGACGGGATAAAGCCTCGAAAGGAGCAATGATAATAAATCAAATTAACCTTCAACATTCTAAGGCTGCTACTGCACTCCTATGTAGCAGGCTTTCCGTGTTGAATACAAAAACTCATCTCGTAGCAATCCAAGAGCCATGGGCCTGGAAGGGCCGAGTTCTTGGTCTTGGAGGGCTACGAGGGTTCAATATTCTCTATGACGAACGGTCTGACTTACCCCGGACCTGTCTCATCATACCGAGCTCTTTTGCAGCAACTAAACTTGATCACTTCTGTGGTCAAGACCTGGTTGCGGCTATCATAAACTACGAAACGAACGGTGAGTGGAAAACTTTCGTCGTTGCGTCAGTTTACTTTCACTGGAACTCCATTCTACACCCTCCCTCAAGACAGGTTGTGGATTTAGTGGAGTTTTGTGAAAACCGGAAGTTGGGGCTTATCATGTGCTGTGATGCTAACGCTCAAAACATAGTTTGGGGCAGCGTCAAGAGCAACATGAGAGGCAACCATCTTCTTAACTACATTCTGTCTTCTGACTTGAACATTAACAATGTTGGTAATACGCCAACTTTTGTTACGGCTATACGACAGGACGTAATTGACTTGACACTATCTAACAGATATGCCAAGGAGATTACCAACTGGAAAGTGTTGCTGGACGTGTCACTCTCAGACCACAGATACATTCAATTCCATGTAGCAAATGTGATTCCCACTCCTTTAGTTACAAGAAATCCCAGAAAAACTAACTGGACACTTTTCAACGATGAGCTCGGTAATCTCGTCAAAACTCTACCTAAGCTCTCAACGTCACAAAAAGTGGAAGATGCAGTTCTAGAAGTGAATTGTGCCCTTACAAGTAGCTTCGAGCTGGCATGTCCAGCTAGACAATTACCTAGTAGATCTATGGTTCCGTGGTGGAACAATGAACTACAGAAACTTCGCAGGGAAACCAGAAGTATTCTGAATAGGTCCCTCAAGACCAAATCAGATGTCGACTGGAACCTGTATCGATCTAAACAGAAGGACTTTAAAAGGTTAATTCGAAGATCAAAGAATGCCTCTTACAAAGAATTCTGTGAAAGTATAGAAACACTCAGTGAAACTAGTCGACTTACTAAAGCCCTTAAAAAGAGCAAGGTAAACAAACTAGAAACGCTCAGGAAATCAGACGGTTCCTATACCGAGTCCAAAGCAGAGACACTCAGTCTTATGCTGGAAACTCATTTTCCAGGAAACCAGATATCAATCGGACCGCAGCAATCTATTTCCCTTAGATCAGGTGAATCCGATAAATCCACTCGACTTAGCTGGTACACGTCATCGTTAGTTGTTACCGACGAAGCCATCAAATATGCCGTGGCATCTTTTGACAGTTTCAAGTCACCTGGCACTGACGGTGTTTACCCAGCTATGTTGCAGGAAAGTATAAACCTTTTGCTTCCTACTTTGAAAAATATTTTCACTGGTAGTTTAGCCCTAGCGTATATACCAACTTCATGGCAGAGTGTTAGAGTCGCCTTCATACCAAAAATTGGTAAACAAGACTACTCACTCGCCAAGAGCTTTAGACCCATCAGTCTTACCTCCTTTCTGCTTAAGACGCTGGAAAGAATGGTTGAGATTTACATTCGTAAAACCTCACTCCAATTACACCCTCTGTCTCAGATGCAACATGCTTACCAAAGAGGAAAATCTTGCGAGACCGCACTTCAAAATCTTGTTAGCAGGATTGAATGCGCACTTGACAGGAAAGAATTTGCGGTAGGCATTTTCATCGACATTCAAGGTGCTTTTGACAATGCTAGCTTCGATGGTATGTGTAATGCTGCCAGAGAACACGGTGTGAACGAGTCATTAGTGTTGTGGATTAAAGCAATGCTAATGAAGAAAACCGTAATCGCTGAGGCGGACTGTGGACAATATGTTGCAACGGGAGTAAATAAGGGCTGCCCACAAGGTGGCGTTTTATCTCCTCTTCTGTGGTGCATGTTGATCAACTCTCTACTTGTAATGCTCAATGGTTCTAACGTTCATGCCCAAGCATATGCAGACGACGCGACGTCGCCGTGCTCTCGGTTGGCTCCAGCCTCCAAGCTGTCTGCTCCCGAGCACAGGCTGCGCTTTGTATGATTGACACCTGGTGTGTTAGAAACGGTCTCTCCGTCAATCCTCTTAAAACCGTGGTTGTCCTCTTCACGAGACGTAGAAAATTGACTGGTCTGACCCATCTTACGCTTAAAGGCGTCAACATTCCCTTTTCAAATGAAGTCAAGCATCTTGGAGTAATCCTGGATAACAAACTTCTTTGGTCGAAACATGTCGAGTCTAAAACTACTAAAGCACTGTCAGTTTTCTGGCAATGTAAAGGAGCTTTTGGCAAGACATGGGGTCTTTCACCGAAAAGGGTCCTTTGGATCTATACGGCTATGATAAGACCAATCATCTCCTATGCGTCAGTTGTTTGGTGGAATAAGCTCTCGCGTAAATACGTTATTGCCTTGTTTGCCAAACTTCAAAGAACAATTTGTCTGGGTGTTACGGGGGCCTTCCCCAGCACACCGGGTGCTGCTCTCGACGCACTGTTGAACCTTCCTCCCCTTGATACCTTCATCATGGGGTGTACTCTCAAGACCATTTCTCGTTTAAAACGATGTGGTCTCTGGCACAATTCGCACTGGAGCTTTGAGGAACTCGCAAGCAGCATATCCTTTGACCCACGTCTAATGGATATGCCGTCTGACACGATGATCCCAAGGCTCAAACTGCGTCAAAATTACTCAGTCAGCTTTCCTTCGGTTCAGGACTGGTTCGCTCCAGAATCTGAGCCTGGAAAGAACTGTTATCGTATCTTCACAGATGGCTCCAAAACCGACGAGGGTTCTGGTGCTGGTGCCTTTGTTGAGAACGACAACATACGACTGCACTCATCTTTGGGATCATACGCATCCGTTTTCGAAGCGGAGGCTTATGCTATCCTAATGGCCTTGAGCCACGTAACGAATAATGGATGGACGGGGAGAAGTATCTTTGTTTGCAGCGATAGCCAAGCTGTGCTTAAGGCCCTTCTCAACCCTCTAACCACTTCGAAAGTGATCCAGGAATGCAAGAGCTCTCTGAATGCGATCGGAAGATTAAATTCCTTGAGTCTCATTTGGGTTCCAGGCCATCACGGCATAACTGGAAATGAGATCGCTGATGAACTCGCTAGGCAGGGATCTCAGACAGCTTTCTCAGGACCTGATCCGTCGCTAGGTCTGCCAGCGTCCTCAGTGAGGGCTTCAATCAACGATTGGATCTGTGAAGAACACAACCGTAGATGGCATGCCTCCATTGGATGCAGACAAACCAAGCGTATGCTCCCCAACGTTAGTAAGAAGACTGCAACATTTTTGCTAGCTCGTAGCAGAAAAGACTGTAGGAAGCTTATTGGCGTTGCCAGCGGGCACTTCTCTTTTGCCAAGCATTTAAACGTGTTAGGTTTAAGTGATACCACACTCTGTGAATCTTGTGGAGAAGATGAGGACACCGCAGAGCACTTCCTCTGTGAATGTCCTGCTTTTTCTCGCATGAGGTTACAGATACTCGGCGCAGACATGGTGAGAGCTGGTAACTTAGGCTCCTTACCATGGCAGCGTCTTTTGGCTTTTCTCCGAACATCTGGAAAGCTATAACAAATAGAAGGTTGCTATCTGGTAGTACAATGGACCGGTATTTTGGTCTGAGTGCTCCAGCTGGTATTTTAAAAACCTCCAACAAAAAAAAAAAAAAACTCCTTGAATGTCGCCGTGGTTTTAAGGAAACACTTTCAGATTTATAGACCCTTTGACAAATGGTTTTGTTTTCTGTTGCTTACTTTAAGGTATAGTGAATGTTTTTTTTTTCTTTTTCTTTGTGTCACTTTCAATTATTATTAAAACTTTTAGTGTTGATTACTTTTCCACTTTTAACAAAATTAAAGCTTCATTTAAACCTCGTAGGCGTTTTCGCCCAGTTTCACCATTTTCAAGGGGCTCGAAACCCATACTTTGAAACTAGTACTTCGCGTTCACACGATCAAACTAAAAAAAAAAACGATTTTCTGTGGTTCAATTCTATAAATACGTTCTGGAGTTATTGAAAGCTCCTTTCCTTTCTATTTCAAAAGTCGATTTTCCTTCCACTTTATTCATTTATTTTGTTAATTTTAGTCAAGAAAAATCAGCAAAGCATCTTAAATTTATTTTTGGATTTTTTTGAAAATAGGTTTGTTGAAAACTCGGATTTTAAAATAAAATATTTGTGGACTTCTCTTGCCGGAAGCCAATCATGATCGTACATGAGCTTGTGTTGGTCGAGTTTTCACCAAACACATGATCGTTTCTCGACTCTCGAAAGCCCAATACGATCTTTTTTTCAAATAGTGTAAGACATTTTGATTTACATCTTTGGTTTGATCTGCGATCTACTTTAAGTATCATATTAGCACAATGGATACGCCCTTGGACTGTGATCCTCACGTGGGTAAAACTCCCCTTTTTTTTGCGCAAAAACAGATCATACCCCGCAGTACCTTATGACCTTTGTGGTTCTCCTAAAAAAAAAACGATGAATTTGAATTTTAAATAAGGGTTCCCCCAGACAGCTTTATCGTTTTGATGCGTTTATCGAACAAAACGGAAATGAAAAGGAGCCTAACCTTATGTTATCGGACCCATGCCTGATAAACTACGTCTCATGTTCAGACTGACTAGCTGGGTGACATTTTTTTTACCTTTTAATAATTATTAATATTTAATTAAGTTTAACCTGGGTTCCAGGACATCGTGACATAATTGGTAATGAAATGGCGGATAAGCTGGCTAAAATCGGGTCAGCACTCGAATCCAGCGAAACGAACACCTCAGCCACTTTGTAAACGGTATCTCCCACTCTGTAACAAGCAACCTTACTACGGGTGTTATATTTGTGCTCGTATTGGCTATGTGCTTTTTCGAGTGTTTTTTTTTATAGCGGAATGTATAATACTCATCTTAGAACTCTTGCGGATAAAGTTAATTTCCGATGAGAGTTTGAAATCGGAGCATTGCTCAATCATTTTCTGACCAAAGAATGCCTCGAATGGAGAAACTCTTATAGCAGAATGAGCAGCAGTCCGTAGGGCACAACCAATTTCTGGTGAGTGGAAATCCTATTCTCTTTGGTCTGTACCCACCTATGTGCGATCTAACGGCAGCGAGAATAGAGCGGTGGACTCGCTCGCTGCCATTAACTAGGGCATAAGCAGCTGTTCTTACATGCTGAACCCCGAAGGTTGAAAGAAACTTTGAGAATCTAGCGCTAACAAACTGCTTCCCGTTATCTGTCATTATCGATTCCAGTACCCCAAAGACGCAGAATATATCCTCGTGCATATATACAAATACTCGAACGGATAGTGAACAACAAAAGCCTTTCCCATTGGCTGACGAAGTATTTGGTTAGAAGCCATTGAAGTCTTTCAGTTATCACATGCATTTATGAAATTCTTCACGTGAGAGGCCATTCCAGGCCAAAAGAATTTTTGCCGTAGGCGTAGGCGTCTTTGCAATTCCGCCATGAGCAGCTTTTGGTGGCCTATGAGGTATGGAAATCAATTGGTCGGATATCAATTGGTCAAAGGTCAGGCAGCTGTTATTTTTGTTTTTCGATGCTGTCGATAATTTTCAGGTATTCCTTGGATTGAAAACCAGGATCCGTAAGATCAATGTGCAGCACTTCGTAAGGGTCTTCAATTGAACGTCTATCTAGATTCAAATCATCTGCCGCAAAAATTCGATGTTCGATCTCAAAGTCATACCCCTGAAGTTTCTGACTCTACCGAGCCAACCGTGCACTGAGACTCTTTTGCCCCATTAGTCATTTTAAACTAGCATGATCTGTTATAATCTTTAAACTATAACCTTCCACGCACAGTCGACAATTTTCTGCTACCATCACCGCTGTAACCTGTTAGGCACTCGCGTTCCGTGACACTATAATTTCTCTGGGTACCATTAAATTTATGTTAGTAATAATATATAGGGCGCTCAACCCCATCCTTATCTTTTTGGCAAAGTACACAGCCGATACCAGAATCGGAAGCATCACAAAGTATGATAAATGGCTTCGAAAAGTCTGCGTAGATCATATGTTCTTCCAGGGTTGCTCTTTTATTTATTTATTTATTTATTTAGTTCTTCATCTACAAGCAATTTTACAGCTAATTTTTCAGATAAATTCGTAATTGCACTCCAAGAAAAATAAATAATAGGTAGTAATTAGAATGTAAATAAATATAAAATTTCTTGTTTAAATCTATCACGACTCAGACAGAAGATATCAATATTTATACAAGCTTCATTGAAATCTCTAATAGATCTAGATATAGATAGATAGATAGATAGATAGATAGACATATTTATTTATTCATTACATAATTAATAATATTTACAATTTTTAGTGAAGACTCTTAACATAAAAGAATAAATAATAGTTATCATTCATTAACAGAAGTTAGTGTTGAATGAAACATACATACAAAGGCTAAATAAACTGATATAAACTGGTGTGGGGTGACAACAGTTTGGAACAATAAATCACAAATGGAAAAACAGTAGTGAGAAGAAATGAAATAGTATACAATTTGTTTGTTATTTATAATTATTATTAATTAGCAGACATTACAATTATCAGCTTAACAGATACATTTAGAAGTGAACAATTAACATGAGTTTAATAATAATTTTCAATGTTCTTTAGATCGATTGTGAAAAGCCAGTTTTTTATTTTATTTAAATATGAGTTGAAATTTTCTGTTGTTCTGATTGAAAATGGTAACTTATTAAAAGATCGCGGTGCTGTTACGGTATAAAAATTCGAGAAATGCGTTTTTGTAACTGAAGGTACGGAAGCAAGATGCAAACGATTTACTCGTAAATTGTAAATATCGCAATTTCTGCTTGGAATGTTACCACTCTGCTTATAAAATTCTTTCAGCACTTTAAAGATGTAAAGGTGTCTTATAGGTAAAACTCGTAGCTCCTTGTATATGGGCCAGCTTTCTGTGAGGCGATTTTTGTTGCAAATTAGCCTAATAAGGTGCTTCTGTGCAGTCAACAACGGTTTTAAAGTACTTGCATATGAACCACCCCAACTTAGTAAACCATATTGTAGTTTAGAGTGCGCCAAACCGTAATAAATTGAAGTAAGTAATGTTTTTGAACAAAGTGGTTTTAATAGATACATTTTTCGAGTAATTGCTAACAGGTAATTTCTAAGATCTCTAGCATGATCCTTCCAATTAAGATTGGTATCTAGTATTACTCCTAAATACTTATAGTTTCTTACCATTTCGATTTTAAAACAATAATCACAACACAAATTGCTATGCACAAAGTTTTCATTGCCGCAAACATGAACAGGGAAACTAAATTTACTGCAATTAGTCCCATGGAAAATGAAATCGTGGTGGCAATTATTCTGACCAGAGGTCTTGAATGACATAATTTTAGTTTTTTCACTAATGACCAACTTATGCACAAAAAACCATTTCCTTAACAGTTCAAGATCATGTTCAACCATCGAGATGCAATCTAATACAGAGCTGGATTTATACGTGAAGGAGATGTCATCTGCAAAAGCAGTTGATAGGCCATTAAACGGAAGAGTGAAAAGTGAGTTAATATAAATTAAGAAAAACATGGGTCCAAGAACGGAACCTTGTGGTACTCCTATTTTCAGAGTACAAGCATCGCTAATTTCACCGTTTACGCTTACTCTTTGTACTCTACCTTTCAAATAAGACTGAAGCCATTGAAAGATTATGCCTCTGAATCCTATGCTATACATTTTACTAAGAAGCAAATCGTGGTCAACCATATCAAAAGCTTTTGTCATGTCGATAAAAAGTGCAAAAGTAGGTTTATTATTGTTTAAACTTTCAAAAAGTTGAGAACAAATCCTAAGAATCGCATCTTCTGTAGACTTGCCGGAACGGAACCCAAATTGATAATTACTTAAGTAATTGTTTTTATTTAGAAAAGAAGATATTCTTTTAATAATTAGTTTTTCAAAGATTTTAGAGGTGGTGGGAAGAAGTGAAATCGGTCTAAAATTAGCCATATTTTTACGATCGCCTTTCTTATAAAGAGGAATCACTTCTGCACATTTCAATTGCTGAGGGAAACATCCTTGTTCAACACTAAGATTGAAAATGTAACTCAAAACATCCGATACATAAAATGCCACTTTTTTCAGTATAATACTAGAAAATCCATCTGAAGTACATGATGCTTTGTTCTTCAAAGATGAAATAGTTCTATAAGTTTCGAAAGAAGAAATTGGTTCGAAGGCGAAGCTATGAGGTTGTGACTGCTCACAAGCAAATTTGTTGCCATTAAAACAGTTACAATTATAATTAGAATTTATCGTAGGCCTGAAATTATCAGCTATGTTTGTAAAATATTCATTGAATTTGTTTGCAATTGAACGGGAATCCGTAAAGGAAGTATTATTGACCACTACAGAATCAATTGCATTGGATTTTATATTTTTACCTAAAATGTTGTCAATAATTTTCCACTCTTCTTTGGGATTGCCTTTATTCTGCAGCAAAAGAGTTGAATAATACGTCTCGCGACATAACTCTACTTCTAACTTGACACTTTTGCTAAGTTTATTGTAATACGTTTTTAATTTTGTATTCGTTGGATGTTTTCTTAACTTTAAACACACTTTATTCTTTCTATTAATTAAACTAAGAAGGCTTGAGTTCATCCAAGGTTTCAAAAAATTTCTTTTACTAGACTGTTTTACTGATGAAGAGCAAGTTTTAATGTGCTCTTGTAAGATAGAACTAAACATTGCATAAGCTATTGTTGGATCATTTTCAAAAAATACCGATTCCCAAAATTCATGTTTTAAAGCGCTTTCTAATTTGATGTAATCGATTGAAGTTCGATGCGATGAGTTAGAAGGTTTTGTGGCTTCTTGAAAATCATAATTAAGGGCAACGAGCTTGTGATCTGTAATATTTAAATCGAGAACATTGCCAATAAAATTAATGTTGTTGTTTTTGCTCGAGCGAGAAAAAATATGGTCTATGCAAGTGCTCGTAGATTCAGTTACTCGAGTAGCTTCATTTATGAAAGACTTTAAGCCGTGTGCTGCCATCAAAAAAAGATAATTTTCCGAATCTTTATCAAACGAGTCAAGAGTGTCAATGTTTATATCACCAATTAATATTAAATTTTTGGATTTACATGTTTCGAGAATATGACTTAGTTCATCCACAAAGAAACCTTTACTAAAAGCATGTAATCTATAAATGCATAGCATAGTATAGTTTTCTTTTTGAAAGCAGAATGATAACTTTATGATATCTGCACTTTGAACCTCAATTCTTATAAATTCGTGACTAAAATGTTCATCAATATATACTGCCACGCCACCTGATGAATAAGATTCATTGCAGAAGCTGACAAGTGCATAACCCGGTATATTATAATTAGAAACTTCATTTTCAAAAACCCAAATCTCTGTTAGAATAATTATACTTGGCAATTTCCTTAAGGACTCAATGTGTGCAAGAAACACTGAAAAATTTTTTCTTAAACTACGAATGTTTTGTTGAATGCAAAAACAGCTATCAAAAATACTACTGAAATCTGGCATATCACAAGTATTATGGACTAAGGGAAATATAGGATTAACAATACTCATATTTTTTCAAAATCAGATTTACAATTAATTCTTACTGAATTGTCACCCTCACTTTTCCTCATAAAAATATTCCCATTTCTAGTCCAGACGTATTTTACTCCCTTCGTAGTTTTCATAGATAGTGCTGTTTTGTACAGTTGACGTCTCTGGTGTGATAAGCATTCGTTTATGTACACATTCTCTGGTTTCAAAGCTCCAAACAGTTGTTTTGAATTTAATTGTTCTTTCTTTTCACGTTTTAGTTTCATAATTTTTTCCTTCATAAGGTGTGAGACAAATTTTACATGCAATATATTTGTGTTTGTGGAACTCTGCTTCCAGCTTTAAGATTAACACACTTCAAATGAAAAACTAGATTGCATATAATGCATTGAATTTTGGGAGCGTTACGCTCAACTTTAAGTTTACAAATGCAAGACATTATGATTAAATAGATAGAGTCGTAAACACGAGATGTGCACCCCACACGTTCTCAAGTTGAACTCTCTATGGTTTCATTACTTCCATATATCGATCTATGCAGTTTTTCTTTTAAAAACATTCTCGATCTCAAAGATCTTGATGGTACATTAATTGGTACTAGAGCAAGTCGCGTAGGATATTTTATATGGTTACATAGTAAGTCTCTTATATAAGTTAACGTACAGAACATGAGCTGCGCCAGCAGTTCCATGACACGACCTAATTTCCGTTCTCACAGACGGAATTAGTAAAAAACAACGAACGAAGAATGCAATAAACAATTCCAAGAACAAAATTACCCAATACCCAAACACCTATGCTGACACCTCAAAATTAATAATAAATCGAATGCATGTTTGGTAGTCAATTATTTGTAACAAGTTCAGTCTTAATAAACACTCGATACAATAAAGGAAAAAAATATATTTTTTTGGAAAGTAATAGTATGTTTTCTTAACTGGCACCCGAGCAACAGGGACTGCTTTTTAATATCGTCATAATTGTTTTAATACAGTGTTACATGTTAACTTTTGTGCGCGATAAAGTAAATACCCATTTACTAAAAGACAACAATTGTGAAAGTGCGAAGGAATTTTAAAAGAAGCCCCCCAGTAAGTCCTGTAAAAAAGGGACTAAACAGGAATCAACAATCAACACAGTTGCAGTTGAAAGCCGCCTTGCCGCCGATTAGAGCAGTCCCGACACCCTGGACACACCGACCACATCAAAAAAAATGAAAGCAGTTATGTTTTTTTTGCTGTAAGTCCTTTTGAATAATAATATTGTTATAAAAAATACAATCAAAAGTTAAATCTAAATAATTTAAAAAAAAAAAAAAAAATTAAAATTTTTTTTTTTGAATAATTAAACATACTTACTTATTGCAAAGGAATTGAATTTTACTCAGAAAAAATACTTGAAAATATAGTTCTATAAAATATGGAAACCAAATTATAAAAATTTTAAATAAGAAAATCTAAAGTAAAAAGAAACTTTAAATTTTAAACATTTCTTTTTGAAAAGAAAAACAATTCTATAAAAACTTAAGAATTGAATTATAAAGTACCAAATTAGCAAGAAAATCTTAAGAAAAAGTAATAGTTTGATAGCATTTAAAACCAAATAATTTTATTTACTTAAAAACACAAACAGAAATTTTTGTCGCTCTATCCTTAACTATGTGCAATTTATCTTCTCCACCTGTGTCTATAATTTAATTCAAACATGGCAAATCCTAATAATTTAATCAGGCCACCGCGTTTAGAAGTTCCACACGAACAACCTTCTCCACCTAATCAAATTAATGACGAAATGATACAGACTATTACAAGATTAGTTGCAGAAACTCTGCATTTGCAAGGACGACAGATTTTTAATGCTATAATGAACCCGGCATCTGACATCAATAACGACATTGATCAACCCATTAACCTTCTTAATGATGCAAATTTAACAGAAATGGGATGGATAGAATTCCGGATGTGGTGAAAAGTCTTCGAGTATTTACTGGACAGCCTGAAGAGTTTAATTCATGGAAAAAGAGTGTTGAGCGAATACTCACGATCTGTGCACATCTCAAGGGCACTCCCAAATATTACAGAATTTTGTCAGTTATTCGAAATAAAATATCAGGACACGCGGACATAGCACTTGAGTCCTATAACACCCCGTTAAACTGGGAGAAAATTTCCAAATGTTTAACATTACACTATGCGGATAAGAGGGACTTGTGAACCTTGGAATAGGTACCAAATGACGACTTTGGTACAAGGACATAACTCCATACCCGAATTCTATCAATTAGTCTATCACCACCTTTCACTTATCCTAAGTAAACTTGGATCAATGAATATGAATCAGGAATCCCTAAATAACATGACACAGTGTTATAGAGATAAGGCTCTAGACACTTTTGTCAGAGGGCTTAAGGGTGACCTTCCCAGACTCTTAAGCATCCGTGAACCTGCCCTTCACCTTTGTTTGAAATTGCAAAATGTGGACTTCCGAACCCAACATGCTAACAATTCTCAACATTCTATCCGAAAAACATTTCCTCAGCCATCACCACCGGTTCCTCCAAGAAGAAATTTAAACCCAACCCCAATTCCTGCGCCTAGACGCGAATTTTATCCACAATTACTTCATAATCCTCGCAATCCTCAACCCCTTCAAGTTTATAGAGAACCTCAATATCAACAACCAAGATTTCAACAACATCAACCAAGGTTTCAACAACAACAAAGGCAACCAATGAACCAACGCCAACTTCCTCCGAAGCCAATGGACATTGATTATTCAATTAATCCACCAATGCCTGAAAAACGCCAACACCAGTACTCACAGCAAGTCCATCCGCCAAAAATGCAGCGAGTTTATCATATCGATGAATCTAATCAAAATAAGCAGGCCTTGGAGGAGTACGAACAAACGATGAACCAAGAGGACCAGATTAATGATCAATCCATTACCGAATACGCCGACACATATGAAGATCCCGATCATGATTTACCAGAAGAACTAGACGACATTTATTTTTTAGATTGAAACGCTCTTCGCTACCCTACATTGAACACTTTGCGAAGAGCGGCCAAATACTTAGATTTCTTATTGACACAGGCTCTAACAGAGATTATATTCAACCCAAGTATATTAGAAATCCCCTTCCAAACAACAAAAATTGTAATGCTTACTCAGTTGGAGGTAGTATAAAAATAACACATCATGGTTTTGTTCAACTCTTTAGCCCCAATATAGAAAAAATTAAATTCTATATTCTTCCAACTCTCATATCATTTGATGGTATTATCGGCAACGACACGCGAAGAAAATTAAACGCCGTCGTTCAAACGAAAGAAAGCTATATGACCATCTGTTCAAACATTATTATTCCTCTTAAACAACATGTTTCAGAAAATATCAATAATTTAAATATCAGAACTTCCCATTTGAACAAAGAAGACGAAACTGACCTCATGGAAATTGTAAACAATTATCCTAAACTATTTGCTGAACCCGATGATTCTTTAACTTATGTAACATCAGTTAAAGGAGAAATTCGTACTACAACCTCCGAACCGATTTATTCCAAGTCATACCCCTATCCGAGAGCTTTAAAGGAGGAGGTCGAGAAACAAATTAATGACCTTCTCAAAGATGGCATCATAAGACCATCTAAGTCCCCATATAACTCCCCGGTTTGGATCGTTCCAAAGAAAATGGACGCATCCTTAGAAAAAAAATATCGGCTTGTTATTGACTATAGAAAGTTAAATTCTGTTACAATCCCAGACCGATACCCTATTCCTCCCATTGACGAAGTAATCGTAAACCTCGGTAGCAATAATTATTTTACAACAGTCGACTTGAAAAGCGGGTTTCATCAAATCCTGCTTAGGGAATGCGACACTGAAAAAACAGCGTTTTCCGTAAACAATGGAAAATTCGAATTTTTGCGTCTCCCCTTTGGTCTAAGAAATTCACCAGCTATTTTCCAGAGAACGTTAGATGATATTCTTAAAGAACACATAGGAACTTGTTGCTATGTGTATATTGAAGACTTTGTCATCTTCAGCAAAAATAAAGAAGATCATCTGAAAAATCTCAAAACTATTTTCGAGACACTGGAACGTGTCAACATTAAAGTACAAATGGATAAATGCGAATTTCTTCAAGAAGAAATCGAATTTCTTGGATTCATTATAGGCAAGAATGGAATAAAAACTAACCCAAAGAAAGTTCAAGCCATCTCCGATTTACCAATTCCCAAAACTCTGAAGGATTTACGTTCATTCCTTGGAATGTCAGGCTACTATCGCCGTTTTATCAGAGACTATGCTAAAATAGCAAAACCCCTGACATTCCTTTTAAGAGGGGAAGACGGACGAGTGTCCAGATACATTTCTAAAAATAAGGCCATTGAACTTGACGCAGACGCTATGAACTCTTTCCAAAATATTAAAGATTCTCTTGTATCACAAGAAGTAGTTTTGAATATTCCTGACTTTGACAAAGAATTTGAATTAACTACAGACGCCTCAGATTATAGCTTGGGTGCTGTATTATCTCAAAACAATAAACCCATAACGTTCTTATCAAGAACGTTGAACAAAACGGAAGAAGCATATGCCACTAACGAGAAAGAGATGCAAGCCATCATCTGGGCTCTCAACTCGCTTAGGAGTTTCCTATACGGATCTAAAAAAGTAAAAATCTATACGGACCATCAACCACTGACCTACGCACTCAGCAACAAAAATACAAACTATAAGATGAAGCGGTGGAAAGCTATCTTGGAAGAGTATAATTATGAATTAAAGTACAAACCAGGAAAGTCCAACATAGTCGCCGACGCTTTATCACGACTTCCACTAACGTCAGAGGTGAATACAATGACAATGAATGAGCATAGCGACGATAGCTCTTCACACAATTTGATTTCTACTGTAGAAATCCCAATTAACGTCTTCCGTAACCAATTGATTCTCAAGATAGGAAATGAAACTAATCATGAGTCCCTTATACCATTTCCAACATATCACCGACACACTTTTACCCAACCAAATTATACAGAAACAGATATTATAACCATATTTAAGAAATTTCTCAACCCCAGTAACATAAACGGTTTATCAACAACAGAAGAAATAATGGGTCGAATACAGAATATCTATCCAATTCATTTTGCTAGTTTTAAAGTGAGGTTTACTCAATCATGGTTGAAGACATTACTGATGAAAGCAAACAAGAAGAAAAAATTTTAAGAGTACACCGTAGAGCACACCGTAACCCAGAAGAAAATAGACAGCAAATGCTTGAAAACTTTTACTTTCCGAAAATGGCAGCAAAGATCAAAAGACTAGTTAAAAATTGCCAAACATGCAAAGAAAGTAAATACGATCGTTACCCGAACAAACCAATTCTTGAACCTACTCCTATACCAAACTATCCTGGCCACACTATTCACCTTGAAATCTTTTCAACTGAAAAGAAAACTTGTACTAACTGCCATCTGCAAACTTACAAAATTTGCAATAACTAAAATTATTAAATCAAGAGCCATTACTCACATTAGACAACCACTTCGAGAAATATTATTTTCATTTTGTATTCCGAAAAATAATGTTATAGATAATGAAAAGGCATTAAATTCTGCTTCCATTACATCCATGATGGAGGACGAATTAAAAATACGCATTTCCAAAACCCCTCCTTACAGAAGTGAGGTGAACGGACAGATTGAATTGTTCCATTCCACCCTTTCCGAAATAATGCGCTGCCTTAAAGCAGAACATACTCCTCGTTCATTCGAAGAACTACTCGAAAGAGCTAAGAACGAGTACAATTTTACAGTTCATTCAACCACACAGAAAAAACCGGTAGAGCTTTTCCTTGGTCGGTCTCCAAGAATAACTCCTGAAGACTGTGAGAATGTCCGGCAGCAAAATATCAATAGAATCAAACAGAAATAAAACAAAGACATAAGATACCACAATAAAAAACGAGAACCAACTAAAACTTACAACCCAGGAGACATAATTTACGTAAGACACAACAAAAGACAAGGTTCTAAGTTAACTTTTAGATATTAAAAAGATATAGTTAAGGAAAATAAAAATACAACAGTCATAACACTGTCAGGAAGAACGATACATAAAAGTAACATCAACGTACTATATTTTCATTTTTCGTATTTTCAGGTACATGCTCAATAATGCATCAACAGAAACTCAGATACTAGACTTCACCAACTCTCAATTCGTATCTTTACATTCTGGACAAGCTAAAATACAAACCGGATACTTTAAACTTATTCACGAGATTGACCTACATCCTAGATCTATATGACAAATTTTTGACCAATATTGCACCAACTCTCGAACTTTCCTCAACTGTTATTGATCCCTTGTTTCCTTTCATTTCCCACGAATATGAACAAATTCAAATTTTAATCCACAATTTAAGGCCACACAATGTTAAGAGATCCATAGATTCTATAGGCACAGCGTGGAAGTGGATTGCAGGCAGTCCCGACCACAATATCACAAAAGCAACAAATGAAATTGAAAAAATGTTAAAAGAAAATAAAAGTTTCAATTCAATCATTATATCCGAAATTAAATACAAATTCAAAATTGTAAAAGAGGAATCAGAAAATATTGCTTTAGCCATTCACTGGGCAAAATTAGGAATTGTAAACTCACTCATACTATCTAAAGAAGAAATAAGCCTTGCAATAAATACATTTAATAAAGAACACATTCCTTTTACCACAATCGAAGAAGCTTTAAACTTTGCAGAAATCAAAATCATAACAAATTCAATTTCAATTTTATATATTGTCAATATTTCTCTAACCTGTCAAAAGAAATGGGATAGTCATTACAAGGAAATTCTTAAAAATAAAGACGAAATGTTTGGTCTTATAAATAATTGTAAACAGATTAATGATATTTCTTTATGTGAAAATAAAAATCTTGTGAATATTGTAAACTCAACATGCATTTCGAATCTTTTGAAAAGTCAAATAGCATCCTGCAACATTATCAGCGGTCAGCACATCCCAGCAATTGAAGAGATAACCCAGGGTATTATTCTGCTTAATATCTCGGAACTCTACAAGCTGAATCAACTTCCCGAAATATAACTGGTACCTTCCTCATCAAATATGACAACACCAACATAACAATTATTGACCGAAAATTTACTTCAGAAAAAGTAATATCGACTCACACTATCCTCCCAGCAATTTTACAACCATCCCCAATAGAAAAACAATACCATTCAATATTATCACTAGAGATGATGCACGAGCTCCACATCAACAATACGAAAGAAATTCAGCTGCTCCAATCAGAAAAAGAAACACAGATGATAACCACCTATGGCTCAATTTCTTTCATGGGCATTCTTTTAATCATAGTAATAATGCTTAAACTTTTTCACAAAAGAAGGAATAATACAATGGTCATCATCCAACAGCATGAGATGAAGAACATCCACATCCCTCCAGAAACAAATGCAGCACCTACATAAGCCAACACCTACCCTTCCGCAACCAAAGTTCAACGACATACCATACTTTTAAGCGATTGAGGACTATCGCATTTAGAGGAGGATGAGTTAACGTACAGAACATGAGCTGAGCCAGCAGTTTCATGACACGACAACGAACGAAGAATGCAATAAACAATTCCAAGAACAACATTACCCAATACCCAAACACCTATGCTGACACCTTAAAATTAATAATAAATCGAATGCATGTTTGGTAGTCAATTATTTGTAACAAGTTCAGTCTTAATAAACACTCGATACAATAAAGGTCAGGTAATCTACCTGCAGAAAAAAATATATTTTTTTGGAAAGTAAACGTATGTTTTCTTAACTTATATGACACGTACCTAGAAGAAGCTCGATCGTCACAATATCGAATATACTACAGTAAACTAAACTTCAACCTGTAAGAAAAAACTTACTTCTTAAATATGAATTCAGCTGATAAAATTAACACAATACTTAAAATAAGAGGCGAACTAACAAGCCTTAACTTCATACAACATCGTCCTGACCTCCCTATAGAGTTTAACCTTTGCAACCTTAAAGTTAGAAAAGACGTATACCATTTTCTCGAAATATGTCCTATTCTATGTGAACTGCGAAGGATTTACTTTGGAGCCAATCTACTACAGAGGGAGGATGTTTTAGGCATTTTGAATGGAGAGCGAGGATGGGAACTTTTATACAAATACACAGTAAATGCACTGCGATACAGAAAGCGAATAATGGAAGGCGACTTTTGAAAATCTATTTATTTCTTTTTTTTTTTTTCTTTTTATATTAAAACCGCTAACGAAATAAAAAATTAAAAAAACGTTAATCTGGTAGACGGCACTATGCCAAAGCAATAGAATAAGTAAAATTTGTCTAATCTAATCTAATCTAAAAAAAAATCTAGGAAGTCTCTTATTAATGTTACACCATGAATAGTTCGCCGATATCTTGTTCACGACCAGCGCGAACTAACGCTGTGAAGAGATATGACGTCGGAAAGCTACAATCGCAAGAGATTGCCAATGCCTTTTCCAATCGAGTTTCCCTTCAATTATCCTTGAATCCCATGCCGCCAGCATTAAACATTGAAGACCAGTGGCAGCAATGCCAAGAAGCCATCAGAACCGCTGCCTCTGAGGTTCTGGGTTTCACTCGGCCACCAAAACGAAACCCATGGTTCGATGAAGAATGCAGGCAGGCAAATGCAGCCAAACAAAGAGCACGACAAATGCTTATGCAAACACGAACAAGGGCTGCTTACGATCAGTATAACGAGATTTACAAGGAGAGAAGAAGGGAAGAACACCGACTTCTCAAAAAGAAAAAGAAGCAGCATGAGAAGCGCTCGTTTGAGGAAATAGAGAGGTGCCATGACAGGAACGAGATTCGGAAGTTTTACCAAAAGGTAAAAAGATCCTGCCAGGGTGGCAAACCCCGAACTCAAGCCTGTAAAGACCAGCAGGGAAACATAGTTATAGAGTCACAGTCGCTACTGAGGATCTGGAAAGATCATTTTTGCAGACTGCTTAAAGGCGATGAAGACACAAATTCCGCTGTCAGGCAGATTGCCCCATTCAGCTTGGACGATGATCAAGAATGCCGTCCTCCCGACTAAGAAGAGGTTAAGCTTGCCATATGCAAACTTAAATCAAATAAGACAGCAGGTGCAGATGGCCTTGATGCCGAACTTTTCAAGGCAGCTGGAGATCAGTTGGAAAGGAGCATGCACCAGCTGATCTGCATGATATGGTCGGAAGAAAGCATGCCCGATGAATGGAACCTCAGTATCGTATGCCCGATCCTGAAGAAGGGAGACCCTCACAATTGCGCCAATTACAGAGGTATAAGCCTCCTTAACGTCGCTTATAAGATCTTGTCTGCTGTAATATGTGAACGTCTGAAACCCCACGTCAACAACTTGATAGGTCCTTATCAATGTGGTTTTAGACCAGAGAAGTCCACAATAGACCAAATTTTCACATTACGGCAGCTCTTGGAAAAAACCCGAGAACATAATATCAATATTCACCACCTCTTTATCGATTTCAAGGCCGCGTATGACAGTATTTACAGAGACGAGCTGTACAGAGTCATGTCTAGTTTCGGCATCCCTGCAAAGCTCGTACGACTATGCAGGATGACTTTGGAGAATTCACGCTGCTCCGTCAAGGTCGGAAAAGAACTCACCGAGACCTTTGATGTCGAAAAAGACTTTAGGCAAGGCGACAAACTGTCATGCGATTTCTTCAACGTCATACTTGAACAGATTGTAAGAAACTCAAACGTCAACACCAGAGGAACAATCTTTCAAAAGTCTGTACAATTACTCGCCTATGCAGACGATATTGACGTAATGGGAAGAAAAAAGCGTGATGTCATAGGTGCTTTTGCGAGTATTGAAACAGAAGCGGCAAATATGGGTTTGATGGTTAATGAGGGCAAAACGAAGTATATGCTGTCATCAAACAAGGACATATAACATCGACGAATTGGACAAAACGTCACAATAGACAGACATAACATCGAGGTAGTACAGGACTTCGTCTACCTAGGATCCGCTGTAGACACGGACAACAACATCAGTGCGGAGATCAAACGGAGAATAACTCTTGCCAACCGTTGCTTCTTTGGGTTAAGAAGGCAATTGAGAAACAAAACCCTCTCTAGAAAAACCAAGGTGACCTTGTATAAGACCTTAATCATCCCAGTCCTGCTGTACGGCGCGGAAGCATGGACCGTATCGAAAGCGGATGAGGAAACTCTTGGTCGTTTCGAAAGAAAAATTCTCCGAATGATCTTTGGTCCCGTATGCGAAGACAATGTGTGGAGAAGAAGATACAACAACGAGCTGTATGAGCTGTACCGCGACATGGGCATAGCCAGAAGAGTACGCATCGCGAGGCTACGATGGTTGGGCCATGTAGAGCGGATGGACCCAAACGCTCCGGCTCGTCGGGTGTTCGAAAGCACATTGCAGGGAAATCGCGGAAGGGGAAGACCTCGTGTTAGGTGGCGCAATCAAGTGGATGAAGACCTCAACCGACTTGGAGTGCGAAACTGGAGAGAGCTCACCCGAGATCGAAATCGTTATAGAAGGATGTTGGTTGAGGCCCAGGTTCAACCCGAACTGTAATGCCCACCTAAGTAAGTAAGTATGAATAGTTCGCCTAGATTCTAATGATATTATCCCTAGTAATTGACATCTAGCCCTATAATCAGGTTGCGGGTACCAACGCATTTGGAAAAATATAAATTTAGTGAATAGTCTTTGGATCCTTTCTAATCGATTAGAATGCGTAATCTGTAGATTGTATTATCGTAGATTTAATGAATAAATAAATAATGAAAGCAGGGCTCCAGATAATATCGGTATACTCCTCTATATCGATCTCACAAGAGAATTATACAAAGTTAAAAGGACGAAAGGGTCTCTAAAATCTTTTGTATTTCGTTTGAAGAATCCAACCATCACATTGGCTTTGGTAACCATTAATCAAAACGGTTTTTGTACGATAAACAGGGATCAAATACAATGCTTAAGTCTTTAATATTAGTGACTCTACTAATTGATTTGGAATCAATGTGGTAATCAAACAAATGACAATTACTTTCCCTTAAGAAAGAAATTGAATTGCACTTACTAATATTAAGATTAAGGCCTTTGTTAGAGCACCACATTGACAAAGAATTGAGGTCTGACTGAACTAACGTTGAAGTTATCAATTTTCAAAAACAACTTCAGATCATCAGCATATAGAAGACATTCACAATATTTTATGACAGAAGTAATATCATCAATAAGTAATAAAAATAAAAGGGGACCTAAATGGCTACCTTGTGGAACACCCGAAGAGCACTTGAACTCTTTCGAAAAAGTGCTACCAACCTGAAAATTTTTTGATCTTCCTATTAGATACTATAATAACCAACTGAGCAACTGAGAATGAAAACCTATAGCTTCAAGCTTTCTTATCAAAATTTCATGGTTAACAGAGTCAAAAGCCTTGCTGAAATCAGTATAAACTGCGTCAACTTGTAACTATCTTCAAAATCACCAACAACATATTAAGTGAAACAAGCAAGATTACTAACAGTTGATTTTCCAGAGACAAAACCATGCTGAGGTTCTGATAAGCTTTCCTTTGTCACGAAATCGAGTCTATTTTTTACTAGGCTCTTAAACTACTTACTTTTATTACCCGACTTATATACTGGAAATACATAAGACTATTTCCAGTTGTCTAGAAAGCTTCCTTCAAAAAGCGATTTATTAAATATGGAGAGGAGCGGGACACTTAAAGAATTGAAGCAATTTTTTAACACTATTGCAGGTATGCCATCTGGACCAGGACTAACAATCGATTTTAGATTAACAAGAGCAGAGCTTACTTCCGTGTAATTCAATTGGATTAATCCAAGACCAATCTTGTTGACTACATTGTTTAATGAACAGCTATTAAAATTAGACTTCCAACAAACTGACTCAAAAAATTTTGCAAACAGCTCAACGGTAGAATCTAAATCCGAAGAATTAACATTTTTAAGAAACATGTTGTTTGGAAAACCCATTGAATTTCTTCAATGGAGTTGACAAGAGACCAGTAAGGCTTACTTTCACTCTTTGTTTTAGCTTCAATATTCATGATATAAGATATATATTACTCAGAACCACAAAATCCTTACGAAGCTTACTAAACTTCAAATAATCTGATTAAAGCTTGAATCTACAGAATAACTTATGGGCTTTGCGCTTCTGCTTTTTTAAGTCAAGAAGCTGTTTGTTGCTCCAAGGAGAACTATATTTTTACTTGCGATTATAGGTACTATAAGGCAAGTCTTGCAATCGTGCAGAAAAAAATTTTTGAGATGACAATTAAATATGACATTACGATGATAGAGAATACGAAAAAAGTGGGTCCTGCAATTCTGTCTGTCTGTCTGTCTGTCTGTCTGTCTGTGTGTCTGTCTGTCTGTCTGTCTGTCTGTCTGTATATGGATCTACAGCCTAAACTAATAGACCGATTTGCTTCAAAATTTGCAGTTATGGTTTGTAGAGCAGCCTACAGAGGTGTTTTTGGAATTGAGTCTCTAGGTTTTGAAATAACGGTACCTGCCATACAACCGATATGATAATACTTATTTTTATCGAAAACGGCTCCAACGATTTCGATAAAATTTTGTGTGAAAGATTATTTTTGGATTGTTTTTCTTAAGATATAAAAAATTTTTTTGGAAAAAGCCTGAAAACGGTACCTCCCATAGTACCGTTTTTTTCAAAACCGACTTTCTCGTTAATGGCTAACACGATCTTGACGAAATTTTGGATCTAAAAAGTCGTAAGCTGTTTAGAAAAGACTGCATATCAATATTTAAAAAAATCTAGTTTTTGAAATTTTTATAAATTTTTTAAAAAAATTTTGATTTTTAGAAATAACTTCAAAACTATTACTTTGATTTTTTTTTAATTTTTTGTCAAAATAACTTCTAACAAGATCTAAATTTTTGCATACTTGACTTTTAAAAAACAGTTTTCCAAAAAAAGTGAAAAATATTAAACCGTTTTTTGGAAAAACTGGTCCAACGATTTTGATAAAATTTTCATCATTCATATGTATTAGCAATTGCAAAAGAATGACGTTTTTAGATTTTCGCTTGAAACCTTTGAAATATTTAATTTTATTTTATTTTTCAATATTTTGAGTGATTTAATTCAATTTTCATAATAAATGTGTATTTGGCAACCCTATACCACCAAATACATTAAGAGCGAAAAAAACCTTTTACTCAGCCATAAGATTTTGGTATTGTATTAGCACACAATCGCAAGTTCGTGCGACCCAGTCGTGCCCATTTTTTTTTATTGTTTTTAAGAGGAACAAACCTATCACAACCTTTTCTAAGAATTTCAATGAAGCGTTCATACATATTAGTAAGATTTAAACTCTTCTATCTGGTACGGCAAAATATCTCGGAATTGTCCTTGATCCTAAACTTAACTGGAAAGAAAATTTAAAAGAAAGAGAAAAGAAAGCTCAAATCGCTTTCTACACTTGTAGTATAATTTTTGGGAAAAAATGGGGCACTGGTCCCAAAACCATTCACTGGATGTATACATCCATAATAAGACCAACCCTCACATATGCCTGTCTAGTCTGGTGGCCATCATTAGAGAAGGCTTCAAGCCTTAAGACCATGACCAAAATCCAAAGGCTTGCATGCATTGGCTCAACTAGTGCCATAAGAACAACACCAACAGCAGCTCTGGAAACCTTCCTGTCGCTAGCCCCCCTAGATCTCTTTACTAAGGAGATGGCGACCAAAAGCGCACTGCGACTCAAACAATGCAACAATTGGAAAACAGGCATATCAGGCCATAGAACCATCATGAACTATACAGATATAGACATTCAAACAGACTATACCCCCCGCATATTGACTTCAATCCAGTGGCCCTAACAGTCTTTCCGACAAGAGAAAGCTGTGAGGAAAACAGGGTTATAAAAGAAAATCACATTTCCGTCTTCACAGATGGTTCCAAAACAGACGAAGGGGTAGGGTCAGGTATCTTCTCAGACTACCCCACCATGAATAGATCAATAAAGCTTCCCGACTTCTGCGGTGTCTTTCAGGTAGAAGTACTTACAGTGTGCGAAGCCGCGAAGCACCTAGCTACGCAAAATCTGATCAACAAAAATATTGACTTCTTTATAGACAGTCACAGACATCGGCCATTAAAGCTATCTCATCCATTATCACAAAATCCAGACTAGTAGATAGCTGTCGCAGTAACCTAAGGCCGCTCAGCGAAACAAACACAGTTAGTTTAACCTGGGTTCCAGGACATCGCGACATAATTGGTAATGAAATGGCGGATAAGCTGGCTAAAATCGGGTCAGCACTCGAATCCAGCGAAACGAACACTTCAGTTCTAAGGCCACTTGAGCAAGAAAAAAACAGAATCAAACACAATTTTCTAAAAACCGCCAATGACAGGTGGTCATCTTTAGAAACATGCCGAGTCTCTAGAAGCCTTTGGCCAGATATTTCCAAGAAAAAAACAGAATTTCTACTCCAGCTAAGCAGACCTCGGCTGTCTCTGTTGATTGGCATTCTCACGGGACACAACTCGTTGGGTACCCACATGATGAGAATGGGCATTAGCACATCCGACTTATGTAGAGGATGCCAAGATGAGGAGGCAGAGGAGGGATCATTCCACTTCCTCTGTGAGTGTCCTAGCTTGGCCCACACTCCGAAAAAAACCCTTGGAGAATACTTTTTCGACGAACTGGGCGACATCTCAAATCTCCCACTGAGCAACGTCCTGAAATTTACTCAGGGCTCCAAATGGTTCAGTGGGAGTTCCCTACCACAATAACCATCTACCATTCCAATCCTCCCATTTCCTCATTCTCTGATTTCCCGGGGAGCACAATGGATCCTTGAGATCCGAGTGAGGTGTTGCCACTTGTGGCTGCACCCCCCATTCAACCTAACCTGACCTAACCTAAGATTTAAACTCATAATTTCATAAAACCATTGAATGTTTTGCAATTAATTATTAAGCTCAACAAAATTAGCTTTATAAAAGTTTGAAGATTGTAAATTATCAGAGATATTTTTTGGAATGAATATAGAAAATTCGATTACAAACATAAGCTCTTTATGAATTTATGATGCATTGAGTCATCCAAAAGGGAAAATGCGGGTTAGTTAAATTAAAGCTAAAATCATTGCAACCAATGAAAACAAGATCTTTATAAAAGTTTGAAGATTGTAAATTATCAGAGATATTTTTTGGAATGAATCTAGAAAATTCGATTACAAACATAAGCTCTTTATGATGCATCGAGTCATTCAAAAGGAAAAAATGCGGGTTAGTTAAATTAAAACTAAAATCATTGCAACTAATGAAAACAAGATCTGAAATCTTCATTAAATCATTCAGAATATAATTAAATTGTGTAAGATTTAAAGAAAAAACGTAATCGATGAATAAAATTTCAAAATCTTTTGTTATATTGGAAGTAATCAACATTTTATCAATTTCAGACCATTTCCAAACTATTTCAGAAAAGGGCCGCAGAACACTATTTTTTTAGGTGGGGAGCATGGTAGAATAAAATAAGGTATGGTTGTTTTATTTTAGTTTTTCTAAAGTCAGTTTCAGTCAATCAAGCAAAAACTAGTATAAGAATTTTCATAATTTCATAACATTTTTTTTGCCTCATTTAATTAAAAAAAATTAGTATATTTCCAAGGCCAGAAGGTGGGGTGCACCCCATTTTCAGAGAAGTTTGGTTGGGTCTTTACGATACCCCACCCACCCCATACCTTCTGCCGTCCCTGATTTCAGATAAATAAAAGTCACCTAAGGGGCCAGTTATAGCGATCAGGAAAACGAATCAGGAAGAATTTTCAAATGGAATAATAACTATGTTTTCGTTACAATTGAATAACAAATGTTATACCAATCAATGGCAAATCACTCAAAGTTTTTTTTGTGCCCAGAAAAGGTGTAATAGAACAAATATTTTCTGTTTAATTTGTATTTTTCTATTTTCCTGATTCAATATCATCAGAAAAATAAAAAAATACAATTTTATCGCAAAGTATTTGTTCAATTGAAAATTTTCTTGGCAAAAAAAATTCTGTGGGCTATTTACTATCGATTGGTATAACATTTGTTATTCAATTGTAACGAAAACATAGTAATTATTCCATTTGAAAGTTTTTCCTGATTCGTTTTCCTGATCGCTATAACTGGCACCTAATACACATAGATTATCAGTCATAGAGCACAAGTTGTTAATAAAAGCAATATTACTTATATGTTTTTGATATAATTCAAGACAATTACTTGGAGGCACATAGCTAACAATAAAAAATTATTTTGATCTGTATTTTAAATTAAGTTTGACAGATATACATATCGATATCTGTTCAATATCTGTGCATGGTAGGAAGACTTCATTGCAGATTAGAAAAATCCGGAAAGCAACTATAATTCCACCCCCACGCTGATCAGCAGATTTACAACGATCAAATCGATATGTGTTAAAATAACGACAGTCAAATAGTTCAGTAGAAAGAATTCCACTATAAAGCCAAGTTTCAACTATAATGATGACATTGTAGTGTAGAATGTAGATAACTGGAGTTAACAAAAAGATTGTTAACTATCGTTCGGAGACCACTTGCATTATGAAAATATATTTTAAGCGAGGATAAACGAGCTGTTTCAGAAGACGAAGATGGTGTTATAGAGTTAGGCCCTCTCAGGTGTTGTTGGGTCGTTGTTTCTTGTTGCGAAAAAAATCATGAACAACAGTATGCAAAGGGAAATAAGATCTTTTGCCTATCAAATTGTAAAGCCATGCACGATAAAAGACGGAAACATGCTGATAGCTGCGTTCAGTTTCGTAACTTGATCCTTTGATAATTCATGAGCTTCCGCACATACACTGGATGCTTTTTTTTGATAGATAGTTCCAAGATTACGTGAAGGGCAATGTTGAAAGTTTTCCAAAAGTTAGTCCCTAAGTATAGTTTTTGCTTCAGTGATTTGACTAGAAACATTTCTACATAAGCGCTTCTACTTTTATTAGTCCGGGATCCCTGGTCCAATTTTTTTTGTGACTACTATCAAGCTGATTTTCCCTGAGTGGCTTTATTTTGTTGAGACGCCCAACAATTTTCTAACGAAAACTTTCGACTGTGGTAGCTAACAGAGGTAGAAAGGGTGAAATATGTCGATTTCATGATACTAAAAAATTTATTAGTAACAGTTTCTTTCTTAGTTAAGCTTCAAGATAATTATCTGAATTACGTAAAAAAATATTTGTCCTACAAATTGTATGGTTTGATCTTAAGAGTCCCCTTCCTCAAACATGTATCGATTACGAGGTCAAAAAAAGTGATTACTAACAAGCTGATTTTTTCGTTTTTACTTATTTAATATATATATAATCTAACAGTCGGATTGTCCTACAAATTCCGTGGTACGTTTTTTCAGTCCTACGCCCAAAAGTAGTAGTACATATGCATGATGTAAAAAATAACGCGTTACGCTATAGCGGTGCTCAAATTGAATATATATGTATTTGAAATTCATGAAATAAAAAATCAATTTATTTTTCAAGCGTGACAAAAAAAAGTTTGACTTTTTGATAGATAAAAAATTTATTAGTAACAGTTTCTTTCTTAGTTAAGCTTCAAGATAATTTTCTGAATTACGTAAAAAAATATTTGTCCTACAAATTGTATGGTTTGATCTTAAGAGTCCCCTTCCTCAAACATGTATCGATTACGAGGTCAAAAAAAGTGATTACTAACAAGCTGATTTTTTCGTTTTTACTTATTTAATATATATATAATCTAACAGTCGGATTGTCCTACAAATTCCGTGGTACGTTTTTTCAGTCCTACCCTCAGAAAATGTCAATACCACCAGATTATTATTTTTATTACTAACTGTAGGACAAAAATATTACATTATAGGTTAGTGTGTAATCTGCCCAATTCAAACAATGTCCTACAAGAAAACAGGTATGCATCGCTAGTCCGACAAGAATTGTCATTTTTTTGTTTGTTTATTTGTAACACAACAAGAAAAAATCTTGCTCTAATTTTAAATATTTAGCTTTATTTTTTAGTAAATTAAGCACAGAGATTTCGGTATTTCTAAAAAAAAAATTAATCCTCCTCAGATTCATCCGACAACCCTTCGCTGCTATCGCTACTATCGCTGTCATCGGCATCTACTTCACTTCCTTCATTCGTGATATCTGACTCTAATAAAATAAAAAATTAAGTAAATCATAATACATATACTAATGAACAGTCAATCATAAAATAACAATTGTATAAATAGGGTACCTTGAATGTCGGAAGATATTTCTTCAAAAGATGGACTTTGGGGACCATCAAACCAATAATATTCATATTTGCCATCAATTATTATTGTCCATCCAAAATTTTCTGGCAATTTTTCCGTTGGGCACCGCATGTGTGCATTACACCATACATTGCAGATAAATACAGTTCTTTTAATTTGTTGCAACAATTCTTATTTTGTTGGTGGCAAACTGGAAGGATCATATAATACGATTTTTTGTTTTAAAATATCTTCGTTTTCATTTTTTGATTTATATCCTTTCTCAAATAACTCATACCGTCCTTTGTTAATATCATTTTTTGTTTTTAATGAATAAACTCTGCATACATACTCTTCGATAATACTTCATTCGATGTTGTTAATGCTGTAGTTTCAATTCGTAGGAGTTTAATAAAAGCCTCTTGAAAATTGTTATTTTTCTTCAAAATAGTGAAAGGTCTCTTTTTTCCTTTACGAAAGAAAGCAGGATTATAATCAAAGTCAGAAGCGGAACAAATTTTTGTTCGTTTTTTGTCTTAGTTTAAGTCGACGTTCATTAATTTTCTAAACTTATTGTTAAGTGGAATCTATCAAAAAGTCAAACTTTTTTTTGTCACACTTGAAAAATAAATTGATTTTTTATTTCATGAATTTCAAATACATATATATTCAATTTGAGCACCGCTATAGCGTAACGCGTTATTTCTTACATCATGCATATGTACTACTACTTTTGGGCGTAGGACTGAAAAAACGTACCACGGAATTTGTAGGACAATCCGACTGTTAGATTATATATATATTAAATAAGTAAAAACGAAAAAATCAGCTTGTTAGTAATCACTTTTTTTGACCTCGTAATCGATACAGGTTTGATCTTAAGAGTCCCCTTCCTCAAACATGTATCGATTACGAGGTCAAAAAAAGTGATTACTAACAAGCTGATTTTTTCGTTTTTACTTATTTAATATATATATAATCTAACAGTCGGATTGTCCTACAAATTCCGTGGTACGTTTTTTCAGTCCTACGCCCAAAAGTAGTAGTACATATGCATGATGTAAAAAATAACGCGTTACGCTATAGCGGTGCTCAAATTGAATATATATGTATTTGAAATTCATGAAATAAAAAATCAATTTATTTTTCAAGCGTGACAAAAAAAAGTTTGACTTTTTGATAGATTCCACTTAACAATAAGTTTAGAAAATTAATGAACGTCGACTTAAACTAAGACAAAAAACGAACAAAAATTTGTTCCGCTTCTGAATTTGATTATAATCCTGCTTTCTTTCGTAAAGGAAAAAAGAGACCTTTCACTATTTTGAAGAAAAATAACAATTTTCAAGAGGCTTTTATTAAACTCCTACGAATTGAAACTACAGCATTAACAACATCGAATGAAGTATTATCGAAGAGTATCTATGCAGAGTTTATTCATTAAAAACAAAAAATGATATTAACAAAGGACGGTATGAGTTATTTGAGAAAGGATATAAATCAAAAAATGAAAACGAAGATATTTTAAAACAAAAAATCGTATTATATGATCCTTCCAGTTTGCCACCAACAAAATAAGAATTGTTGCAACAAATTAAAAGAACTGTATTTATCTGCAATGTATGGTGTAATGCACACATGCGGTGCCCAACGGAAAAATTGCCAGAAAATTTTGGATGGACAATAATAATTGATGGCAAATATGAATATTATTGGTTTGATGGTCCCCAAAGTCCATCTTTTGAAGAAATATCTTCCGACATTCAAGGTACCCTATTTATACAATTGTTATTTTATGATTGACTGTTCATTAGTATATGTATTATGATTTACTTAATTTTTTATTTTATTAGAGTCAGATATCACGAATGAAGGAAGTGAAGTAGATGCCGATGACAGCGATAGTAGCGATAGCAGCGAAGGGTTGTCGGATGAATCTGAGGAGGATTAATTTTTTTTTTAGAAATACCGAAATCTCTGTGCTTAATTTACTAAAAAATAAAGCTAAATATTTAAAATTAGAGCAAGATTTTTTCTTGTTGTGTTACAAATAAACAAACAAAAAAATGACAATTCTTGTCGGACTAGCGATGCATACCTGTTTTCTTGTAGGACATTGTTTGAATTGGGCAGATTACACACTAACCTATAATGTAATATTTTTGTCCTACAGTTAGTAATAAAAATAATAATCTGGTGGTATTGACATTTTCTGAGCGTAGGACTGAAAAAACGTACCACGGAATTTGTAGGACAATCCGACTGTTAGATTATATATATATTAAATAAGTAAAAACGAAAAAATCAGCTTGTTAGTAATCACTTTTTTTGACCTCGTAATCGATACATGTTTGAGGAAGGGGACTCTTAAGATCAAACCATACAATTTGTAGGACAAATATTTTTTTACGTAATTCAGAAAATTATCTTGAAGCTTAACTAAGAAAGAAACTGTTACTAATACATTTTTTAGTATCATGAAATCGACATATTTCACCCTTTCTACCTCTGTTAGCTACCACAGTCGAAAGTTTTCGTTAGAAAATTGTTGGGCGTCTCAACAAAATAAAGCCACTCAGGCAAAATTAGCTTGATAGTAGTCACAAAAAAAATTGGACCAGATCCCGGACTATATAAGTTATATTGTCATTTTAAATTTCCCTTCTACAGGCTAATCATTTCCGTCCGCTGTTTTTACGTAAGAATTGAAACGTTTGAGCGGAATCTTCCATTTACTTAAAAGCTCCTGCCCACCCTGTCCAAGACAACTTATACAGGCACCACTGTCAAGTAACCCCAGTAATTTTTCACCTATAATAGTTACCTCTGCATACTGACGAGGGTCCTTTGCAGAACGAAGAGTGGTATCTTCTATTGATACTCTTAATTTTCTTCTTACTTAAGCTCTATGATGGACTTCAAGGATATTTTTAGGTATTGCAAAGGTCTGGTTATTGAAAATTCTTTCTTTAGCTGCATGGTATGCAATTAGTCTTTCATGAAGGGTTTTTCTGGGTTGTTTTGGATCGGTTATACAGGGTGTCCCGTAATTCGTTTTACATACTTTGGGATATGATTCTTGGTCATATTCTAAGAAAAAAATTGTTTAAAGTAAAGTCCGTCCCTCAAGTTTAACATCACTTTTTGACAATTTAAAAAAAGGCTAACTTTGGTGTACCCTGACCTGTGTTAAACTCGATATCTCTGTCGAAACTGATGATAAGAACCTAATCTTAGACTCAATTTTTTGTAGAAATAACAACATTTAAGACTGTATTTAAATTAGGCTTCCATAGGTTTAGGGTTGCCAGATTTTCTATTTTAAGTGGTGTTCAAATTTTCTTCCCAAAACAAAGTTTTGAATTTGAGGTCATTTTTTTGGAGAAAAGGCCTGATAAATATAGAGTTTCTTTATTTTTTTACAGATAAACAAAACTATAATAAAGAAAAAACTCAGCATTAAGTTAACTCAAAAACCCATACATTTTATGATACTTGGAAAAATAAAAAATGGGAAAAATTTAAAAAAAAAATAAAAAACAGTTCTTGCTTTGAGGTTGGTTTGAATAAAACAATAATATGATCACTTTTAGTAGTTTTTTTATGTATTTAATACAAATACAATTATAACAAGTGCTCAAAGCCCCATCCTTCGTTTTGAATCCATGCCAGAGCCCGTTTTTGGATTTCATTGTGGGTGTTTGCTGTCGATAACTCTTGTCTTACTTGTAGTCTTGTAATCTTTGAAACTGTATTTAAATTTGATTCCTATAGGCTAAGGGTTACCAGATTTTCAGTTCGTATAAAGTTCCTGGTATCCTTTGTTTTGCTTTTCTTCAATTTCCATTAAAAAACTCATATAAGAAAAAAAATGTCTGCGTATTCTTCTCTCGTAAATGAAAGCATTTCAAAAAACTCTCTGATCAAACTGCAATCGTGACTTAATTTGACAAACTAATGAACAAATTTGTTTTCTTATTCTTTTATACGACTTATTTACCTATTGAACATTCATACCCCAAATTTAAAGCAAACATCCACAATGAAATCCAAAAACGGGCTCTGGCATGGATTCAAAACGAAGGAGGGTGCTTTGAGCACTTGTTATAATTGTATTTGTATTAAATACATAAAAAAACTACTTAAAGTGATCATATTATTGTTTTATTCAAACAAACCTCAAAGCAAAAACTTTTTTTTTATTTTTTTAAAAAATTTTCCCATTTCGTATTTTCCAAGTATCATAAAATGTATGGGTTTTTGAGTTAACTTAATGCAGAGTTTTTTCTTTATTATTGTTTTGTTCATCTGTAAAAAATAAAGAAACTCTATAATTATCAGGCCTTTTCTCCAAAAAAATGGCCTCAAAGTCAAAACTTTGTTTTGGGAAGAAAATTTGAACACCACTTAAAATAGAAAATCTGGCAACCCTAAAACTATGGAAGCCTAATTTAAATACAGTCTTAAAGGTTGTTATTTCTACAAAAAATTGAGTCTAAGATTAGGTTCCTATCATCAGTTTCGACAGAGATATCGAATTTAACACAGGTCAGGCTACACCAAAGTTAGCCTTTTTTTTAAATTGTCAAAAAGTGATGTCAAACTTGAGAAACGGACTTTACTGTATAACAATTTTTTTCTTAGAATATGACCAAGAATCATATCCCAAAGTGTGTAAAACGAATTACGGGACACCCTGTATAGGCACTATTGGTTCCTCCGGGTTGAAATAAATTTTTCTTTTTAAAATTGTGACTGGTAAGCTTACATTTAGTTGATACGGGGTATTCGAAACTTTTGACGAAGGGTCTATTGGGTATCTCGGTCGTTGATCGGTGAGCAAAACATTCTGGATGTCAGATTGCTCCTCCGGAAGTTTCCCAGGAACTTTGGATTTGTGCACCGAGGGGAGGTTGTATCTTCTTTCCCGCATTTGGAGCAAAACAAATGTCTTTGTGGAACAGGACATTCAACGTAGCCATGTCCAACCGTCAGAAAATTGTAGGTCCCTTCCATTCCCTTACAAAAATTGTTAATTGCTTAAAATGCGCTGGGCCCTATGGGGCTCCTCGCTCTTTTGCGCCACCCTATTTTATTTTTATATTTTAGTTCCGGCATCCCGGGATTGGAATGTCTGAATCCCGAAATTCCGGGATTGGAAAAAACATTGGGGATTGAAACCCCCTGCAACTTAGTAGACTTACCACAACACAGTACACAAATCGGTTGATTTTGAATCAGAACTGTTCTCAGAAGGTAAGCTCATCAGAAGATGGTGTTATCATACTGTACGAGTATTTCGACAGCTCCTACTTCAATTCCAATGTCAGCAAAATTATTTAAGAGTGGCAACATGTAATGCACCAAATGCAATATTGGCGTGTTTTATTTTTCTTAACATTTCAACAGTAATAAAGAGTGGAAATAGAAGTAGCCTAAGTGGTTGCGTACATTGGTTTTTTTTTTTTTTTTTGGGAATCCCTATTTTATTCAGCAAAATTGACCTCTTGAACCCAATAAAAAAACTTGTAATATCAATCGTTTTTATACTATCAACAAAAAAATTTTAAGAATACTGTTTTGAAAACTTATTTAAATTTTGCTTTTCAAAGCGTCAATACAGAACAATTGCAAATGCGGGATTTTATTTTGAGCATTTATTAGCATGAAAAAAGAGTTTTGCATACTTATAACAGGTTTTGATTATGAATAAATTGGGCCTTCAAGGGCGGTGTTTTAAAAAGAAAGTGTCTTACGCGATTTGAATTTTTTGCGGAGTTTTGAAGAGCGGAGTTGCACTTTGCTGCCTATAAAACGACATAATGTTAATACATTCGTACGTAGTTTAGCGTGTGTAAGGAAACCTTTAGGACTTTTTCATTTCAGAATTCAAAGAAAAGAAGAACTATTGTAACAGAATACTTTTACACGAGCTCTTTAAGCACATTTTCCCGTAGCAGCGGCTTACTTGCGGTTCATCTATTCTCTATGTATTTTTAGATATACATTCATATCATTGAATACTCTTACACAATGAACCTACTGTATGTTGAACTCTGAATTTGCCATGATGTATTCAAATTACAGTTTGGTGCTTTTTTTCAAACTGATGCCATTTGTTCGTGCTAGCCGACTTGTTTACAATGCTCCTTTGATTTGCCTTTTAGTTGTCGTTTAGTATCCTTTGAGCTGCAGTCTACTCTTTCTTTTCATGTATTTTTGTATATCACTGATGCCTATTTTGCTTTGTTTACAGATGGCGCAATTATTAATATCTGCTGCCTTTCTTTGTGAATGCTTTTCTTTGACATCAAATCACTTTGGTTAGCTATGCAAAAAACATTAAACGAACTCAAACAAATGATAAACATGGATTAAACCATTCAAAAGAATAATAAGTATAACTTCGCAGAAAAAAACTATTAATGAATAATAATTTGCGGTTGTCGTTCTCTATTCAAAATTTTCTTGGGTGGTAAAATGCTCAATCAGAAATTATGTAAGGAACCAGAAATTATTAATTGTGAATTCATTAGTTTTTGCTGCCATCGCTCTTCATTAACGAGTGGAGGCAGTAAAGGTAATGAAAACGGCATTTCTAATATGTGCTATTTGTTTTCATTGTTGCTAGGAAAGTGTTAAATGATTTTTAAGGCTGGTGGCTGGTAAAGAATTCCCAATTACGAAACTACTAATTCCAGAAGTCTCATCTGTGAAGAATGTCCTAAATGAATCCTCATCAACACAAATTGTTCTTTCCCATTTTGACCTTGCCGTCCTCTTTGTCCAACGAAATAAAAATTTAATTCAAATGAGAAGGTAACACTTATATGAGGAAGAGAAAAACCACGCGACAAAACCCATAAGTGGTTTAGCATTTGGCAGACAACGTTATGCCAGCATTAACAGCGAAAAGTCATTGTGATGCATGAATTATGACGTAGGTTTGAAAATGTTTTCGTGGTTTCAAGAATTAACTATGCAAATGGGTTAATGGGTACACAACTAATTTTCATTTTAAGGATGTACGTCATTTGTTTCGCTCTTCATCGGCAGCCGGACGTTACGTTGTCGGAAGGAACTAAAATTTATGGCCTTCTAACTAGTCGGCTGTAAAAGAAAATAAAGGATTAGAAAAGAGAGCATGCATTAGTAGCATTCATTTGAAAAAGCTTTGAGAACAAGACACAATACAGATGCTATTTCAGAGCACATTTTACACTTCGCTACAAAAGGTCTTGGCACATCTTTTTTGTTTTTGCGGATTGTGTCAATGATGGTGATTTTTTTATTAGACAACCTCAAGGCCCACCGATGGAAGGAAGTCATGACACGACTGAGAGCACCTTTTCTCGAGCGTCCTATATGGGGATACACATTAGGGTGGAGCACGGATGTATGGGGATTTTTTGAACGCGTAATTTGTTGTTCTAATAGTGATGATTATATGTGTTGCACTAAAACAAACACATATTTTTTTTTTTTCTTCTGCCTCCGCTTTAGCCTCATACTTTAAGATTTATTTTAGAAAACGAAAGGTGTTTTAATGAACTGTCGTTAGCTTATAAAAGGATGCAAGTTAATATTCTATTTATAAGTAAGGCATGTTAAGATAGACTTATTATAAAAAAGAAGAAAAGTCTTTCACAAATATGTTTTAAAAAAATATTTCAAGCCGACAACGGCCTTGTCAACCGAAAAGAGTCGGTTCCCATTAGAACACCGTAATTAAATCGGAATGAGCGCTGATAGTGACAAGATGGGGGACCGTCCTGTACTGCTGCGTGCTGTTGTCATGTGTTATTTGTTCTATGTAGTATTAGTGTAGTTAGTCTTGTGGTGTATCAGCCAAATGGTCTTTGTCGCCCGGCTGCAACCCCCCTACTTCGCAGATTTATGTGTGGAGTAGGTTTCATGTAAATGTAAATGTAAAGATATTTCAATTTGCTCGAAAATCACGTTTAGTGTCAAACTTTGGCATTTCCTTTTTCGCCTGTATTTTCGCGGTGCCGTGAAATATGGCAAAGTGAAATAAAGTCAAATTTTAACGTTTGGCATTATGTCACTTTGTCAAAGTCTTATTTCCCTTATAAGCCTTATTTCCCTTTGTCTGCTTGGCATTTTTTCACTTCATCAAAGTGTAATAATACCAAACGTCAAAATTTGGCTTTATTTGACCTTAAGAAAGCGAAATTAGGCCAAATCCTTTAATTTGGCCTTGTGTCATGGCACCTATTTAAGCCTTTATTGTACCCAAACGTGCCATTTTTTTGCACTGAAAAATGGAAGCTTCAGTCGTTATTTTCACAGCCTGCTCCACAGCTTGAGTATGGCATGGCAGCCTTAAAAAGATCAGTTGGTCTTCTCCATCCGATGATGCGATGTTCTCTACTTCCTCTGTTGTAATCGATGGTTCACTTACTCTCGTCTGCCAGTCAATTATGTCGATGTGATCGGATGCATTGAAGTTTACCATTGCCACTTCAAAATGCCTAAGAGTTGATGTTTCAGACACACTGTGGGTCTTCAGCATCCGTCGAGCTCCCAGCTCACGAACATTTTCAGCCATGCGTAAAGTAATTATTTCGTTGAATTACTGGATCAGATCTTCTGAGAGATACCTATAGACTGCCTTGCAATCATACTGTAGAGATGTCGCGTACCATCTTCGCACGACGATTTAGCTGACGATGGAATCTCTTTGGCTACATACAGACAAAGTAATCGAATGGCACGTGTTAGCCAACGAGCATGAGACATTCTGCCCTATCATAGATTCCATCATAATCGAAAAAAGTCTAAGTTTCCCGATGTAACTATCACATTATCCATATCCATTCGGAGTGGAACGAATTTCGAAATTCGTAAATTTGGTATCACCAAATCCGAGTGGAATGTAAATTAGTCGTCTTAATATACGAAAGAAGTTGTGTTTGCAGAAAAATGTGAATGATCTTTCACATTTGGCGTAAAACAGCTGATTTCGAAAAACAGGACGGCGGTATTTAGCGTTGTAACTGGAAATGCTTTCTTCGATTCCGTTCGGATTTTGTGAACACAAATTTTCGTAGTTCGTAACTTTGCTGTCCGTGTGGAAGTTTTCTACGATCGAATCTGTGATAGATCTGATTTTTTCGGACAACTTATTTCCTAAATCTTATAGAAAATCTCCTGAGAGTACCGCTGCAGTAATGTCGTACTAGTTTGAAGTGCTTTTCACAAAGGTCTAGTGTAATTTTCTGGCCCAGAAGTTGATCCATCAAAGTAGAGAAAAAAGTGTCTCAATGGCAATTCATTCATGTGGAGTAAACAAATTATCCACTGAAGTTCTTTCTGCAGCCTCTTTTCAAGTACCTAGGCGTATAACACCACCATTTTTTTAAGTATTAACGATTTATTTGTGCATTTGGACGCCATGGGTGATATAGGCGTTAAAAAGTTTCATGTGAAAAAGGAGAGTTGAGGGAAAATGCGGCGTTTTAATGCACCAATTGAAAAAGGGAACTTATATTTATCTAGCTGAAAGCAAATGAAAAAAAAAAACAAAGTTTCGTTTAAAATCAAGATCTTACAAAATTTCAATGACCTGGCGGAGGCAGTTACTCTCAGTCGATTCATATTATATTTTAACTAAGTAAATATGAGCCTAAAAGACACATAATTTTTGCTATTACATGTCGGTTAAGTGAAAAAAAAAATTACGCTCCACCCTAATACACATCTCCTTTGAATGGAAGAGCTACTTGAAAACGGCCATTAGTAAGACGTCGAAAATTTTTGATAAAAAGCGTCTCACAATCGATGTCTTTCGGTTTTTTGTATGGACGGTAATTAGGCTCTTCCAACTCCAAAAAAATTTTCGGATTTCAGCCTCGACACCACATTATTGAAAGGAGGTTTTTGATTGCTGAGATACTGTAGATGCTCTGCCTAATTCCATCCTAATTTTGTGTTCTGAGCAATGGGTAAATTCTTATCAATAGGCTTGACAATTTCTGGTAGATCGACTTTATATGGCTGATTAAAATTGGGGTCGGCTAGGGTCAAGCCATCAAGCAATCCCATCCCGTAGTTGTCAAGCCTTGAGATGGTAAAAGCCCAGATATTGACTTGAGCACAGCACTAACACTTGAGTAGATAATCTGAATTCCGAGTGGTGAGATCCAACTGTTAAGCAAGCCTAACCCAGAAACTTCGACATATGCTTTGACGAAGTAGCTGAGCTGCTGATGTTGTTATGAAGCTAACTTCTGAACCTGAGTCCAATAACGCTCGCAATGAAACATCCTCACCTATCGCAGTGTTGACTTTAACCAAGGTAGTTGCTAATAAGACATGACATGTGTCTCTGAACTCAAAGAATAATATGACTTGACGTTGGGCTGCAATGTTGAGTGTGGTTGAAAATCAGGTGCACCAGGATTCATCGCAAAAGTTGAAGTACGCATGGCATTGCTGCGTTTAAAATTAGAGTTGGACTGTCCGGCAGCTATATTGACTTTATTGATAAAGTGGCGCAGAGAATGATGAGCTTGTCGACAACAATAGCATTTGCGGTTACTTGGACAGTGCTCGATTGTGTGGCTATAGGCTAAGCTATTCAACTTCCGTGAGCAGCTGCCACTGTTAAGCAAGCCTAACCCAGAAACTTCGACATATGCTTTGACGAAGTAGCTGAGCTGCTGATGTTGTTATGTAGCTAACTTCTGAACCTGAGTCCAATAACGCTCGCAATGAAACATCCTCACCTATCGCAGTGTTGACTTTAACCAAGGTAGTTGCTAATAAGACATGACATGTGTCTCTGAACTCAAAGAATAATATGACTTGACGTTGGGCTGCAATGTTGAGTGTGGTTGAAAATCAGGTGCACCAGGATTCATCGCAAAAGTTGAAGTACGCATGGCATTGCTGCGTTTAAAATTAGAGTTGGACTGTCCGGCAGCTACATTGACTTTATTGATAAAGTGGCGCAGAGAATGATGAGCTTGTCGACAACAATAGCATTTGCGGTTACTTGGACAGTGCTCGATTGTGTGGCTATAGGCTAAGCTATTCCGGCAGATCGCTAATTTGTCAACCTGCTTACACCTACCAATTATGCTCAGTTTGAGAAATTTACTACATTTTCGAATAGCATGTGCTGTGTGCGCCCTTGCTGCAAATTTTGCAAGAGTATTGTCAGTACTGTAAACATAAAATAAATAATAATAAGTAAATTGATGATAAATCATTTGCAATCAAAATACGGCACAACAGTATGTGTACTTATGTTTTTGGAAAGAAGAGAAATACGCCTACAAATATCTCATACAACGAACGTACTTAGCAGTTATGGAATTATTCAAATTCTTTTAACAGCTTTCCAAAAAAAATTGGCGCAAAATAAATGTTGAAAGCCACTTTTAGCACACTTTGATCATGCGCAACCAAAATATCATAAGAAAGGTCCTTGTAATGACAGTAGATTAAGATACAAGAAACTGGAATCGAATGAGCCGTTATGGAGCTGTGAATTTTTATGTAAAAAAATTCATTTTTAATTTCTCATCAAAACATGGAGAATTGTATAAAATAGTTATTATTTTTTTTCATATTTTTCATAATATTCATGAGTTTATTTTTTTTATTTTATTGACTTCAAAATTTAATATAAATAATTCACAATTTTTTGTTTTCATGAGCTTTCATGTGAATTAATATGAAAAATCAAATAAAAATGTTCAACATAGTGGTGTGTCATTTTTTCCATATTGATGGAAGGTGTAACTTTCTTACATATTTAGAGCAAATTGTTTATGAAAACCTTTCCCAAATTCAAAAAGTATAAGGTCTGGTTTTTCGTTGGAATTTTTTCTTTTAAAACCTCACATGGAAAGCAAATTATTTTCGAAAGAGTAGGTTTAGTTTTGGATCAATTGGTCTGCATGGATTTGGCCGGATTCAATTATGTTCAGTTTTAGGTACAATTGGTCGAGTTACGTTCGGTTTTCTAAATAGGGGGCTTGATTGATATTTTGCTTCTGTATAATCAGAACATAAATCCCATTCAAACACAAATAAATAAAGCCTACGAATGAGAGAAGGGATCTTCCGAGATTTTTATTATAAAAAATGTTGCGACATAATTTTTGTTGATGCAACCTCATACACACACAGTCAAGTTTTTGAAATTGAAAGTCAACTGGTATGGAATATTCTGGACCAGCTGAGAAGCAATTTTAGTAACCATTAAACTGATAACTTCATCAGAGCACAAAAAAACAAAATGAAAATAAACTGAAGAAAGGAAACAAAAACTGCTCTAAAAGTAAACAAAGTGTTAAAAAAACTATTTTTTAGGTTTTTTTTTGTTCTATTTTTAAATTAAATAATAAAAAAATTGATTTAAAGCCAATTGCCTCGCAAATTATAATGCTGGATTTACTTGCATCTACTACTACAGAAGTGCAGAAAAGTAAAGCGGGACGGATAAAGGCTATAAAGCACAAAAGTTAAAAAGAGAAATGAGAACAATTATGGCTGCACCCTGCACATGTTCATCTGCACCAATAATTTTTCATCCGCATCCTATGACTAGACGTCTGCTTTAGATGTCTTCCCTCTCTATCAGGCAAGTATGCATTTTAAATCTAGTGTCTAATTATGTTTTTCATCTGCACTTGCAGCTGCATGTAGATCCAACATAAGTCGAAAACGTCACATTGTGGGAAACGATAATCTAATAATTATAATAATAAAAAGTAAAAATATAATAATATATTATAATAATAATAATTACTTCCATTTTCTCGACAATATTGTCCGGAGTAATTTGGCCAGTAGTTCTCTCTAGGTCTTGAAGATGTGTACTGCATCTACTGTATATAAAGAAGGTGTGGAGTCTTTTAGTGAATCTCCATACTGACACGCTGGGCTCTCTGTTTTCCCGATTTTGTGGAGGAAGGCGTTGAAATATCCGTGTCCGGTGAGAAA